>CM024959.1:13044747-13187267 GCA_014282245.1 Rhododendron simsii
AAAAAATCAGCTCAATCTAATAAGTGTAAGTACTCGATTCAATCTTCTAACTTGTGAATGAGTGAAATTTTTTTTTTTCCCTTGGCAAACGAAAGATTTTATTAGCTTGAAAGGGGTACATTGAGGGGAAAACAAGAGTGAGTGAACACTTTACACCACGCAACAAAGAAAAACAAGAAAGAGCATCCAACCGAAAGTTGGATGAGACAACACCTCAAGCCAACCTTTTTTTCTTTGCTCGGCAAAGGACATTTTTTTTATTAAACTCGAAAGGGTACATCGAGTAAAAGGGAAGGGAGAACCAGAAAGTTCACCACAACCCCAAGGAAAAACAAAAATGAAGCAAAATTACATCAAAAGATACACCCAAGGGTACACCTAAATCGTGAGCCTTTTAATACCATCAAGATTCCTAAAATCTTCCACCATATACATCTTAACATCGAATTTGGCTTTGATCCACAAGGCTTCCCTTGTTGTGATTAATTAACCAATTGGTGGGGATCAGCAACTTTGTTGTTGAAGATAACATCATTTCTTGCAATCCAAATAGACCACAGAGTAGTGTAAAAATAACACTCCCAAAAAAATTTCTCCAGATTTTTAAATCTTTAGATTTTTGAACCGAAAGGAAAACCACCAAGAGGATAATCCCAGCAAATTCGAAGGAACCATCCAATCAATGTTCCACCACTCCACCATCTTCAACCAAATTTGGCTAGAAAACAGGCATGTTATCAATAGATGCTCAGGCGTTTCCTCTTCCTAAAGGCAACCTTAGAGTTTCAACTTACAGATTCCACCTAGAAAGCTCTGAAAAGTGAATGAATGAAAAGTTAAAAGATTGAATCGAGCATTTACACTTATTAGATTGAGCTGAACTTTCACAAGAGCACTCGTAACATGTTTTGAATTTAATGAACGGTTTGGATCGTTTGTGTGAGACCCTTAGTGGACCCCACATTAAAATATGTGCGAAATCTGCGTGGTAAATATCTGCGTGGACAGACTTACTGATAAAATGATGATTACTTAATGTTTCCAAAGAAAATTTGGTGGGATGGAGTCAGATTAATTTAAAGAAATCATTGAGCGAGCGAGCGAGCGAACCCATATAATTTTGATGCGTGTGCCGGAAAAAAGAACATGAGTCTTTCTTTTTTTTTTCCTGAAAACTTGGATAGGACACATATTGCTTGGGTTTATCTGCTCCTCGATCGGTCCATTCTTGCAAGTGATTAACTGTCACCACGGGAATTAATCTGTAGTTATATAATAACTTGTGATTTTGACTCAGTATCCACTTCACACTCTTTTATTTAATTAATTGTTTACGTGATGCTTTAATACACATCTAAAAGGATGTGACTTGGTTTTTTAATTGGAATCATTCTATCTGAAGTTGAATAACTTCAATTAAAAATTCCAGAGTGGTTGGGGTCTGGGTAGAGGTAAGACCAATGACTTGGGAGTACTTTTTACTTGGTTTAATATTGCAAGTACATTGACTGCTTCTATGACTCAACAATCCCTACATAAATAAATAAAAAATTCCAGCCAAAAGCAAATTAAATGTGTTGATAAGCAGTAATTTTGTCATTTAATTTGGATAGAAACACTCTAATTTCCCTCTACACACCCGAGGGGAATTGAGGTGTTTGTTTAATTAAAGTTAGTAGATCAATTTTCAGTTTTCCCCCTCCTTTTGAAACTCACAACAATTTGTTTGGCAGGAATTTTTGACCGTCCATGGGACAAAAATAACTGATAATGCTTCATTTCAATACTTTTTGACTTATGTTTTTTCACTAGAATTAGCTATTGCCATTGCAAGTGCATTGCATTTTTGAATTACTGGTGATGTATTATAAGAGAATGATCTATCTTATAAAACAGAAAATAAGTATCTAAAAAAATAAGAACCTTAGTGAATAAGGACCTAACAAAACAATCAACCATACGTTTGCCAATTTGGGATTTTCAATTTTGTTAGTATGTTGCACCAAATATTTGTTTGCAACTGGATTCTCTCCAGTCCTATAGATGGATTGGGCCTTCCAAGTTCAACCCGTTTTGGATCTTCTCGGGCCCCGTGTCAATGATCCAAACTTTTCACTTTTTAGAACACGTGAAAGACAAGTATATTGACAAAAATCAAGTTAATCGGATACCGTTGATATTGTTTTAAAATGCATTTACCTTGTTCAAAAACGAGAGGAAATCATTGGATCTAAACCCATTTATCTCAAAATAAATCCATTTCGAAATTTTCTCAACCATTATCCACTCAATTTGATTTTTGTTGTGGTATATGTTCTTCACGTGTTTTAAAAAGTGAACAATTTTAATCATTGACTCGGGCCTAGAAAAGATCTAAAACGGGTTGAAACTGGACCGCTCAGTCAACTTATAGGGCTGGAGAGAATCCAATTTCGGACAAATATTAGGTGGTAATCCTAATAACGTACTAACAAAATTGGAAATCTCAAATTGGCAAACGTTTGGTTGAATGTTTTTTTTTTTTGCTCGGCAAAGGAAATTTTTTTATTTATTAAACTCGAAAGGGTACATCAAGTAAAAGGGAAGGGAAAACCAGAAAGTTCACCACAACCCCAAGTAAAAACAAAAATGAAGCAAAATTACATCAAAAGATACACCTAAGGGTACACCTAAATAGTGAGCCTTCTAATACCATCAAGATTCCTTTTAAAATCTTCCACCGTATACACCTTAACATCAAATTTGGCTTTGATTCACAAGGCTGCCCTTGTTTTGATTAAATCAACCAATTGGTGGGAATCAGCAATTTTGATGTGAAGATAGCATCATTTCTTGCAATGATGCTATCTTATGGTTGAATGTTGATTGTTTATAGGCCCGATCCGCTAAGGTTCTTATATTTTTAGGTACTTATTTCCTATTTCATGAAAACATGCTGCAATATTACATCCGTCTATTTTCCATCTATAAGAGTATCGAATTCGTGTTTGTCCTTTTGTTAAAAGTTGTGTTATTGGTCAGATCAAAAGTTAAATGTACTTTTGTGAATTTTTTTCACCAATAAATTTCTTTCACCGAAGAAATGACATTCAGGCTCCGTTTGTTTGGACGTAAAATATTTTTCTGTAAAATATTTTATCTAATTTTCGGTGTTTAGTTGTGTTAAAAATGAGAAAAATATTTTACATGTAAAACATTTTATATTAATTGGATGAAAATGACTTACCCTTAAATCTTCCATAAGTTATTTTTCGAAATGAACTCGCTGTCTTCTACTGTAATTCTTACTGCTATGTTTCCTCGATCATCAGTCCTGACCCACGTTAAATTCTAATATTCTCAATCTCTCTGCCGTTTAAGCCCCCCACCCCTCTTTACACTATTTTGTTAATTTCTGAAAATATTTGTCAAGTGTTAACCAAACACCAAAAAATAAAAATTTAAAATTTATTTTCTGAAAAAACATTTTAGATCGAAACAACGGAGCCTTGTCTTTGGATAAGAACAAACAATAGGGGATGATGGAAGAAGTAGTATGTACGGATGAAAGAGCAAGGAGTTATAATTTGGTGGAACCCACGTGTATCCGAACGCTACCGTTCAGTCCAAATATGGACTAGGGACAATTATGGTGTGCCAAACAGGAAATGGAAAAATAGGTCAACATCAATTTGGTCAGCGGGACTTTTATTAGTCTGCGATTTCTTCAAAGAACGAAAAATGCATGCCAACAACATAGTCAAAACTACTGCACAAAGGACTATACATGAAACTGGCTTGCAAGTTTTATTTAGTCTTTTTTTCTTCTTAAAATTTCCCTCTTAGGACAATACATGAAACTGACCCCGTTCCGCTAAAGGTTATTCTTTTTAAATACTTATTTTTCGTTTTATGAGACAGATAATTCTCTCACAACACATCACCTTTAATTCAAACAATAAATACTTATTTCCCGCGAAATGGAGCCAACTAGACTGTGTTATTCGAAAATGCAAATTAAACCTTATTACGAATCTCATGATGATGTGAGTTATTAAAATAATGTTTTAAATGCAATGAATCCACTGATATATGTAGCTAAGCGTTTGATCATGATTCGTAACTGCTCTGTGTCCATGTCCTCTATGACAAAAAATCGAAACAATCTTGTAATCCTAGCCAAATATATGACTTCAATTCATTGGAAAATAAAAGAGCAAGGAGTAATAATTTGGTGGAACCCATGTGTATCGAAACACTACCGTTCAGTCCAAATATGGACTAGAGACAACCATCTCCATTTTTTTTTTTTTTGAATTGGCGAATGTAAGCATTGTTAGAATAGTTAGAGAGCACATTGAAAGAGAAGTTGAACTCATGAGTTCATTTTTCTTGGCATCTAATTAACCACACTCTCTTGATGCATTTGGATCGAAGGTATCTAGACTTGGACAAACGATAGTTATTACTCTCAACGAACCGTTGACTGTCCATCAGCAAACCATACATAGCTAGTACTGATCATTGACTGACTGACTGTGTGAAGCAACCCTGGTTAGCTATTTGGTTCTGAGTCTTTTGACAAATACTGTAATGGATTCAAATACTACAATTCAAGTCATGATGAAAAGTACTGGTTGCAAGTTTGGATTCACTGGGAATTTTCTCCAACGTAGAAAATGGCACTACCGACAAGATCAGCAGCCATATTCATGGGGTAGATTCCTGTGAGGAGAGACTGATGAATATTATTCAAAAATTGGAAGTATCTATCTAACTGTCTACTTGACTTCCAGGGACGGAGCCAGAATTTTCACCATGCAGGAGCGATCGTGTATGCGAGAAAAAAATATAAATACACATATATAATAACGTAAATACATTAAAACTCAAAATAACGTAAATGGATAAATCGGTTTAACTAATGGGATTGATCTTGATGTATGTGTCTTATTTTTCTTTATTGTTCATCTTTTTTTTTTATTTCATCACAACTTGACGAATTCGGTACATGGGCTTTCATGTTAGTTGATTTTGTCAGCCAAAAAATAAAGAATTAGAAGTCTAGAACAACAATTATGGAAAAACATACCTACAACTTAGATTTCACCAAAATTACTTTGGGTTTCCAAAATCGCTTCTCATCCGTTGCTATTTTCTTGAAATTGCCTTTGAAGTCTTAACAATTGGAGATGTTTGTGCCAAGAGAGAGAGAGAGGGAGAGAGGGAGAGAGGGAGAGAGAAGGGGGTTTGGTGTGCCATTGAGATTTTAGAGCAAAAATAAATAAAACTGTAAAAAACTAAATCCATCTAAGGTGGAAGTTTATTATTTGAATATTCATAATATTAACCATCTAGTTTTATGTTTTGTTATATTTTAAACATTAGCATTTAGTAATTAATGTTGGTATCCTCACATTTCAAAGGTTACTATTATAATTTTTTTTTCAAAATTATACACAGGGGCGAGCCTATATACTTTCATAGGAATTATTATTTTTTACATATAATAATAGTGTTCTTTTTTCTTTTTGCAGGGGCGACCGCCTCTACTGGCCCCTCCCTGGTTCTATCCCTGTTCACTTCATCACTTCATCTGGTTAAGTAAAGGAGGACCAAGAGAAGTGTATAATTATTCTACGGTTGACATAGCTTCAAAACAACGCTAGCTCGCGTTTACAAGAATAATCATCGCTAAAATAGACGCAGCTAGCTCAATAAAACAAAACATCATCTCCCATCTTGACTTTAAATTTTGAATATCAATTTTTTCGAGGACTTATGTGGAAGTTAACATAATCTTTACCTGTCGGCGTGGCTCCCGCCGTGGTCACTGTTAGGTGCCACGGTCCACGCCTAACGGCATGGGTTGAGCTTCCGCGGCAGCTAGGTTGTTTGGTGCACCGTGTGTCCCTCCGTTTTGGTTAACCAGTGGCAGTTTGGGGGTTGATGGAGGTGGCTATGCGGTGGTGGTGGTGGTGGCCAGCTGCCTGATTGGTGGTCAGCGGTGCGCGCGGCTGCACTTGAATTTTTTCATTAGATTAGGGCTTTGTTTTGGGCTGGGCCTAGCCCACTTTTGTGGGTTTGGATTTTTTATTTTATGTGCTAATTGTTTTATCTGGGCATTTTTAGGCCCACTGGTGTATTGGACTTTGTCTCTCTATGTGTGTTTAGGCTTTGTTCCCAACGGGCTGTAATTTCCAACCCTTGGTTGGAATCCCCCTTTCCTTTACCCTCTTAATAAAATGTTATTTTGCCGATTAAAAGAAAAAGAACTATCTCTCTCCCGGCCTGCCTTAGCTTCAAATTTGAAGTTGTCAAATTTGCTTAAAACTTTGTTCTCAAGTGATCAATTTTTGAGCAAAAACAAATTTGACCCTTACTCCAAAATTGACCTTTTGAGATTCCAGGGGAGTTGACAGCCTCGTCGCTATAATATGCAACTGATCAAACAAAACTATAGGGGAAACCTTGGGCTTTGGCTGAATGGTCCTTCCCCCTTGGGTTTGAGTCCTAAGTGTGAGCTCATGGCTTCGAGCTAATGGAGCAACGATCAATCTCTTTGTAGTAATCTAACTGACTAACCTACTAACATTCTACTGTGTGACAAAAAAAAACCTATAGGGATAATTAAAACACTAACACGTAGGCAAATACACAAACAGAGAGATGATGAAGGAGCCATAGGGAATGGACCTGTTCTTTGTGAGTCTTGAGACTGTAGGGAATTCTATACTACTTGGAGACTTTGCGATTCTGAGTTCGAGATTAATATGCTCTGCTCTTTGCGATTCTGAGTTCTGAATTATTATTTTTTACATATAATAATAGTGTTCTTTTTTCTTTTTGCAGGGGCGACCGCCTCTACTGGCCCCTCCCTGGTTCTATCCCTGTTCACTTCATCACTTCATCTGGTTAAGTAAAGGAGGACCAAGAGAAGTGTATAATTATTCTACGGTTGACATAGCTTCAAAACAACGCTAGCTCGCGTTTACAAGAATAATCATCGCTAAAATAGACGCAGCTAGCTCAATAAAACAAAACATCATCTCCCATCTTGACTTTAAATTTTGAATATCAATTTTTTCGAGGACTTATGTGGAAGTTAACATAATCTTTACCTGTCGGCGTGGCTCCCGCCGTGGTCACTGTTAGGTGCCACGGTCCACGCCTAACGGCATGGGTTGAGCTTCCGCGGCAGCTAGGTTGTTTGGTGCACCGTGTGTCCCTCCGTTTTGGTTAACCAGTGGCAGTTTGGGGGTTGATGGAGGTGGCTATGCGGTGGTGGTTAGGCTAGGCAATCCAACCCGCCCCGCCCCGAACCCGCCCCGCCCCGCCCCGAACAGGGCGGGTTTTCTATAATATTTTCGGGTTTCGGGTCGGGGTCGGGTAAAAAAAATGAACCCCGGCCGGGTTCGGGTAGGGTTCGGGGTAATAGTGCCCCGCCCCTAAACCCGCCCCGCCCCCGACCCGAAATACCCGCCCCGAAATTACCCGACCCCGACCCGGCGTACTTATATATATATATATATGTATTTATTTATATATGTATATATATACTTATATACATGTTATTTCATTTTTTTAGCATTAATCCAAAAAACAATGTCTCTTTACTGTCAAGTAGCCTAATTAAATTTTAAAAAGAAATAAAAATTGATATTTATTGGTGTTTAGTGGATTTTTTAAAAAATTTTCTTCAAATATTTACATTAAATTCTACACATAAAAAAATGAAATGAAGTATCTAAAATATTGATTGCAATTAAAAGTTTAAATTTGACTGTGATACCAAAAGACATAAAAATAATTTCAAAAGTTTTATTTTCTAGATAATTTTTATTCTTATTTAGCTTTTTTTTTTTTTTTTCCTTTTTTTACTTATACTTTAATTTTTTTAAATTTTTACGGGGCGGGGCGGGGCGGGTAAACCCGTTCCCCGATCAGAGCGGGAACGGGGGTACCCCAAAAAAACCCGGCCGGGGTCGGGGCGGGGCCGGGGGCGGGTAATGATTTTCGGGTCGGGGTCGGGGTATGCAAAAACCCGCCCCGCCCCGCCCCGTTGCCATTCCTAGTGGTGGTGGTGGTGGCCAGCTGCCTGATTGGTGGTCAGCGGTGCGCGCGGCTGCACTTGGATTTTTTCATTAGATTAGGGCTTTGTTTTGGGCTGGGCCTAGCCCACTTTTGTGGGTTTGGATTTTTTATTTTATGTGCTAATTGTTTTAACTGGGCATTTTTAGGCCCACTGGTGTATTGGACTTTGTCTCTCTATGTGTGTTTAGGCTTTGTTCCCAACGGGCTGTAATTTCCAACCCTTGGTTGGAATCCCCCTTTCCTTTACCCTCTTAATAAAATGTTATTTTGCCGATTAAAAGAAAAAGAACTATCTCTCTCCCGGCCTGCCTTAGCTTCAAATTTGAAGTTGTCAAATTTGCTTAAAACTTTGTTCTCAAGTGATCAATTTTTGAGCAAAAACAAATTTGACCCTTACTCCAAAATTGACCTTTTGAGATTCCAGGGGAGTTGACAGCCTCGTCGCTATAATATGCAACTGATCAAACAAAACTATAGGGGAAACCTTGGGCTTTGGCTGAATGGTCCTTCCCCCTTGGGTTTGAGTCCTAAGTGTGAGCTCATGGCTTCGAGCTAATGGAGCAACGATCAATCTCTTTGTAGTAATCTAACTGACTAACCTACTAACATTCTACTGTGTGACAAAAAAAAACCTATAGGGATAATTAAAACACTAACACGTAGGCAAATACACAAACAGAGAGATGATGAAGGAGCCATAGGGAATGGACCTGTTCTTTGTGAGTCTTGAGACTGTAGGGAATTCTATACTACTTGGAGACTTTGCGATTCTGAGTTCGAGATTAATATGCTCTGCTCTTTGGGGATATTCAATGAAATTGGAACGATACAAAGAAGATTAGCATGGCCGGCCATGCGCAAAAGATTAAAATGTTCTCAGTAGATGTGAAACTAGATTTTCTAAAAACGAGATTAATTTATTGAGGCGATAATTTACTGCGGGAAGATCAAGATTGGTATGATCTATTTAATTTTGTGGTGGACTTGAACAGCAGTGTAATTTCAGATAGGTCGAATGTCAAAATTGTCTTCGGAGAAATGTCAGCTCCGAGTGCCCTGGAGAGACCGGAGTTGAGATTGCTCCTTAATTAATTTTGGGCGCATGGACTTTAAGAGTTTGAATTTTGTTCAGCCATTTTGACAATTCAAAGGAATATGCTAACAACCGCCCCAACGATGGTGTGGATAATATGTAAAAGGTGTTTTTTACAATTAGAAAGACAATGCTAATTATGTTTTTTTTTTTACAACAAACTCCAAGTATATAAAAGTTTGTAATTTCGTTTGGGGAGTTTTTAGATTCTAAGTGGCTAGTTGAATAACTATCCCGTATCATAATTATTCCGTACCAATACGAATAAATTTTATCTCTTTAATACACGCAAGTAAGGAATCCAGATCCACTATGAGGATTTCTCTGCTTGCTTCTTGAAATGAAATTTCTAGTTATTAATTATTCTGTTCCATTTGTGCACCACTAAAATTTTTTTTGGGAAGTGCGACATCAGTGATGCTACGTCATCCTGCAAAATTACTAATGAAATTTTTTGTATATATGCATTCAAACCCCTGTATAAATATAATAGTTAGAGTCAAGGTTTCCTCAATAAACTTTTTGCCTATCAAAAAAAAAAAAAGTTAGCAGTGTTTGACTGACTTATAAATTGGAAAGAGTTAGTCAATTGTATAAGTAAGCATGATAATTGATTTTTTTTTTAATCTTTTCAAGAATGACGTCCAAATTAATACTTGAACAAGCTTCCGTTCCATATATCTTGGGTTGAAAAGCTCTCATATTCCCAAATATATATTCTACAATCTTACATGTAAAGTGGAATAATAAGTCAAGCTACGGACGTACGTTGCTCACAACATGACATGACAGGACATTGAAAATTAATAAACATGTTGCTTGATCATGCACGTTCTTAGGAATTCGTTAATTGCCAGAATAAATTCATAGACTAGGTCGACTGATCTGTTTTATAATTCAAAATGTTGGCCATATTTGATTGACCGGCCTAATTGCGAGGAATCGGATAAGACATCAACTAGAATTTTGGGAAACACCTGAGTTACAACAAGTGCATGAAAGAAAAGATCACAGAGAAAATACATACCAACTAGAGAGATGGACTGGTGAGTTAGGGTTTTGGGGGTGAGCTCCCACCTCTTTTTTGAGTGCCCCTTTTTTGTTACTATTTCAGAGACAAGTCTTGGGTAATTAAAGCATATACACCAGTTGTGAGCAAAAATGACTATGAACATTAGATTTTTTTATATTTTACCTACTCATCTTTTCCTCTCAAACTGCACCAGTCTCTGTATTTTACCTACACCATCCCAAAAATGAGGTAGTGGTAGGGAGGAGAGAGAGGAAGAATTATTATACTAATGGTTTGTTGATGAATAGTTGCTCGGTAGTTTTGGAGAGGATTTTTGGGAAAGGAAAAATAGCTCTGTGTTTTGCTAGACTGCTGTAGGCACTTTTGGGGTTTCTAGGGCTCTCTGTCAGAAAGTTGACTGGGCTGTTTTTTTTCGCTAAGCAAAAAGAATTTATTAAACTTTGTAAAGGATTACAAAGATAAAAGGATCAAGGGCACACCGGCAAAAGCCACCCGAGACCTAAAAGAAGGCAAGACGCCAACTGAACACCAAAGAAATCCACATCCACTTAACCTCAACAGCCAAAAACCCAAAACGAGGCTCACACCTTATACCTAAGCACCCATCCACAATAAGTCGAAACAGTCAACCAAAAGAGAAATAGCCAAATCTAAACCAAAAAAAACAGCCAAACCAAAAAAAACAGCCAAACTAAAACCACATAGCCACTAAGAAAAACCAAAATAAGCCAAACACCTCAAAGCCGCCCAATCTTGAGTTCAAAAAGCCACAGATATAGAGGTATCATCCTCGAAACCATCATCATCTTCTGAGATATCCTCTTCCTCGACATCATCTAAAGCATGAATCCTATCTTTTAATTCTTCCTCTTGCATTTCAACAAATCTCTTCAAATTATAATTCCTTCCACCTTTAAGTTCAATACCCAAAGTTTTACCAACATCCAACATCTCACGAGCTTCCTTAAAGAACATTGAGTAAAGAGAGCTCTTCTTATTATTATACTTCAATTTATCAAACTTAGCCTCAATCTCCGCGAGATGCTTTTTCTTCAAAGTTGACTGGGCTGTTACTCACCGAAACGGGAAGGCTTTCAAAGAATGGCATCAATTTATAAGCTCTATCTGGCTACATCCATCTATTTACTAGGGGGGAATGGAACCTTCGAATCTCTCAAGGTAAATCAAGGACTGCTCAGGCTGAGTTTGCTGGGGCGATCTTGGAAGCTATAAGGGCCAAGTTGAGTACTTGGACCTCTGTGAACTTCACAGCGAAAAATAGAGGATTATGCGACAGTTGGCTCCTTGGTTCGAAAGTTTTACTCTCGACTAATATTTGTGGATGGTTTTTTTTTTTCTTTTTGCTGTTGGGTTAGGGGAGCTAGCTAGGCTGTTAGCTCTTCTTTTGTATAGATTGTTGAAGAGTGTATGCCTCTGAGATGTTGTAGCTTTGCTTTTTGGTTTTATATAAAATGTACTCCCTCCGTCCCTTTTTTAGAGTCCAGTATTCCATTTTGGACTGTCCCTTAATAAGTGTCCATTTTGTAAAGTTAGTGGGTAAAAGTTGGTGCATTGTCTATTTTGTCCCTAAAAGTAGATTTCTTTTTGAAAAGTAAGTGAGTAGAAGTGTAATGATGATGGGTAAGTAGGGAAAGTGTAGGAAAAAGTTGATGTGAAAGGTAAAATGATGATGTCTTTTTAATAAGTTGGAGTTACGAAGCAGGACATTTAAAAAGGGACGGAGGGAGTACTTAATAAATAAATAAATATATATATACACAAACACATATTATTAGAACTTTTGTTTATTCCCATCTTTATACAAAAAATTTGCTTATCATCATGTTTATTAAAAAAAATACACTAAATAAATATCCTTTGCTTTGCTTTGGCTAGGAAAATGAAAAGTCGATAATTCACCTTTATAAAATGAAGTTACCCGTAGAAAATGAAGAATTGATTTCTTTCTGCAGTCTACCCTTTCTTTGAAATTCTAAAGTCAAATAGTGCATGTATTAGAAAGAAGCACAAACCTAAGAATAAAATAATTAACGAATTAATTACATAGCTGAAATTTATATGAAAGTCTGTCATCATTTTTACAAAATTAACAGAATATTGTTCTTACCGTCACAACTTTTACACACACCGCCGGCACTCGGAATTTTTTTCTTCTCTTTACAAACTTTTTTATTTCATCATTGTACATGCCCTTTCTTCATTTCCCAAAAATTAAACTATTCTGTAATAAACAACTACAAACTCATATGAGTCTGACTGACCACCGTACCCCTTCCCGACTTCTTCTCTCATATGACCACGACTTCTGAAAATCCCAACATTGCGTGGGAAGACAACGGCGATAACAGCGGCACGTTAAAGATACCACCTCCGTTCCCGTTTTGATTCCACACGGCCGTCCAACTCGACGGCGTCAGGGGACTACTAATACTAATAATCTCATAAGCATCGCATTCCGACGACACCTTCTCCTTCTTCGCCGCCTTCTCTAATTCCTCAACTCCTCTCTCCCTCTTCCTCCAGCCATCCACGGCGGCGACGGCCTTTGTCGCCTGGGCCTCCCGCCATTTCCCGGCTTCGAGAGGGAAGTTGAGTATCGCCTTACTCCCGCGCATCTTGAAGGCGGCCCTGTCGTAGGCCTTGGCCGCCTCCCTGGCGGAGTCGTAAGTCCCCAGCCAAACCCTAGACCCGCGGCGCTTCGGGTCCCGGATCTCCGCCGCGAACTTCCCCCACGGCCGCCGCCGCACTCCCCTGTAGTGCTTCTCCTCCGCCGCTGCATTCGATGTTCTTTCCGCGAAAATCGGTTTCTCCGGCTGGCCGAACTCCAGCACCTCGAACTTCTTCACCGGAGGAAGATCTAGCTTCAGAGACGGCCTCCGGTTCGATTTGCTGCTCGAAATAACCGGTTCAACCGTGACGAGATCGACAGCTTGAGTCCTGGTTTCGAACTCGAAGAATTCGGTTCGATTTTGCTCGAACATGATCGTGTTAGGGATGGAATTGAAGAAGAAATCAGTGTTGTTAACTTCTGTTAGGTTTAGGTAGTCGGGGTTTAAAAAGGGAGAGTCGTAGTTACTCGACGTTTGTGAAGAGAGAGAATCAGATTGATCAGAAGTGGAAATGTCGGTTAGGTCTGAGAACAAACTGTTCCCAAAAGGAGAGAACTCGTCGAGTAGGTGGAGCCTGATGAGCTCGAGTGCTGAAACTTCTTCTGCTGTCGCCATTTCTGCAGTCGAGCAGCGCGTAAAATTGTCTTTTTAGCAGACGAGTGGAATTTTTGGTGAAATCTAGAGAGAGAGAGAGAGAGAGAGAATTTGGGGAGAGGGGGGTGATGGGATTGGGAGGAGAGTGGAAAAGGTTTAGAGGGTGTTCCGGTTTCTTAAAAAGGAACTTTTTAGAAAAGGAAGGTAATTTCAAACCCAAAAATCATGTGTTTACGTAAATAATTTTCCTACCAATATGGATCTTGTTTGATAGATTTCATTAAGATCTTTTATACGGTGTAAAAAAAATCAAAAAATTATTTTTCATTTTCATTATATTTGAGTTTGAAAATTGAAGAAAAAGAACTTTTTAAAAAAGAAGGGTTAGTGGAACACCCCCTTATATAGAGAGCGAGAGAGGAAAGGATTTCCCCAAAAGCGACCTTCGGTTGTTTAGTTCTTGTACGATACCAGACACGAAGCTTCGGTTATTCCTTTGATGATTCAGGATCGTTGGATCCTCTTCCAGCTTTCAACAAAGAGCAGGTCAAATGGGGAATCGACGGTTGAAATTTAAAGTAAAAGTAAATTCTGCCACGTTTTCAGTTACGGTTGACATTCATAAGCTATCCATTCCAATTTTCCAAACCTTACACACGGAAAGATTATTTCTACCCAACAGGACTCGATCTAATCTAGCCAACCCGAGATCTGTTGTAATAAATTTCATGTTTTAGGAGAGTACTTTAAGCGAGCTCTAATGACTCTATCCAAAATAGAGACCAAATTGTCTCTCCGCTTAATTTATTTACATCACATTCGCAGACTACTGGGTTTTTAGGTGTACTTTTTTTGGGTTTTTAGGTTTTGGCTGGCTTCTCATTGTCCGAGGGCGGTTATTTTCCCTTCTAATTTCTAACGGCATTTGATTGTCGGAGTATGGGGGTGTCTTCTTTGGTAGGTTCGCTCATATTCTGCTTTCATGCTTCGTGTTTTGGTGTAACAACCCGGTTTTTTTTAATAAATAATAATAATCATCAATACAAAAATATTATTTTTGCTAGTTAGTTTATTTAATGTGAAATTTTTTTTTTATGTCGTCACTTCAACTTTATTTCCGTAATCGATCGTGCGTGCGCGTACCCGACGCGTATTTTCCTAGTGTGCATGTGTTGCACTGGACCAAATCAAACCTTTTCCTAGCCTTCAAAATTTCGGCTGAAAAGAGGGGAACCAAATCCCTATTTTCCCTCCTTAAAACCCTCTCATTTAGACAACACATCTTTACCCACTGAGTTACTACCCTCCATGCAAAACCCAAACCATTGTTTTTTTAAAATCCCGTCCCTTTTTGTTTTGTTCCCAGCTAATCAACTCTCACCATTCCGAGAGAGAGAGATAGCAGCGAGAGATTGGAGCTTCTCCTGCCTTAATCAGCATCTCCACGCCTCACCACCTCTTAATCGCCGTTGCCGAGCTCCAACCGAACCACACCAACCGGCCATCCCCTCCTCATCACCGACTGGATACCACCACCAGCATACATCATTTCCATTACTAGCCGGAGCACCACCACAACCGAATCCACCCCACTGCCGTACTAAACATCGCGACCGTCGAGCTCCGTCGCCACTCCGAACCACCACCGAATCACTCCAAAACCCATTTCGCCGGACGAGAGGTAGTTCGAACTCACCTCCCTAAATATACATCGTGTCCGTAATGATTTTTATGTTTCGGTATGATTTATATTCGAACCCGATGTCACCGGTCGAGTCCAGACGAAAACCCACCTTATGCGAACACCACTGTCTCTGTTTTGTTTTTTTTAAAAAATGTTGCTTGCCACCGTTGGGTTTGATTTAGAAAAGCATGACTTGGATTTGATCAAACCAATTAAGATTTAAATATAAAACATGCTTGGGCTTGATTAATGAAATTAGAAATTAAATATGCGTGATAACAGTTATCACTGTTACTTGTTCGGTTGATGCATGCCTTGGAATTTTAGTTAAAGGAAACTAGAACCAACTGATTTTTTTTACATGGTACAATTTTAGGAGGAAAGTTGTCAGGTGTGTCATCGTTAATGTAAGAGAAATGTTACTTCTTTCACATGCTGTTATAGTCTCCAAATTCGTCAAGCAGAAAAGCATTATAATAGGTATCTATTTTCTCGCTTGATTAGTTATTATCGCAAAAATTATCTGTCGTTGGCCTATTTGTATGCTCGTAGAAATGTTAGTTTGTGTGAAATGTCGTCGTATTGATAGATTGGACAAATAGGTTCCCGGGGTTGGTTGCGATGTGCGGATTTAACATATTAGACGTGAAAATAGGATTAATGGAAAGAGAATAAAGTGAGAGACTGTGATTGGGATTCCGGACAAGAAATCCGGGGATTGAATTGTTGGAGTTTGTTTGGTGGTGATTTGTTGAAAGTTGGATTTACGAAACCTTGGGTATGGCATGGTGGAGGTCGGCTCTCGGATATTGGGACGAGACATAAGGGTGGCATTGTGCTTGCGTCACAACCCGGGCTAGACGGCGCTTGAACGTTGCCGGTGAATTTCAACCCGGGCTGGACGGCGTTCGAGCGTTGCCGGTGAAGTTTTATCCGAACTTATGGTCGCGGATGGGATACCGGGTATATAACTTAGGTATCTTTCATCCGGATCTGGAAAAGGGGAGTCTGACCACACCAGTGCTTGTGCCAGAGGTTATGGGTAGGAACGGATCTGTGGATAAGATCCGAGATTTCACATAGGTTAAAGGATAGTAATGAAAGAAAAGTTGATTGTTCTCTTTTTACGTTATTTCTAATGCATGTTAATTATATACCTACTGCTTGTAAGTTATGGGTTCGGGTGGGTTTTGGCTACTGAGCGTCATCGCTCACGGTACTTTGTTGCCCTGGTGACTCGAACGCCAGGTACCGAAGATGGAACAGAAGTGTCGTACGATTCGATCGAGTTCAATCCTATTGAGGAAGAAGCTGAAAACCTTGGTTTCCGTGCGCATAGTTGCTCTGATTAATTTAAGTTAAATTTATTTTGGAAGCTTCTAAGATTATTTGGAAAATGTAATATTTGATTCATTTAAAACAGTTGTAATATAATGACATATGCTTTTGAAATGATGACGTAGTAAATTTGTGAATTTCTTTTGTGAAAATAATTTGTTTTAAAATATTTTTTTAATGTCTCCGAATTTTCGGGGCGTTACAAGTGGTATCAGAGCTTTAGGTTCAAACCCCCGGCCTTGGGTAGATTGGGTAAATCACTTTCCAAGAGTGTTATCCTGGGTAGTTAAGCGTGAAACTTATCTATTATCTTAGCTACTATAAAATTTTATTTTAAAAAGTGGAATATAATTATGTTAGTAGCTGCCATCCGAATCAATTCCAGCAAAGTACTGAAGTTCGCAATCCCAAGAAAGAGATAGAAGAACTTGTTCATATTGTATACGTAAAGCCGATCAACACGGTCAAGAAGTTCTAGTTCCAAGACAATGAGATAGACCCTGACAAGCGTGGGAGAAAAGATTGAGGTGGACGAAGAAACTACCAAGGAGATTGAGTACCTGCTGAACGAGAATCTTCCTTCCCCATCTAGACTACGTTCAAAGATAGGTTGGAACGGGTAGGGCCATTGTGAGAACGTACCATGAGAAAGCTTAAGTCTTGCATGTATAACTAGCACTTAGGGCTAATTGTAGTAATCATGTGTTTGGCCTAGTGCACTTTCTGCATAGATACGTGGTACCTTCTGCATAAATACTTTCAATTGTTATGTTAAAAAAAAAAAAAGTGTTTTGTTTTATTAAAAAAAAAAAAAGAAGAAGGAAAAGGGAATATTTGCATGTCATTGTATAGAAAAATTCAAAATTTGTTTAAGTCTTGCAATTTCAAAATCCTTTGCCATGAATCCGTAGTTAGAAACCCCTTAACAATTTCGCATGAACACCAATGCCAACGCCGCCCACGCCATCGACATGTTTACGCCAATCCCGAGGTCAACGCAACATGAAGTCCAACGTGATACTGAGAAACATGGAGGTCATGCAAGTTCAACAAACGATTGTCACATCGACCACTTTGACACCCTAACCTCAACCGTCGTAGACCCCTCAAGAGTAGATAGATTGACGAATAAAAGCATGATGTTGTCAGAGATCCGAAATCATCACCTAGCTAAATATTATGCAACTACATCCGATGAAGACACCATCATAGTTCAAACAGACCAGGAAGAGCTCAAGGTCGGGAATATCTGAGAAAGCAGTAACCATGCTCTTGAAATGAAGTTCTATTTTTTTTTAGGGGGATAGACGAGCTATTGACGATTATTCACTAAGTCCCCATTCTCATTCAATCGATTGTATCCTAACTACCTGCTACCTTCAATCTCTCTTGGCTCTTCTTAAAATCACCTTCATTAGCCTTATTATTAGAGCTGCAACTTTAACCAAAGCTCAAATCGTTGAACTCTTTGTCTATTTCAAGCACCTAACTCTTGTGACATTTCCTTTTATGAGTTGGGTATTCCTAAAAATCATTTTTTTTCCAACCTCTCGTAATTTGATTTGATTTGAAGTCAACAATTTACTCAATTATGAGTCTAACTTTTCTGATCCATTGAATACTTCATGTTTGGAGCAATCCTCATTTATTTCGACTAGCGCACTATTAGCTCTCCACAACCTTCGATTCTTTTGATACCACAACGAGGCATGTGTCCAATCTTACAAAACTCTAATTCCGTAAACGTCGTTTAATTTTCAATGTTGGAACTTTCCAGTTCTTGAACGCACATATTATTGTTATGCTTCACTTTCTTTGAGCTTCGTATCCTGTCTTGAGCCAATAAAATTCAATAATCATTCTATCAATTCCTTGTTCTATTTTAAGAATGGACTTGCAAGTCATTGCTTATTTTTCAATTGTACCCAATATATATTTTTATGATAACTAGAGTTAGATGCTTGTTTGAAACGCATTTGGCCAATGTGGTGCAAAATAAATATCTAGTTCGATTTTTCCTCGTTGGACTTTATAATCCTTCAAAACCTATCGATAGATTGATATTTCTTATGTGAACCCATGTTACCTCATTCCATTGCAATGTTTGGTAGACCAAGTACTTGTTTGTTTCACTTGCATGTTAAATCTTTAATCAGAACTATTACAATGGTGAAACTCTTCCAAATCATTAAGTTTGACTTCGGTTAACTCGATTCTCGTTGTTCTCGTGTTTCAACTCAACTCAAAACTACTCATACCTTTGACTCGTGGAGGAGGATATGTTCGTCCTCTCTATTCGGTTCTATGACCTTCGAGCATTTGAGTCATGTTTGAAATCTCTTGAAAATTCTCTCCTTATCGTTTCTTTTGGAGAAAAGTATCATCCACCATCTACGAGGTAGGAAATCTTATAGCAGACTCTACATCAACGATATTATTTGATTGCACCGAGTGCCGGCATCTAGAGTTTCTGATCGAGACCCCGCTTCACCTCTAACTTTTGGGGAAGCCTGTAGAAAGCATTGGGAACAGATATCCGCATGAGCACAGCTTTTCACTCTCAAACTGATGAACAATCTAAGAAGACGATTCAAACCCTGGAGGACATGCTTCGAGTTTTTGTGTTGGATTTTAAAGGAAGTAGGGAGAGACACCTACCGCTGGTGGAGTTTGCCAATGGCCACAGTTACCAAGCTAGCATTGGGATGACCCTTATGAAGCAGTGTACGGACGACCATGCCGATCGCCCATCTATTGGACCGAGGTTAGAGAAGACGCTCTACTTGGATCTGAGCTAGTCTGAGAAACTACTGAGAAGGTAAAGGTGATCAGGGAGCGACTTTTGACTGCACAGAACAGATGAAAGAGTTATGCTGACAAGGGAGTAAGGCCTTTGACGTTTAATGTGGGAGACAATGTGTTCTTGAAAATCAAGCCACACATGGGATCTTCCGATTTGGCAAGAAAGGGAAATTATCGCCTTGCTACATTGGTCCGTTCGATGTTTGGAGTAAATTGGAGAAGTAGCCTATCGCCTCGCTTTACCACCGTAGATCGCTAAAGTTCACAACGTTTTTCACGTCTCCGTGATACGGAAATATATGGCCCATCCTTACCCACGTGTTCAACTGGGAGGTAGTCACACTGAATGTGGATACGATCATTAAAGAGCAACCGGTGAAATTTAGGATCATGGAGAAAAGTTACCGAAGGACAAGCAATCAAATTAGTCAAAGCCCTATGGAGACACTGAGGACTGAAGGAATCAACTTGAGAATGTGATGACGAAATGAAGACCAACTATCCGCGGCTATTTCGAACCGAAGATGCGTCTTAATTTCGAGGACGAAATTGTTTTAAGGGGGATAGATTGTAACAACCCGGTTTTTTTTAATAAATAATAATAATCATCAATACAAAAATATTATTTTTGCTAGTTAGTTTATTTAATGTGAAATTTTTTTTTTATGTCGTCACTTCAACTTTATTTCCGTAATCGATCGTGCGTGCGCGTACCCGACGCGTATTTTCCTAGTGTGCATGTGTTGCACTGGACCAAATCAAACCTTTTCCTAGCCTTCAAAATTTCGGCTGAAAAGAGGGGAACCAAATCCCTATTTTCCCTCCTTAAAACCCTCTCATTTAGACAACACATCTTTACCCACTGAGTTACTACCCTCCATGCAAAACCCAAACCATTGTTTTTTTAAAATCCCGTCCCTTTTTGTTTTGTTCCCAGCTAATCAACTCTCACCATTCCGAGAGAGAGAGATAGCAGCGAGAGATTGGAGCTTCTCCTGCCTTAATCAGCATCTCCACGCCTCACCACCTCTTAATCGCCGTTGCCGAGCTCCAACCGAACCACACCAACCGGCCATCCCCTCCTCATCACCGACTGGATACCACCACCAGCATACATCATTTCCATTACTAGCCGGAGCACCACCACAACCGAATCCACCCCACTGCCGTACTAAACATCGCGACCGTCGAGCTCCGTCGCCACTCCGAACCACCACCGAATCACTCCAAAACCCATTTCGCCGGACGAGAGGTAGTTCGAACTCACCTCCCTAAATATACATCGTGTCCGTAATGATTTTTATGTTTCGGTATGATTTATATTCGAACCCGATGTCACCGGTCGAGTCCAGACGAAAACCCACCTTATGCGAACACCACTGTCTCTGTTTTGTTTTTTTTTAAAAATGTTGCTTGCCACCGTTGGGTTTGATTTAGAAAAGCATGACTTGGATTTGATCAAACCAATTAAGATTTAAATATAAAACATGCTTGGGCTTGATTAATGAAATTAGAAATTAAATATGCGTGATAACAGTTATCACTGTTACTTGTTCGGTTGATGCATGCCTTGGAATTTTAGTTAAAGGAAACTAGAACCAACTGATTTTTTTTACATGGTACAATTTTAGGAGGAAAGTTGTCAGGTGTGTCATCGTTAATGTAAGAGAAATGTTACTTCTTTCACATGCTGTTATAGTCTCCAAATTCGTCAAGCAGAAAAGCATTATAATAGGTATCTATTTTCTCGCTTGATTAGTTATTATCGCAAAAATTATCTGTCGTTGGCCTATTTGTATGCTCGTAGAAATGTTAGTTTGTGTGAAATGTCGTCGCATTGATAGATTGGACAAATAGGTTCCCGGGGTTGGTTGCGATGTGCGGATTTAACATATTAGACGTGAAAATAGGATTAATGGAAAGAGAATAAAGTGAGAGACTGTGATTGGGATTCCGGACAAGAAATCCGGGGATTGAATTGTTGGAGTTTGTTTGGTGGTGATTTGTTGAAAGTTGGATTTACGAAACCCTGGGTATGGCATGGTGGAGGTCGGCTCTCGGATATTGGGACGAGACATAAGGGTGGCATTGTGCTTGCGTCACAACCCGGGCTAGACGGCGCTTGAACGTTGCCGGTGAATTTCAACCCGGGCTGGACGGCGTTCGAGCGTTGCCGGTGAAGTTTTATCCGAACTTATGGTCGCGGATGGGATACCGGGTATATAACTTAGGTATCTTTCATCCGGATCTGGAAAAGGGGAGTCTGACCACACCAGTGCTTGTGCCAGAGGTTATGGGTAGGAACGGATCTGTGGATAAGATCCGAGATTTCACATAGGTTAAAGGATAGTAATGAAAGAAAAGTTGATTGTTCTCTTTTTACGTTATTTCTAATGCATGTTAATTATATACCTACTGCTTGTAAGTTATGGGTTCGGGTGGGTTTTGGCTACTGAGCGTCATCGCTCACGGTACTTTGTTGCCCTGGTGACTCGAACGCCAGGTACCGAAGATGGAACAGAAGTGTCGTACGATTCGATCGAGTTCAATCCTATTGAGGAAGAAGCTGAAAACCTTGGTTTCCGTGCGCATAGTTGCTCTGATTAATTTAAGTCAAATTTATTTTGGAAGCTTCTAAGATTATTTGGAAAATGTAATATTTGATTCATTTAAAACAGTTGTAATATAATGACATATGCTTTTGAAATGATGACGTAGTAAATTTGTGAATTTCTTTTGTGAAAATAATTTGTTTTAAAATATTTTTTTAATGTCTCCGAATTTTCGGGGCGTTACATTTGGATCATTTTAATTTTTGTAATTTATTTCTAAAGATTAATAAAATTCTTTTTGCTGTTTTAAAAAAACATTCACACACTACTTCTTCTATCTTTAGCAGCTAACTTTTCTTCTACACTAGCTCCTCAAGTTAGGTTGATCAGATTTGATATGTTCCATGTTGAACCATGACCATATTTGAGGGGTTCCATGTTGTACCATGATAATGTGAATATTTCCAACTCAATATACATTTCTTTTCAAGATCCGGTAATTGAACTTTTACGAGATAAACACATGACATATATAATAGATGACGGAATCGCTTTATTGGATCGGAAAAAAAATTGCTTACATCACCATAAAATGATCATAGTGCTGGTCTTTTTTAAGACATAATTTCTCACAAAATCGCTGCTTAAGATCCTTTAATTTGGCTTACTCGATGAGGGAGACTCGTCTTCAACCGATTATATCTTATATAATTTTGTTAGATTACTTTTGAGTCATTATGCACCAAGTTACACAAGTCTTCCCCTCATCTGTTACTCAAACATGCACGCAAATGAGGGACCTCGACAGAACTTCGAGGTCCATTATATTTAGTTGTCTTACATGAGACTCGGGATATTCCCCACTCCATGGCATGGCGCCTTTCGCTCATCCAATACGCCCGCCCGTCCAGACGCGGCCCCCTTTCTCATTATCATTTACCAACCTTTCTTTCCTCCCGGCTATTCACGCATGAAGATCGTCGTATGTATGCTCGACTTTCTATAGCCAAATAAATATGACAATTAATGAAGCATAGTTTGAGATAAATTAACCTCCAACGATATATAATAAACTTGACGTAACTGAATGCAAATAGATATATGCAACGTTACATAAGCTTATATTCAGTTTAGGTTTTGTGAGTCATTCCCCGTCTATCGATCTTACCGGCAGCAACAGTATCTATTGATTATACAGAAGCATCGGCAAAAGAAGGATGGTAACGACGTATCGACTTTTATATGTATTTCGCCAAACTTTTTGTGTACGTTTAACTTTGTATTATTCTTATAAATACATACGAAGTAGTAGAACTGTTCAACAGCTAATCTGTTTTGTTTCGTTGGTATCATGGCCTTTATGATAGTTAGGATTATACAAATGTTCCCGACGAAAAAAGGAATAAATGATCCGAATTAAGGAAACAGGATGACGATATAAACTGGAGATAATGTAATTGGTGCTTTTATGACTGCGTTTAGGCCATCAAGAGGAATATTATTCAAAGTAAAGATAATACAAATGGCATATATGCTTCGAAAGTGCATGTACACGTACGCATATATGTTCCTTCATACACACACCTAAGAGTTAGACTGATGGATATGCAAGCAAATTACTCTATTGGACCTACGTACGAACGAGAAATGACTCATGAGGTTACATTTGAGGATGGAGTCATGCCACTGGTTGTTTCTGATAACGGTGAAAATGATAATCATGTAGGCTCCGTTTGTTTCGCTGTAAAATGTTTTACAATGTAAAATGTTTTTCATAAAAAATGTTTTTTCAGAAAACAAACTTCAAACTTTTATTTTTCGGTGTTTGGTTGGCATTTGAAAAATATTTTCAGAAATCGATAAAAAAGTGTAGAGAGAGAGGAGGGGCTTAAACGGTAGCGAGATTCGAGAATCTTGGAATTGAACGTGAATCAGGACTGATAATTGATGAAACTGAATAGTGAGAATTGCAATAGAAGACAGTGGGTTAATTTCGGAAAATAACTTACGGAAGATTTAAAGGTAAGTCATTTTCATCCAATTAATAGAAAATGTTTTACATGTAAAATGTTTTCCTTATTTTTTACACAACTAAACACTGAATAATAGGTAAAACATTTTACCGGAAAACATTTTACGCCCAAACAAATGGAGCCATAATTTTACATCACTACAAAAAAAAAAAAAAAAGAGTGCATTTGATACTTTATGGTATTGGTATACGATAATAGTTTAGTTGAAGGAGTTGCAAACTATTAACAAAGCTACACGCAAGAACAATACGTTGTTCTTTTACTCATTAATTTTCATCGCCATTGGTCTGGTTTTTTGCACATCAATCTTTTTATTTTTGATTACCGCTTAATACTATATTTTCCTCTCTTTTTTCCCCCACTTGCAGGGAGCTCTGTATAAACTAGTCCTAAATAAGTTGATAAAAAAATATGGAAAGTTCCAAGGGCTTAAATTTCAAGCATTGACCATGGGGCTAAAAGACGTAGAGTTTCGCATTAGTTGTTGGCAGTTAGTGACATGATTTTTTATTTTTTATTTATAAAGAAGAAATACTACGAGATGAGGGAGAAGGACTACGACTTGAAGCCCTTGTCCATTTAGAAACCTTCAAAGCATTTTTCTTTTCCTCTAATTTAGTGTCAGTTTTTATTTGTTCGTACATTTGACCCCAAGACTTCGTTGAAATACCTCTGGGGTGCCTCCAAATAGAATGAAATTGTCCTCAAAGTAGTTTGGCCTTGTCCAAGGGATTGTTTGATAATGTCGTTTTGACTGACCCACCATTGCCCGGTTTTTTTTTTTTTTGTCTTTTATGCTCTATTTCCCTTCATCCTTTGGAAGGAAATAAATCGTACTACTTCTTTTTTGGAAGCAAAAAATGACCTAACCAAAAAGTTTGGCCTTGTCCAAATGTACTGATTGAATCTGATAATTTGTTCGAGGACGAGTTAAAACTCCTGAGTGTGTTATATATATGTATCAATATCATAATTTGAATATTTTTCAATATCTCAAAAACATTCAATTCTCATCATTTTACAACCTATAGCTGGACTAGTCCACTTTTTCGTACTTAATTAATTAGTTATTTTGAAATGCTTGCGAGTTTGTAGGTTTGACCGTTAATCAAGTGATATTATACTAGATCAAAATTAATTGATCAAATTTTACTGCTTGAATAGGATTGTATATATTATATGCATGTTAGGTAGACAGAGAACATGTGTTTATTTGGCCAACTATAGATTCGTTCGTAAGTCAAGATCAACCTAGACCTTAGAAGCTTGAATTTCACGTTTGTAGGTTTGACCGTTAATCAAGGTGATATTAAGCTACTAGATCTAAATTAATTGATCAAGAGTTTTATTGGTATATTTAGGCATATGCTACTATATTGGGATATGCATAGTTATTTACGACTAGAGGATACATGTGAAATATTTGGCCAACTATAGATTCGTTCGTAAGTCAAGATCAACCTAGACCTTAGAAGCTCCTGACCGAAATCCCGACGCCTTGTCGGGCCCGCTCCGGCCACCGGACGGCTGATCGGAGCTGACCAAAAATTCTAAAAATTAAAGAGTTTTATTGGTGTATTTGCTTTAGCAAAAAAGTACCATTATCTTGTATTTGTGCGCATGTTTAGGCATATGCCACTTTTGGAAAACTAGTACCATTATCTTGTATACATCGGATGCCGTTAATTCTCGGCATCCAAACACTCCACTTTATACAAAAAAATGAAGTGTTAGGATCGGCCACCTACACACATTGGATGCCGTTAATTCTCGCGTAGACCCACTCGGTTTTTTTTTTTAGAATTTTTGGTCGGCTCCGATCAGCCGTCCGGTGGCCGGAGCGGGCCCGGCGAGGCGTCTGGATTTCGGTCGGGAGTTCCCAGTCAGGAACTGTAGCCTTGCTCATATTTGTGCACCAAATTCGATAAAGTCCAAGGACACTTTTGCTCTCAAGAGTTCTGAGAGGGCCACATCAGCAGCAACCTTTTTTTGATAAGCCACATCACCAACCTTTAAATTTCAATTCAGAATACCTATTAGGTTATCTCGTCCAAATCATCAATTCAAATGGAAAGTTACCAGTAAAACAATTTGACTCCGTCGTAGGAATTTCATATCTGACCCTTGAATATGAAAATAAACTTATACGTGAACCTAATTAATGAAATTTATAACAAGTACATGCATAAAATTTTAAAAATACTATAAACTTTGTATTTTTACATGGTTTTATATATAATCTTATATATGTCCATATGAACCTATTTATGTACAAAATATAAAATTTATTTGCAATCCTAGACTTGTATGATGGTATGAATATGATCGCGTATTTTGGATTTGTTAAGGCTCACGAACAAACTCAAAAGTTCGACTCAAATCTAGGCAAGCTCGTCTCGTCAAATTTTATTGAGAATCATATTTTGCAGACGATAGGATCGATGTTAGTATGTTTAGTTAAATTAGATTATCTCGCAGTACCTAAGTAGTGGTACGCAACCAAAACTAAACTAGAAGCCCTCGACCATCGAATGTTTTTGAGATACTGAAGATTAAATTCTTCTCGTTGTTTGTTTTCCCCACATTACGTTAACCCTAATTGTTGTCCAAGCCGAGTTATAAACACACACAATTCGCAATGATCGAATGTTTTTGAGATACTGAAAAACGTTCCCAATGAGTGGGTATGCTACGTACTTAGACCATGTCCCTCGTGCTAAGACCATCTCTAGCTATAAAACATTGGAAGTTTTTTTTTTTTTTTTTCCTCTCTCTATTCACCATCTACTTAGAGCATCCACAGTGGAATAAACAAAACAAAAAGTTGCTAAAGTTAGCAGCGTTTGCTCAAAAAAATGCTCACATTAGAATAACCAAACCTAACAATCTCTTAGCAACTCATCAAATTTTGGCTTTTGAATAATCAAAACTAACAATCTTTTGCCAATAATCAAATTTAGTAATTCCCACATTTTCTCAGTAAGTACACCCATCATTACACAAAAATCTTCTCTCTCTCAACAATATTTTCAAAAAATAATTATAAAAAACTATTCTTACTACTATTATTTTTAGAAACTTTTTCTAAAAAAAAAAAGTCTTTATATGAACTTTTTATTTTTATTTTATAAAAATTGTTTCTTCAATCTTTTTTAAAAAGATTGCATTTACACAAAATTGTTTTTTTACACATTTTTTTTATCCAACTGTTTTTAACTTAAACTATTTTTTTTTCCAAAATTTTTTTAATAAACTGTTTTTTTTCAAGAAAAAAAATATTTTTTTTTATAAAAATTGTTTTAACATAAACTAGTTTTTCAAAAGATTTATATGAAATGAAGGGGAAAAGTTTGGAGAAAACTCAGGGAAGGAAGCAATGGTCCCATTGGTTTTGATTAGGGGTGAGCAAAAAATCCGTCAAACCGCGAATCCAGTCCAAACCAATCCAAACCGAAAGATTTAGTTCGGTTTTTTAGTAGTTTGGTTTGTTCATGGTTTAAAAAAATTAGAAACCGTATTATATGGTTTGGTTTGTGGATTCATGTTCACGGTTACGGTTCCAAACCGATCCAAACCGTATATTATATATATATATATATAATATTTATAGTTATATATATTTTAATTATGATTCACAAAATAAATATGGGAGCCTACTTTCCTAATTTATTGGTCCTATTAAATCCACCAATATTTAGTTTTTCAATTCATATTCCTATAATTTCTCTACTACCATTACCAAGACTAATTATCCTAACTTTCTATATAAGAGAAAATGTATCCCTATATACTATATAAACCTAACATACTAACGTAGCATCCATCTCTTGCCTAGCCACAATAAGCTATCTATCTTCTCCATCCATAGTTCTCTCTGAAATCTGCATGGCTTCCGTGAATGTAAGGGAAAACAATTCTTGTTCTTGCTTTGATTTTTTGTGTTGCTATTTTTTTTCAAGATCAACAATATTTTATTTGATCCTAACTTTTTTCTTCTGTCTTTTCTTGTTGGAAAATGATATTGGCACTCTAAAAATTGATGCAGACACTCCAAAATCAGTGTAATTCCAAAGTCATTTTCCTTTGTTTTTTGGAGTGCCTCCATCAATTTTTGGAGTGCCAATATCATTTCCCTTCTTGTTAGATGTCAACTCTTAAATTAGTTGGTTGATGTTAGTTTGTTTTGGTAATTTGAATGAAATTGATTTTAGTATAAGTTTTTTTTTTTAATTTATCTTCTTAATTTTAAGTATTTCAAATATTTTTTGGAGATAATAGTTTAGTTCAAAGCAAACCGTGGTTAAAACCGAAACCGAACCGTAGTCTAATGGATTGGATTGGTTTGGTTTTATGCCTTTTGTGGGTTGGTTTGGTTCTCTAAATTTATAATCCGTAGATATTGGTTTGGTTCTTGGTTTACTATAAAACCGAACCAATCCGGACCATGCTCACCCCTAGTTTTGATTATAAGCAAAAAATAACTAATGTGAGATTTGACATTACTAACTTTAGCAACCTCTAAATGGATAATCAAAATCTGATATAGCATGCTTTGATTATGCACTTTTGCTTATTCTACTACTGATGCTCTTAAAGTATCTATATCAATATATATACATATACATATATATATATATAGATATATATTCTATCTATTACTTATTAATAATTGTATTTGTCATCGATGATTGTTTTGTGGGTCTTATTGGTTTTTTGGACATTTAGAGAATCCTAACCCGTAGACAGTGCCTTGAGTGGAGGTTCTTTTTTCCTCGGTGAAAGTTTGTCTTCTGTGATCTTGTATTTATGTTTGTAAGTTGTAGTCTTACATGAACAATTTTTTTTATAAATTATTGATTTGTCTCGATAAAATAAATTACAAAAATTCTACAAAATTTACTAAATATAAAAATAATCCAAATTTACTGAATTTATTTCTCTTTAGCAAAATAATTTTCAAAAAAAGTTAACATAATTTTGTACTTTTAAGTTTAAATTCTTTTCTTCGAGACGAACCAGAAATTTACTTAAGAAAATTGATAAAAAAAAAAAAAAAAACTAACACGGGTTCATATAAAACAAAAGAATTCACAAAAATTATCTAATACAGAGTAATAAAGTCATGCCAAACCTAGCTTTATATTCTACTTTTTGTATGATTGCTCAATAGTTTAGTTTATGCATCGATACCCAATTTAGGATATATAATTGACTCGTTCGTGGACTTAGCACTTGTTGTTTAATGTTTATCTTTTACCTTAATATATTTTGTGGAATAGATGACTTGTTCAATTAATTTGTACGTATGACGAAGAAAGTGACAAAATATATCTTGAGCTGTTATATTTATTTATTTAACAAGACATACGAATTATAAGTGCTTATAAATTGAATCTTTTTGCTATCTAAACACTACGGGATAGTTTTCTTGATGCTTTTGCGTATGGGATCTTCATGAAATTCTCTTTCAAGAATTTTTTAAAAAATTTCCACTTCCTATTTAGCATATAATTATTGGCTATATAAATTTCATGACAGTGTCTTTTGAACAAGACGAAACATAACAATTAAATATATTTGCGTATATAGTACTACTATATCAAATATTTTGTCTATTATTTGGGACTAAGAAAATAAAATTCCCATAATCCTCATAGCTTCAGATATTGGCACGTTCAATAATTTTAGAGCACAAAGAAAATATGGGAGTATTCGCATGAAAAAATTGATATTTGGGGTGTAGTAATAGATTCATGTGAAAAATATTATGGGGAAATTTTCAATGGTTTGGTTCCTTGCCAACTAGAGAAATTTTATTTGCTTGTAATAGGACTACAAAATATGCATTGTACATTTTCACACTTCCCCTTTTTTACATGCACTCTTTCATTTTTGTCTTCTTGTCGTGTGAATTTACATTGTCATCCTTTCAAGTGTAAAAGAGTATAAACATGAAAGATTAATTTGGTAAATTCACATCACAAAATGACAAAAAGGAGTGTGGTTAGAAAAAAGTGGAATGTGAAAATCAATTGCCTAAAACATTTTCTACTTTATAATGGTCCTAAAAGAAAGTATTTTTTTTTCTTCTTAATCCTAAGTCCAACTTTCTAGATTAAATTAATACGCCTAAGTCAATCGAGTATTAATTAAGCAAGTGATCAACGACGGACGCAGGATTTCAATGTTGGGTACTGGGCATACATTAAACTTAATTTCATCTGTCATAGATGAAAGGTGATATAAGTATATTTTCAATAACTAATAATACGAAACCAGTATAAATAACAAATCGCAGATGTATTCTATTCAACAGAAATATTAAACCTAGCTAGAGGTGTCAATTTCTTCACAGATGCATATATACCATTATAAAATGCCAACAGTGTTATCGACACAGACATTTACCGCACATATTTCGATGTGGGATCCACTAAGGGTTCCACATAAACGATCTAAGCCGTTCATTAAATTTTTTTTTTCCAAACGATACTGGTATTTTTATTATTGCAAAGATGAAACATCAAAATTAGCTTCCCTATGAACCCAGCTCGGAAAATTCCGTTGCCAAGTTAACGGGGAGTCTAAAGATAGGGCATATTTGGCTATAGCATTAGCCACCCGATTACCATTACGAGGAACAAATTGAAAAGAACAAGACGAAAAACGACAAAGAAATGATAAAGTATCCCTAACAATAACTTCCAGGCATGCTTTAATCTGACTCTTGCCTTGCAACATATTGATCACCGCTTGTGCATCACCCTCCACCACATAGGATCTTCCAGTCAAGCAAATAGAGCAGTCCAAAGCCATCCGAAATCCCTCTGCTTCCACAATTTCCGCTGATGATCTGTTTGGGATTGGCACAGCCATAGCACCCAACATCCTTCCTTCATGATCTCGAACCACCACCCCCACACCTCCTTTACGCGTCCCAGAGGCAAAGGCCCCATCCACATTAATCTTCAAGAAGCCAGGTTCCGGCGGTTTCCAAAGACACCCGTTGGTCAAGACATCCCTTTGTGACCTCTGATTTCCATTCTCCGTAGCCTGCAGAAATAGATTAAACTCCGCTACCGCCTCTTCTAAGATCTTCGTTTCCAACTTCCAATCATTCTTAAAAACCCAGTGATTCCTGGATGTCCAAATATGCCAACCAATAACTGCAAACAAGCCCATAGCTTCCCGTCTCGTGGCACCCGAGGTCATACTCCCTACCCTTTGCCATATGTCCCTTATCTGTGCACTGCTCATTAGCTCAGGTCGTAGTCGGAAAGGAGACAACACCCAAACTTTTGAGGCTCTAGCACAGTTAAGTAGCATATGAGAAGGTGTTTCCTCTGCCAATCCACGAAGAGAACAGATCGGATCTACTGGCAAATGACGTTGTGTTAAGACCCTATTAACTGGGACAATATCATGCAAACATCTCCATAAGAACATCTTAATTTTGGCAGGTGCCCTCATATGCCATACCCTTTTCCATATATTCTCTTCCTCCTCCATACCACTGACCTGGCCCCCTCTTCGTGTTGCCCTTCTCAATTGTACAAGATCTTTTGCTATCACATACGCCGATTTCACAATAAACTGTCCAGAACTGGTACCCCTCCAAATACATTTATCCGTGAGCCCTGTAGTACTCAGGGGTGCACTTAGAATCAGCTCAACATCTCTTTGCACAAACACCTCCTCCACAACTGGCTTATTCCATACCATTCTGCTTTGGTTACCATTCTGCTTTGGTCCACCAAGTCACCAACAAAAAACAAATTAGTAATACTCGGTTTTGGCGTCAGAATTTTAGGGTAGTTTGCGTCGGAGAGCCATGGATCCTCCCAAATTTTTGCTTTGTTGCCAGAACCAATCCTCCACTGCCAGCCCTTTCAATAACCTTTTTACTTGCTAAAATGCTCTGCCATGCCCAAGATGATGACTGTTGCGGTTGAGCTTCCAGGAAAGAAGTTTGTGGAAAGTATTTTGCTTTGAAAACTTTGAAAAATAGTGAATCCTCCCCAACCATAAGTCGCCACCCTTGTTTGGCCAGCATAGCTAGATTGAAAGCTTCTAAGTCTCTGAACCCCAGTCCTCCCATCCCCTTTACCTGAGTCATTCTATCCCAACTCATCCAGTGAATTTTTCTTGCTTCATCTGTCCCACTCCAAAAAAATTTCGCAATCGCAGAGTTTAACATCTTACACAAGCTGATTGGTAGTTTTACACATGCCATGGCATAGGTTGGTAAGGCTAACAGTACATGTTTTGCCAAAACCTCTGTACCCGCGTGGTTGGTAAAGCTACCATCCCAGTTCTTAATCTTTCGCATGGTGCAATCTTTAAGATACATCAAAGCATCCCTCTTTGAACGCCCAATGATATAGGGTAACCCCAAATACTTCCCTGCCTCAGGACTGTTGTTGAACCCCAGAATCTGTTTGCACTCCAAGCGTTGAACAACAGTAGTATTAGCACTAAATAAAATCGAAGATTTTGCAGTATTAATGAATTGACCTGAGGCTTTTTTTATACGTGTCCAGAACTTCTTTAACCACACCGCTTTCCACAATATTAGCCTTACAAAAAACCAAAGAATCATCAGCAAATAGAAGGTGGGAAATATAAGGGCCTCCTCTAGAAATTTGAACTCCCTTCAACCATCCTTGTCGCTCACGCTGTTTAAGAAGGCTTAAGAACCCTTCCGCACATAGGAGAAACAAATACGGTGATAAGGGATCGCCTTGCCGTAATCCTCGATTGGGTTGAATATAACCATAGGACTGACCATTCACCATTACAGAATACGAAACAGTAGTTACACAATTCATTATCCACCTTACCCACTTAATATCAAATCCCATATGCTTCATCACAGCTTCTAAATAGAACCATTCCACCCTATCATAAGCCTTGGCCACATCCAATTTTAAAGCCATGTACCCATCACGCCCCAGTCTTCTATTTTTCAAATAGTGAACCACCTCATGGGCTACTAAAATATTATCAGTGATTTGCCTATTTTTAACAAATGCACTCTGATTCTTACTAATCAGAGCAGGTAGAATACTCCGCAGTCTATTAGCAAGAGCTTTAGCAATAATCTTATAAAAGACATTACATAAAGATATTGGTCTAAACTGTGATACCTGCATGGGTGTTTTTACTTTCGGAATGAGAACAATTTGGGTGTGATTCAAACTCTTCAACAAATGCCCTGACTGAAAGAAAGATTGAACTGCCAAAGTAACATCATCCCCAACCGTTTCCCAATATTTTTGATAAAACCCAGCCGTCATACCATCCGCACCTGGTGCCTTGTTGGGATCAATATCAAATAAAGCTTGGCGAATTTCTAACGGGCTAAACTGTCTTGTAAGAGAGGTATTCATTTGGTCTGTCACCTGTGCTTGAATAGACTCCACTACCTCATTGTTTGGATTTGCCCCTTCCGTCTGGAATAAGCTCTGAAAGTAATTCACAAACTCATTAGCTATTGCATCTTGACCCTCGCGCCAATTTCCGTTGGGATCTTGGACCCCAGAGATAAAATTCCGCCTTCTTCGCTGTGTAACCTTAGCGTGGAAGAAGCCAGTGTTCCGATCACCTTCTGCCATCCAAGACTTTCTAGCTTTTTGCCTCCAAAATCTCTTTCCTGTAGCCAAGCATCTCCCAGTTCCTTTTCCATCCCACGAATCAGGCCCACATCACTTGTGTCTTGCCCTTCACTAATAGCTTTAAGTTTATCCTGGATGCCATTTATCTTTTTCCTTGCATTGAACCCTTTCGTTTTGCTCCACACTCGCAACTCGCGACGGGTGTCCCGAATTTTATTGAAAACTGTAAACATCTTAGACCCTTGAACTAACCGCTGCCAACATTTCCGGACTGTCTCATGGCTTTCAGGATCATATGTCCACCGATTATCAAACCGAAACTGAAGGTGGCCTGTAAAATGGGGAGGATTAGTGTCTAGTAATAATGCTGCATGGTCTGATCCCACCGCAAACAGATGTTGGACCCTAGCCCGATCATAACACGATCTCCAACCCGGCGATACCAACACACGATCCAATCTTTCTTTAATGTGCCCATTCCCTCCTCTTCTATTAGACCAAGTAAAAGGGTATCCCTGAAAACCCAAATCCAAAACCCCAAGACTGGATACAAAATCTCGAAAGGATCTCAAAGACCAAACTTCCCTTCTTCGACCCCCTTGCTTCTCCTCTTCCCACAGAATATCATTGAAATCCCCCCACAACACCCAATCCCCAGTACTCCGTTGACGGTACCGCAGAAGCTCCTCCCATTGTGAATTACGCACTCGATCAATAGAACTTGCATACAAATTAATCAAATGCCATTCATGGTTAGTTTCATCATCCTTTATTAAAACTTCAATAAAGAAACTACTCCTACGAACGAGGCTAACATTCAGGCCACGTTTCCATAGTACGGCCAGACCCCCAGCTATACCAGATGGCTCCACAACCAAAACATTATCCATACCTACAAAATTTCGAACAAAATCAATTCTACAAAGTTGGTTTTTCGTTTCGGAAAGAAAAACCAACTGGGGAAAATGGAGATGACACAGCTCCTTCAACTGGCTGATAGTCAAGGCTTTCCCCAGCCCCTGACTGTTCCAAGTCAATAGCCTCATCTGGTACTGTGGGCCCATTTTTGGCTGGCCACCTCCACCTTTTCAGCAACATTATTCACACCACCCTGATCTGTCACCTTCTGCTTCTTATTCAGACTCTGAATCGATACTTCTTCAATCTCCACCTCAACCAAACCCACCTCGAATTTCCTCTTATTCTGTGCCGCTCCTGCATTATTAGTGTGCACTTTACCCACACCCCGGCGAGATCCTCCTCCCAATTTCTTCTTATACCTTCGGGCCCCCAAATTTTGAGTAGAATCAGTCACCAACCTTTCTGTCACAATCAGCTCATGCACTCGCTCAATCGCCTTACCATGTTCAATGTTTTGACTAGCAGTTAGGGTTTCTTTACCCTGTTCAGATACTATCTCTTTCTTTGCTTTGGACTTTCCACTGTTATTCATTGTAGGGTCCTCCTCCATAATATCTTCTGGGCTAACAATTGAGCCCTCAGAGTGGGCCTTCTCGTACACTTCCCCTTGGGACTCAATTAACCTCATAACAGGTTCAGACCGTGGGCCTGACATAATCCCAAGTTTAATGTATCCAGAATTAGTTGGGCCTAATAAGGGTGGGCCCAAATGTCCTACCCCAACTTCTGCAACAGGAGCATTATACGAATCCCACTGAATCCGCCTTCTTCCAAATCCAAAACTCCCTGATTTCGCAGGATCATGCATATCTCTTGCGGAATTCTCGGTCTCCTTCTGACCCATCGCTGCCATGGAGGACTCCGCCGCCGAGGCCTCCGATCGTCCATCAGATCTTTTCTTTGCCGAGCCTTTCACCGGTGACGCCCGAAGCCACACCCCATACTGATTCTCCATCAAGATTCCTGCCTTAGCCTCATTATACTTCAACAAACAAGCTTTATCATCATGTCCTACTATCCCACAATAATGACAGAGTAATGGGAATTTTTCATAGCGGAATGGCACCCAAATAGGCTTCCACTCCGCTGTGCAAACTCGTTTCCCCCTGGGAATGGGTTTAGTAATGTCCAGTTCCGCCTTAACTCGGATACATCTCCCTTGGTTTCCATGAAGCTGGGCTAACATCACTTCCAACACTTCCCCAAACCCTACCATCATCTTATTTCCAACTTCCACAGACATGAACTCTAGTGGTAAAGCTCGGAGTTGTATCCAGAAGGAACTATACGAAAAGTTAATCTGCTCCGGCTTAACACCCTCCTCCCATCGATGCAGTACAATAAGGTGATTATTGTATAGCCATGGGCCGCCAGAAATAACCCTAAGTAGATCTGATTCCTTCCCAAAGACGAACTGATATATGCCTCCCCCAACCTCCATCACCTTAAGACCCTTCGGATAACCCCATGCTAACTCCATAGATGCCTTTAAACCCCCCAGATTAACTCCTTTCTGTGTAATCACCTTCCCCATGGCACTCCAGAGACACTCCTAACGACTGATGTTGAAGTCCTCATCATCCAGCACAACCGCCTCCTCTTCATCGTTCGTCAAGACGGAAGACGATAGTTTTTCAAGCAAATTTTCCTCCATAATCAACCCGTAAAGATTTTGGTAACTAAACAAAAGGACAAAAAGAACAGAGAAAGGTAGAGAGATTACCCTACAATTACAAAGAGAAAACGAGGGAGAATATTTGCAAAATAGCAAACCCTAATCCCAACCTAGAGTTTCCACATAGCGTGCTATGCGGAGCTCTCCGTGAGAACTCTCACCATCAGCCGTTCATTAAATTTAAAACATATTTTCATGTGCCCTTGAGAAAAATCAGCTCAATCTAATAAGGGTAAGTACTCGATTCAATCTTCTAACTTGTGAATGAATGAAAAGTTAGAAGATTGAATTGAGCATTTACACTTATCGGATTGAGCTGATTTTCACAAGGGCACTCGAAAACATATTTTGAATTTAATGAACGACTTGAATCGTTTGTGTGAGACCCTTAGTGGATCCCATATTAAAATCTATGCGAAATCTGTGCGGTAAATGTCTATGTGGACAGACTTACTGATAAAATGATGATTACTTAATGTTTCCAAAGAAAATTTGGTGGGTTGGAGTCAGATTAATTTAAAGAAATCGTTGAGCGAGCGAGCGAACCCATATTAATAATGGAAGCGGGGGGTTGCTGTCCCCTTTTTGACAGCAGCGTGCTGCTGGGCCCACTTTCTAGGCTCACTCCGGTCTTGCTCCGATGATCGGAATCGTTCACTTTGTAGAGCTCGTTAAGTAGAACAATTATAAAAAAATCAGCTTAATTGGATATTATTAATTGTGTGATCGGAACTTTTTTATCTTGAAAAAAATAGATCCGAAACACTGGATCAAATTCACTGTAACCCATGGACCGAGAGTGATATGGGCTCCGATCAGGTATTTAATGATCGCTAATTAAGCTGATTTTTTTCATAGTTATTCTATTCAACGAGCTCTATAAAGTGAACGATTCCGATCATCGGAGCAAGACCGAAATGGGCCCAAAAGTCGGCCCAGCAACACGTTGCTGTCCCCTTGGGGATAGCAGCCCCCCGCTTCCATAATTTTGATGCGTGTGGGAAAAAAAGAACATATTATGAGTCTTTTTTTTTTTTTTTTCTGAAAAACTTGGATAGGACAGATATTGCTTGGACTTATCTGCTCCTCAAACGGTCAGTCCATTCTTGCAAGTGATATAACCTGTGATTTTGACTCAGTATCCACTCCACACTCTTTTGTTTAATTAATTGTTTACGTGATGCTTTAATACACATCTAAAAGGATTTGACTTGGTTGTTTAATTGGAATCATTCTATCTGAAGTTGACAAACACCAATTAAAAATTTCAGAGTGGTTGAGGTCTGGGTAAGACCAAAGACTTGGGATACTTTTTGCTTTGTTTAATATTGCAATTACATTGACTGCTTCAATGACTCAACAATCCCTACATAAATAAATATAAAATTCCAGCCAAAAGCAAATGTATTTTATTTTTTTTATCATAAAAAAACTGCAGCCAAAAGCAAATTAAATGTGTTGATAAGCAGTAATTTTGTCCTTTAATTTGGATAAAAACACTCTAATTTCCCTCTACACACACACACGAGGGGAATTGGGGTGTTTGTTTAATTAAAGTTAGTAGATCAATTTTCAGTTTTCCCTCCTTTTGAAACTCACAACAATTTGTTTGGCTAGAATTTTTGACTGTCCATGGGACAAAAATAACTGATAATGCTTCATTTTAATACTTTTTGACTTCTGTTTTTTCACTAGAATTAGCTATTGTCATTGCAAGGGTGTATTCCACTAACTATTTTTGAATTACATGTGATATATTACGAGAGAATGACCTGTCTTGTAAAGCAGAAAATAAGTATCTAAAAAAATAAGAACCTTAGTGAATCGGAACCTAATAAACAATCAACCATACGTTTGCCAATTTGGGATTTTCAATTTTGTTAGTATGTTGCACCATATATGCGTCTGCAACTGGATTCTTTTCAATCCTATAAATGGATTGGGCGGTCCAGTTTCAACCCGTTTTGGATCTGCTCGGGGCCCATGTCAATGATCCAAACTGTTCGATCACTTTTTAGAACACGTGAAAAACAAGTATAATGACAAAAATCAAATTAATCGGATACCGGTGATATTGTTTTAAAATGCATTTACCTTGTTCAAAAAAGAGGAAATCATTGGATCTAAACCCATTTATCTCAAAATAAATCCATTTCGAAATTATCTCAACCATTATCCACTCAACTTGATTTTTGTTGTGGTATATGTTCTTCACATGTTTTAAAAAGTGAACAATTTTAATCATTGACGCGGGCGTAGAAAAGATCCAAAACGGGTTGCAACTAGACCGCCCAGTCAACTTATAGGGCTGGAGAGAATCCAGTTTCGGACAAATATTAGGTGCTAATCCTAATAACATGCTAACAAAATTGGAAATCTCAAATTGGCAAACGTATGGTTGAATGTTGATTGTTTATTAGGCTCCGATCCGTTAAGGTTCTTATGTTTTTAGGTACTTATTTCCTGTTTCACGAGAACGAGCCGAAATATTACATCTGTCTATTTTCCATCTATAAGAGGATCGAATTCGTATTTGTCCTTTTGTTAAAAGTTGTGTTATTAGTCAGATCAAAAGTTAAATGTACTTCTGTGAATTTTTTTCACCAATAAATTTCTTTCACCAAAGAAATGACATTTAGGCTACGTTTGTTTGAACCTAAAATATTTTTCGGTAAAATATTTTATCTATTTTTTGGTGTTTGGTTGTGTTAAAAATGAGAAAAATATTTTACATGTAAAACATTTTCTATTAATTGGATGAAAATGACTTACTCTTAAATCTTCCGTAAGTTATTTTCCGAAATGAACTCGCTGCCTTCTACTGCAATTCTTACTGCAATGTCTCCTCGATTATCAGTCCTGACCCACGTTCAATTCCAATATTCTCAATCTCTCTACCGTTTAAGCCCCCCACCCCTCTTTACACTATTTTATTGATTTCTGAAAATATTTTTCAAGTACTAAACAAACACCAAAAAAATAAAATTTTAAAATTTATTTTCTGAAAAAACATTTTAGATCGAAACAACGGAGCCTTGTCTTTGGATAAGAACAAACAATAGGGGATGATGGAAGAAGTAGTATGTACGGATGAAATAGTCTTCTGGAGGCCTACACTATTTATTATGAACTTGAAACCTTCAAAGGCTAGCTGCCACCTTCTTTCTTATACTCTCTCATTAAATGTCGTTTTGATTTGTTCTTACGTGGTATATGCAGACTTTGTTTACCATGCATAAAACCGCATGGAAAGATACCTGTGCATGCGTTGAAAAATTAAAACAGAATTTGATAACATCAAACAAATTACACAACACGATAATATATATATATATATATATATATAAAACAATTACCGAACAAATAAACAATTTGAAAAAATAAACAGTTACTTACTGCAACAAAATTCAAAGAAACTGGATTAAACTTATAAGACAGAAACTGTAAGGGCATGTTTGATTGGGGGGATTGGAGGTAGGATTGGATTAACAATCTCCCACCCTCTCTTATCCCATGTTTGCGTGTGTTTTAGTCATGAGACTAATAATCCAACTCGGATTGATTATCCTTTTTATGGGGGACAATATAATCCTAAGGGGGTGTGGGATAGATAATCCCAAGACTAAGGTTGCTCTAGATTAATTGTGAAAATTACCAAAATAACCTTGAATGATCCAAAAGGATACTTTTTTGTTTCCATTTCTTTTACTGTAGTTGTAGTATCTCTTTTTTTACATTTTTGTTTCCATTTTTTTTTTACTGTTGTGTTTCTGGAATTGTTTTCCGTACTTTTTTGTTTCCATTTTTTTTCTGTAGTTGTTTTTTTATTCGTCTGTTGTATTTTTATTTTCCTTTCAATTTTTATTTTTTTTGTAATACAGAGGAATAGGAAGAGCTAAAGAAAAAAAGGGTTCGTGTGGGTTTGTAAATTGCTTTGGAGGCAACATAGTCAATTGAAAATCAAAATTTTTTTTATCAAATTAATTGAGGTGGGTTGTAAAAAGTAGTTGGAGTTAGAGATAATTGTTTGGGTTCAAATAGAATCATTCATCTATAAATTGCACTAGGGGCAATATGGACAATTGAGTCATTAATCATTGTCAAACAGTATTCAAAACAAACGTAGGACACATAGGAATGACCTTGTCCGTTGTTGAATCTCATGCACAAATAAACACGGGATACGAGGGACTATACTCCCAAATAGTCCCCTCACTAATAATCCATTGACCCTTATCCCATCTAATCCAATCCCTCCTATCAAACAGCTCCTAAAGGAATAAGAAATCGCAAACGTGCTGGTGGATTCTGTAGGCGCCCATCTCTCAGGATACAATGGCAAAAGCTCAATCTCAAACCACCAACAACTAATCCAATCCTGCCGAGCAACAAAAAAAAAAACTAATCCAATCCATGACACCATGCATGGATTAGTTGTTGTAACCTCGTTTCTTCTCCATCCTAATATTTGCTAGCATGTCATTTGTCTTGTTTACTCTCCTCTTTTTTCGGGATATTTTCCCGGTAAATTTTTTTGCGTACTTAGGCTGCACCTGAACGCAATCAATTTGACACACTATGATTACACGTGGCACATCTCATTGGCTAGATCGAGTAATACCGTCACTAACACTATCTCCATTTTATTAATGTCGTCATCCTATTTCCAATTCGGACTACTTCTTTTATTCCTTTTTTTGTCAAGAGCAACATTTGTGGAATCATATCTAACATAAAGCCCATACTATCCAATTCGGGACAGTTCAGGTAGATGCGTGGCTACCATCCTTTCCTTGGCCGATACTCCATAGATACTAATGTCAGTAGGATAGCTTGATGGGAAACGATTTCACAGATTCTAAAATGGATGAGCTTACGTTGCATGTCTCTATCCACTATGGCGAAACTTCACGTTGCAGGTTAAATTGTTGTTGCCTTTTTATTTTTCTCTTTGTAAAGGATGATCAGGGGAAGAATTAATGAGGAACTCGATCGGTGCATAATGACTGAAACAAAATAAAATAAGATATCTAATACTAAGAAATTTACTTCTTTCTAATATATTGATGGTGATTCGATACAATCCCTCGTCATGTAATATGCACGATCTTAAGCAGTGATTTTGCGAGAGATTTTGTTGTAAAAAAAATCAATGATGTCGTTTTATTGTGACGTAAGCTGTGTTTTATCTGATCGAGAGCCATTTCGTCATGGATTATGTCTTGTGACAATCTTGTAAAATCCACTTAAGGAATCTTGAAAAGATATGGATATTGTGTTGAAAAAATTCCCATTATCATGGTGAACTCATCAAATATGATCAACCAAACCTGAGGAGTACACTAAAAAATTAGTACTCCATTAATTGCGAATCTTGGTTGGCTAGCTAGATCGTGTCCTATTGAATCCAAATTTGACATAATTTTTTCGAGTAAACGGTTTGGGTAGAGCTCATGATTAGAATTCATCCAAATAGAGTTAGGCTATTATTTCAAGCACAACATTTTTGTATGTGATTTAATTTCTGTTCTTCTTTCTTTTCTTTTTCTTTTCAACTGATAAGAGAAATCATCCGATCATGTATGAATTACAAAGTATAAACTATAAAGTATAAATTACGGGACACTACATCCATTATGTGGGAGTTCACGAGATAAACCCAACAACTCAACCACTATAAAACTCAACCCAACTACAAGTCCCCATTGGAAGGAGAAATAATCTCAACGGAAGAACACTTATACGCATATGCGAAGACTTGAACTCCTCACTTTCTAACTAGTGAGATGTAAGAGTTCTGGCCAACGGAGATAGTCTCAGTTGGTTTATTTAATTTCTATTTACAAACGAAAATTCTTGTCCTATTTGGTTCGTCATGCTAAATGTTGAGAAATGGAATTTCGAAAGGGGGAAAAATATATCCGACATCGACTAGATAACCAATACATTTAGAATAGCTTTTTAAATACTCCTACAATATGTTTAGTTGCTTTAAAAAAAAAAACAATTTCAATTAAATATAATATTTTGCTTTTGTTTTTTGTTCTAAAGCGTAGATATCGTTATCAATCAAAATTGTTGGCTACAAAACTAAGGCTCCATTTCAGAAACCTTTTCAAAAAATAAATAGTTTATTTTACATTTTCAAACTCAAAAATAATATAAATGAAAAATAATTTTTTAATTTTTTTGCATCGTATAAAACATCTCATCGAGATTTTTCAAATAAGATCCATATTGTATATTTTTAAATTTCAATAAGTTTATAATTTTTAAGTTTAAAATTATCTTCTTAAAAAATAAAATTTTTTTTTTCTAGTTCTGGAACGGGGCCTAGTTCTTTTCGTTTTTTACCATGTAGTATAGAAAAATCACATAAACTATAAACCAACCGTGTTATCCATATCCACGCATCGGGTTCGGTATTCTCCGATGTTTAGACATTAACGTCGGTTGGTAAATAAACCTTACTCCCTGTTGTAAGAAGGAAAAAGAAATCCAAACCCAGACATGCGAAGGAGCTAGGAAAAAGTGAGAATAATTAATTTAAATAATACGTAACCGGAAACTAAAACGTGACAGAATTAACTTGCTTTAAATCTCAACGTCGATATCCCACTTGACGTGCGCATTTTCAAAGCTGAAGAGGATCCGACGATCCTAACTCGTCAAAAGAAGAAGCACACAAGCTTCGTGTATGGTATATCGTAGGAACTAACACCCGAAGCTCGCTTTTGGGGAAGCCGTTTTCCTCTCTCTCTATATAAACCCCTTTCCACTCTCCCTTCCACTCTCATCCCCCCCATCTTCTCCCCATATTCAAACTCCTGTCTCTCTCTCTCTCTCTGTAGATTTGTTGAATTCTTCTCTCCGTAGTTCACCGTAAAGGTCTACTCGTTTGCTAGAAAGCCACGAAACCAAAACAAATAGCTCCTTTTTTACCATAAATGGCGACAGCAGACGAAGTTTCGGCACTTGAGCTCATCAGTCTCCACTTACTCGGCGAGTTCTCTCCTGTTGAGAACAGCTTCTTGTCAGATCTGAGTGACATTTCCACTTCTGAATCTGAATCTCTCTCCTCACAGAGCTCGATGGGTTACGACTCCCCGATTTTAGCCCCCGAGTACTTAAACTTTAACGAAGTTAACGACACCGATTTCTTCGATTCCTTCCGTGATTCGGTCATGTTCGAGCAAAATCGAACGGAATTTTTCGAATTTGAAACCAAGCCTCAAGTAATCGATCTCACTGCGGTTGAACCGGTGATTTCGAGCAGCAAATCGAACCGCAGGCAGTCGTTGAAAGTTGATCTGCCTCCGGTGAAGAAGTTCGAGGTGCTGGAGTTCGGCCAGCCTGAGAAACCGATTTTCGGGGGGAGATCGTCGAGTGCGGCGGCGGAGGAGGAGAAACACTACAGGGGCGTGCGGCGGCGGCCTTGGGGGAAGTTCGCGGCGGAGATCCGTGACCCGAAGCGCCGCGGGTCCAGGGTTTGGCTGGGGACTTACGACACCGCCAGGGAGGCGGCCAGGGCTTACGACAGAGCCGCCTTCCGTATGCGCGGGAGTAAGGCGATCCTCAACTTCCCGCTCGAAGCAGGGAAATGGCGGGAGGCGGCGGAGGTCGCGGCCGCCGTGGACTGCGGAAGGAAGAGGGAGAGAGAAGTTGAGGAAGAAAAGGCGGTGAAGAAGGAGAAGGCGTCGGAAGAATGTGATGCTTACAAGATTAGTACTACTATTAGTAGTCCAATGACGCCGTCAAGTTGGACGGCCGTGTGGGATCAAAACGGGAAGGGGAATTGTATCTTCAACGTGCCAATGTTATCGCCGTTATCTTCCTACCCAATTTTGGGATATTCAGAACTCATGGTCTTATGAGAGAAGTCGGGAAGAGGATCGTAGTTATTTTTACCATTTCGTTTCAAAAGAAACTGCGAATATAATGATGAAGTAAAATGTTTACGGCAAAAGAAAATGAGACTGTCTCATGGAAGTTAGCTTAGGACAACAGCTTCATGTGCAATAGGAAATATGGTGCCCCAAGAGTTACTCCCTCCGTCCGGATTTAATAGTCTTTTTTGAGAGTTTGTGTCATTTTTCAATCGATTATATCTTCCAATTTATAATATTTTACGCGATTTCGAATATGTTGTATTATAGAACTAATCGAGATCTATCAAATAAGATCTATATTCAATATGAAATTCATTACGGATTTTAAGATATTATCCGTTTTTTAGCCCGTTAGAATAGAATTAGGAACAATTAAATCCGGACGGAGGGAGTATTAATTAGAGAAGCGCGGGCTTCTTTATCCTATTCTGAACATATTTTAATACCGACCATGCCTTCTTTTTCTTAGTTTGAAACTGTTTGAAATCTATCTAATAAAACACAAGGGTGTGGGCCTCCACACAAACACAAACACATCTAAGAGCTGAGGTTTATTTGATCCAAGGGTTGAGGTGAGATTTCCCTTTTATTAAACCATCCAAGCTCTTTAATTTAATTACAAAATTGCCATCGATGTGAAATTACTCCAGACCACAGAAAGAATCCGTCCGTCAGACTCCCTCAAACCCTTCCACTGCCGTCCACGGTCATTACTGCCAAAGCGCCATCCACCGCTCCATCAGACTCCCTCAAACCCTTCCTTCAGATCTCCCACTCGCCGATGGACGCCGAACACCGGTGTCCTTTAAGCACCGACGTTGCTTACGACAATCCAAGGTTAGTGACCAATTGGTGATTTGAAGTACTGTGACCTTCTTCCAGGAAATTTTTAGTGAAATCTTAAACGTTTGTGTTGAGCTCTGTGATCCAGAGATGGGTCTAATGCTTTTGATTTTGTTCGGAGTACGTTGTATGCAATTTTCTTCTACGAGTTCTGATCCCGATGTTAGTAGAGGCTTAAGGAAGGTTCAGGTCGATCTGGAATTATCAACTCTACTTTCTTGATGATTTCAACCACATTTGGGTCCTATGGGCTCTCTTGACATTTGAACTGTATTTTTTGGAGATCTATTATGTTTTTTTGGAGTTTTTGTCGCCATTGTGTTACGAATTGGTTTTATGGTTTTCATTTCTCTCCTCTACATACACATACCATCGGACTTTGTCAGTTGGTGTTTTTTTTGGGGTGCTTTTATGGTTCTATTTCAATTGGGTTCTCTTTAGTTCAAAATTTATGCCCGCAACATGCATTTTTTTTTTTGTGCTTTCCATTTTGCCTTTTGAGTGAATGACGGTCTTTGATTTTGGAATAGGTTAATTTCTTGCTCATTTTTAAGACTTACGGACAAACATTCGATCACGGTAGAAAATTAGTTTTTTCCTCATCTTTTGTTGGGCCTCTAAGATTAGAAGCGTTGTTGTAGGAAATAGTGGCTTATGGGATTTAACCTTTCAAAATCACTTTGGTTTCGCATTACTGCTATGCAATCGTTCTTGATGTTAATTCATTTTTTCTCTTTCCAGGTAATTGTATAGGATAGGGGCAAGAGCCTAATTGCCCTCTAATACTTTCATCATCATCAAGATTGGAAGCTTACTTAGCGAGTGGTACGCTTTTTTTTAGCTTTCTTTATTTCTCTACTTTTGACCACGGCTCTTTCTCCAATAACACTCCAATATGGTCTAAAATTAATTTGTAGGGGGGACTGGTTAGTTTTAATGCACTTCGGCGGACTTTTTAGTTTTAGGAGACTTTGGTAGTGTGGAATTCATAGAGGGGGGTTTTTTTTTTTTTTTGGTCAATTGGCAAACATTATATTCCCATCTCTATGAGTTTGTTTTTTTCCAATTTTTTAGGCTTTGTGTTCCAGTGAAAACTCTTTTGTCCTAACTATCATTTTGTATTCCAGGAGCAATGGAACTTTCTAAAGGGAAAGGGAAGGTCATCTGTGTAGCCAAGGGAAACAAATCTATGCTGGATGGTGATTTGGAAAAAACTTTAAGACATCAAGGTCACTCATGTCATCGTAAGAATGTTCGATTCAAGCTAACGCAAAAAAAAAAAAAATCCTTCAATCAGTTGTTCAAATTATGTTCTTAATCACATCCCTTGCTACTAATTATTTTTTGCTGTCTATAGGGTATTTGGTCTCATTATGTATGTGAGTAATGTGCTATTTTTTTTTATGTCTAATTGTAATTTAAAACATTCAAGACTTTGTTATGACTGAATTTTTATGTTGTTACAGCTAGGCTTAGATAGTGGATGTGAAGATGATCGTGCATTAACTGGAGTGTATGTTTAAGTATCTTTTGGCAGAAAGCTTTGAGCCATTGTCATTCGATGCTTTGATTGATGCCATTTTACTTTTAGGTTCAAATAAGAATGATAAACTGCTTGACAAAGCAACTTCTATCAAAATCATGGGGGCATCTTAGGAGAGATTTTTCAAAGAAGCCTATTTGCATTGTAACTTTTCGTTGATACTATGGAACTGTACATTATTGTTTGGCTTTCGTGCACTTTTTTTTAATGGTGTTGCATGGGGACTAAGTTTGATTTGAAACACAAATTATTAGCAAGAATCCTTCTTCCTTGATAGTTTTAACGCTATTACAGTTTTCTTGGCCTGAGTTGGTAAGGAAGATCGGTGAATTCTATTTATTTCGGTAGGTTCCTTATGTGGTGGTTTGGTGGGTTTTTTTTTTAATAATTTTTTGGTCTTTTGTTTTCAGGTTTTGACCTCCATGGTAATGCGTGTTTGGAAACCGTAGCTCTACAATGATTCCCTCCTCAAGGTGATTTCCCTCTGCTTTTGCCAAGGCCCAAGGATATGAACCTTCCATTTATCCAGTTCCACAGCTAAATTTACCATTGGTTGAGCCGCATGTTATGAATTTAGGTTGGCTTCTTTGTGTAACTGATGTGTAAAAATATGCAATTATGTCAGTGTCTTTAATGTGAAATTAACATTTATTTTTTCTTTTTACAACAAGGCATACGATTTCAATTTATCCGTAGGAAGTTGAATTGTATTAGTCGGGGTCTAAATTGGTAGCGGGGTTGGTTTAGTTATATCTCTCAAGTAGTTCTCTTTCGCGCCACTAAGAAGTGGAATAAATGCAATACACTAATTCCAATCGCAATGCGTAGTGCCGTAGGCACGGGCAAGCGCTAGTCTCTTATAAGGCTAAAAAACCCCTTCACTACATCATAATGTGTAGTGGCTTAAGCCATGACAATGAATCTCGGCGGTATACTAGACTGGAAAAACAATACACAAAATCACAAAAAAAAAAAAAAAAAAACATTTTTGAAAAAAGTGTTTAGGATGCTTTGGGACAGCATTACTTTCCAATTCAAGAAACAACTCCAATTTTGTCTCAACCATTATTGCAAGCATGTTTATGTTGCGGCGGAGCATTAACAACCACCAACTTCACATCATCAACCACCGGACCACAAAGAGAGCCTGAATGATCGCTCTTCATGTGATAATACGAGCTAAGGAACTTAACCCGAGTCATAGGCGAAGACGCGGTGAATCGGAGCTTGGCCCGTTTGTGTAATGTTTTTCAGTCTTTTTTTCACCACCAAGAGTCCCTATTTGGCTCAAGACACAACACATTATTAAATTTTAATTCAATCTTTCGAGTAGATTAAGATTAACGAATGACAAAAATAAAAATAATAATAAGCGTGATCAAACCAAAAATATATGACTATTATGGTTGCATGAATAGACATGACTATTATGAATAAATGTGACTATTAGAATCAATAAAAAGATGCGATTTTTGGCCAAGAGTCATGATGATCTGTGCCTATATCAATTGTGAAAGAGAATCAAAACAATTATGATGTTTATTTCTCTCTAGAATTATCTCCTATATTTATTTTTGACAGGTTCGTAAAATCCGAAGGTATTCGGGTATTTCTTCGTTTGTGCATAACGCAGTTAGATAACAGTTCGAGACTATTGCATAACTCGGTGCACATCGAATTTTCTCGAATTGGTGGGGGCATATATCATCTTAAGGACATCAATAATGTAACGTGACTTGAAACATTTTTATTTATTCTTTATCGGCTACGACGAATTTGTACCAATAAGTCGTCTCTTCAATCAATCTCAATCAAAGAATTTTTGGTTGAGTAGGAAATTTAGAAAGAAAAAAAAAAGTGCAGAGAGAGAGAGAGAGAGAGAGAGAGATGGTGTCGACTTTCGAGACAATTTTCAGTTGAATCAGTTCGGTGGAGATTTTGAATTCAATACAAAGTCGCATTTGAAAAACGCGAGGTTAATAAAACGACGTTACCCTGGTTTCATCAATTCATCGCAGGTTGAACAAGCGGAGGATTCATTAAGACTTCGCAGGTTTCACATGAGAAGTCCATTGAAACTAGTACTTGCTGAATTGTGAACTGAATGCAGTTTATTTTTATGATCGAAATTGTTCAAGTTGTAGATATTGTCAAGAATATATACCATGTCGATTATCATATTAATAAAGTTCTGATTCGCTTATGATCGGATATGAATTTTGTGAATTTATTCAGAAGAAAATATTTATGCCCACACTGGATCAAATCCAATACATAGAGGTTTATTGAAACTTTGTAATTGGTAAATTTTGAACTCAATACGGTTGTTTTTTATGATCTAAATTGTTCAAGTTGTAGATATTGCCAATAATATATACCATGATAAAGAATTTGTTAATCGAATTTGGATTAGTTCATGATCGGAGATGATTTGTGTGAGTTTATTCAGAAGAAAATATTGATGGCCACACTAGATCATACCCATTTTTCGTAAACTATTATTATGAGCCTCCTCACGATCCCGAATCCTTCCACTGCTACAAAGACTTCGACGACCGGCCATCCTCCTGCTGCCGCCGCTACCGTCACCTCCACGCCGCCGGTTTTGTCGACCGGTTTGACAATACAGGTACTGTGGATGTCAAATTATGCAGTTCCAGTCTTTTGGTCTTTCCCTGAATTTTCTCTTATCTACATTTGAAACTAAGCAATTTTGCTTTTAGTTGTGTTGCTCGCTTGTGGAAAGTTTGTACTTGAACCCCAAGGGGTTGGCCAATTGGTCTTGGCCTGGAACTTAGGGGTTTGCTTGCTCTCTCCTACAGTCTCAAGTAGTTCAATTCCACGCGTAAGCGTATGAAACAAAAGGCTCATTGTTGGTAGAATAGAAAGGCTCCCCATGTCTGCTAGAATAGTGTTCTAATTGTTGGGTTTTGTTACAGAAGTTGAGGAAATTGGTATGCAACATACATATGGGATAACAAAAACCGAAATAGTTGCTAAATTGGTTCTTCAGCTTTCTGTTTAAACCAATAGGAGGATAATTTAGACATTTTACTGGAGCTTTTCTGGAACTTCGTATTGCTTGGTAGTTGCTACCCTTCTAGATGCGATGACTCTTCCATTAGTGTAATAACCCATCTTCAATAATTGGGATACGGGATTTTTATTTCTTCCCACCCTAAACTACTAGTAGGTGAATCCTTTCTCTCGCTCGAGTTACTTACTGATATAGGTTTCAGGAGTTTTTTCCGTACATGACTCACATGAGAATGAGCAAATAGAACAGGCTATTTTTTGAAAGTAAACTCTTGACTGTCAATGGCCCTCACCCTTTCCTAAACTCACCAGAGTTGAGCCTAATTGAGTTCTATATGCAAGTCTGAGCCTAACTTATTGTTAAAGCAGGTTTTAGGGTGTTTTGTCACTTAAAATTGTTATAAACGCTTCAGAGTTTTTGATATGGGAAATGAACAGGGGCCTTGGCATTTGACATCGATTATGCCTGCTGGCTTGATGAGCATCAACGCCTGATCAATGATCTGAGGTCAGTTGTAAATTCTCACATTGGTGACAATGATCTGTGCGTTCTTGTTGATGGAGTAATGTTCAGTTATGACGAAATATTTAGCCTAAAGGGTGTTGGTGCAAAATCCAATGTTTTCTATGTGGAAAACTCCGGCATAGAGGTGCTTCTTATGGCTTGGTGGATTTCATTCATCTGAACTTCTCAAGGTCATTCACGTAGCTCCTCAATCCTGTGGTTTTGAACCATTGTGTTTCATGTTCATATATTCATTTTTGCTTTTTCAAGTTTCAGATTCTTGGGAACCATCTTGAGCCTCTAATGGATCAACTGATGGGCGTATGTAATCTGCAGCAATCTTCCCAACAAGCAGAGGATGCAGCAGTCCCTTGTTTTCCATTAATTAACATAGTTGTAATTTGTGCCAACCTTGCGTTAATTAAGAGCAAGCAGTGGTTGCTCTTAAAATTGGAATGGTAGCAACATGTAGTTTTGTTTTGCACCATTTAACATACCTGCAAATGTTCTGCATGATCATTGACCTTGTGGTGAATTTCTCATTTCAGAGGGAAAAGGATAAACAAATGGGCGAAAGTAAAGTATTGATGAAAGCAATTCTGATAGAAATGACGAAGAGGAAACACAATCACTTGGCTGTTCTTCTCTTAGTTTTGCGGACTTTGATGTATGCCATGTTCTTTTTTGAAGCTCAATAGACGAGGAGAAAATGAAAACCTGGAGATGAAAAGTCGGGAGAAAGCTAGGAGAAATAGGCAAATGGAGAGCATGAGTCATAAAACGGTAGAGGAGAGCGAGCAAGCAAGCCAGCCCAAACCCTTCCCTAATCTCATCGACACTTATTTCATCTCTCAGAGGTCTTTTCTTTTCTCTTCCCTTCATTCTGTTCTGTTAAAATAAAAAGGAACTAAAATTTTGAATCCTGATTTTGTTTCCTTTGTATTATCTTCTCATTCATCAAGTCTGAAAGGCACTGTTTTGAGTGTTTGGTATGGAGAAAGATGGTTGAATTTTTTTATTTTAGTTTTCCTTTAACTATCCACCATATTTGTTAGCTACCAAATGGAGGGCTATGGTTTTTCTCTTTTCAATTCCCTTAGCAATTACACAAATTTTTTGTTCAATTCCTAATGGTTGTCAAGAAATTGAGGAAATACCAAAGAAGGAAAAAGTTTATGAGTTTGGCTCCGCTCCAAAAAAAAAAAATTGAGGATCCTCCAATCCTATCTACAAGGGTGACCCCTGTTCCGCAATTTTTAATCCACGCACCTATGAGTAAAAGAACCTGAAATCTTTTGGTGACACCTGTACTTAGATTGGGTAAGTTTGACTTTTCTAAACATAAGTAAATTGTTGATTCCTTCTATTTGACTCTTGGGTTTTTCTATTGGTTTTTGTCAGACTTATCTAATTTCAGTTTGGATACACGAAATCGCTATTTGGAAGGATTGATCAGGGTCTATCAAGCTGCCACAGAACTTGCCAGTGGAAGATGCTTTCCAATTTTCTCAAAGACTCTGCATAATCCCAAAAAGGAAATCCCAATCAACACTGTTATAAGCCTTCATCAAGTCAAGCTTAATTGCTCATCTAGGAGAACCTTGATCCCCATGGTATCCCCTTACCGGCTCTTGCATCAATAGAATATTATCTATTATTTATCTTCCTTTTTATAAAGGCAGACAAAGATGGACCATCACCAAAGGTAAAACAGACTTTATACGATTAGCCAAGATCTTAGTTATGCATTTATAGTTGTACTGCAAATAGCAATAGGTCTATAATCCTTGATATGGCGCCTTTTTGTAACATCTAAAATTTTGGAGACACGAGATCATGTTTAGCAAATGATGACTAGACGATGCAGTTTTAGATATCTTGATTCCTTGAACACTTTCTCTTCATGAAATAGTATCAGGCTTGGAATTTTTTGATGGGAGAATTGTTTTCTTACCAAACATTGCAAGTTTGTTTTTTTTCAATTCTCTCTATGGTGATAATAACCATAACGATAACGGTGTGCATGTGGAAATCGCTTGGGCATGTTACATGTACTCATGAACAAAATTGCATGTTTGTGGTTATGAGTATGTTTGGCTGAAACGAGGAATGATTGAAAATGCATAGATTAGTTGCTCTGTAGTCGGTTTAAATTTAGTTGGCTAGTTGAATGATTACTCATGCAGTTATGAATCTCATGGTAAGACTCTCATGGTAAGACAATAGTCCATTAGTCCAGTCTGCACCCTACTCAAAATCTTGTCCACAAGAACCTAGCGATCAGAGGCATACAGCCTGGTAGTTATCAGGGGTGCACCCAGATATTTAACAGGTAAGGTGATCTTGATATGGGCAGAATATTATGTACCTTACCATGTGAGCAGGAGAAACTCCAGCAAAGAATATGGTACTCTTGTCCTACTTAGGCTTGAGACCAGAATACTCGTAGAAATAAGCTAAGGCATCATTGAGTGCATACTAAATTTTTCAGTTCTTACTTCTATGGATTATATTGAGGGCATGTTTGATAAGTGTGTTGGGACCTTGGGATGGGAATAACAATGATGTGGGTGTATTAATTCTTTGTTTGATTGCATAAAAGAGGTTAGGATTAGTAATAACAAGGGAATAGCAATCCTCCCATTTCATGGGATTGGTAATACCACCTTGGACTAGGTATTACTAATCCTATCCCAAGGTGTCTCACACAAAATTACTTCAATGTCCATGTTAGGCTTAGTAAATGGCAATAATACCCTTATTTTGAAGTTGCCCTAAAACTTGAATTTCTCCTGTTTTTATTTTTGATTTTGTTCCGCAGATTAGTTGATTATATGTTCTCTTAATTTTGTTGCTCAATATTTTTTGAAGCTTCCCTACAAGTTACAAAATCGTGTGCTTGTTTTGGGGAGTTTAAAAATGGTTTGGTTATTGCCTAATTTGGAATTAATAATCCTTGTGGATATTTTTTTTTGGTCTCGATTCAAAAAACTTCTTATATGTTTTATTTACATCAATTATTTATGAATTATCGGCTAGTCTCGACGAGAGAAATTTAAAAAGTGAAGAATTTTGTTTAAAACAAAAAAAACAAATGAATAAAGGCAAAAAGAATCCAAAAATCTGTCTATTTTGGATTACTTTGGTCTTTATTCCTAAAAAAAATTGAGTTTTTGAACGCAATTTTTTACTTTTTTTTGATATCTCTTGTCGACACAAATCTATAATCTACAAAAGTGACGCAAAATAAACACATGCAATTCTTTATTAATAAAGACAAAAATAATTCAAATGGATTAGTAGACCAAACTAGGCCTAGTCCTCACTCAAAAAATGATTTAGATGTAGGTATGCTGAAGTACACAAATGGGGTAGTGTAATAAAATTTTCATAGAGCATTTTCATAATCGATCATTGCTCATTTTCATAATCTAAATTTATTCTATGTTTGTTTATTCATTTTTTATTCAAGATGAAGCATTTTAAATCATTGGGTATTTTTTTATATAAGGGTAAAAATGGAAATGGATACTTTAATCCAATCCTATCCTATGTAAAACAAACATGCAAATAGCAATCCTCTCTTCTAATCCTATGCAAAACAAACAAGCACATAGGATTGATCTTCTTATTACCAATCCCATCTCATTACCAATCCCAATCCTAATCTCATCTCATTATCAATCCCACCACATCTAACTCACTTATCAAACGAGGTTGAGTGTTCGGATAAGGTTCTGTATATCAAATTTCGAAGTGAAAAGTCCTAATTCAGTCCGTGTGAATTGAGATGGTTTTAATTGCTATATTTTTAAAGCACGGAAGTGTGGTTTTAACATGTTCGATTTCCGTACGCATCCATCTCCATCCCCAACTCTCCCTAGATAGAGTAGATTAAGATTAACGAATGACAAAAATAAAAATACTAATAAGCGTGATCAAACCAAAATATATGACTATTATGGTCGCATGAATAGACATTGCTATTATGAATAGACGTGACTATTGAAATCAATAAAAAGATGCGATTTTTGGCTAGCAGTCATTATCTGTGCCTATGTCAATTGAGAAAGAGAATCAAAACAATTATGATGTTTATTTCTCTCTAAAATTATCTCCTACATTTATTTTTTGCGGGTTCGTAAAATCCGAAGGTATTTGGATATTTCTTCGTTTGTGCATCACACGGTTAGACAACAATTTAAGACTATTGCGTAACCTGGTGCACACTGAATTTTCTCGAATTGGTGGGAGCGAATATCGTCTTGAGGACAGCAACAATATAACGTGACTTAAAACATCTATGTTTATTCTTCATCAGGTACAATGAATTTGTACCAACAAGTCGTCGCTTTAATCAATCTTAATCAAAGAATTTTTGGTTGAGTAGGAAATTTAGAAAGGAAAAAAAAAATGCAGTGAGAGAGAGAGAGAGAGAGAGAGAGAGAGAGGGTGTCGGGACAATTTTCAGTTGAATCAGTTCGGTCGAGCTTTTGAATCCAATACAAAGACGCATTTGACAAACGCGAGGTTTTTAAAGCGATGCGGCGCTGGTTTCGTCAATACATCGCAGGTTGAACACGCGGATTATGTTAGAACGACGTCGCCCGGATTCATGAAGACTTCGCAGGTTTCACATGAGAAGTCCATTGAAACCACGTAATTGCTGAATGGTGAACTGAATGCGGTTTCTTTTTAAGATCAAAATTGTTCAAGTTGTAGATATTGTCAAGAATATATAGCATATTGAATATCATATTAATCAAATGCTGATTCGTTTATGATCGGATGTGAATTTTGTGAATTTATTCAGAAGAAAATATTGATGCCTACACTGGATCAAATCCAATACATGAAGGTCTATTGAAACTTTGTAATTGGTAAATTGTGAACTCAATACGGTTATTTTTAATGATCTAAATTGTTCAAGTTGAAGATATTGCCAAGAATATATGCCATGATAAAGAATTTGTTAATCGAATTTGGATTAGTTCATGATCGGAGATGATTTGTGTGAGTTTTATCAGAAGAAAATATTGATGGCCACACTAGATCATACCCATTTTTCGTAAACTATTATTATAGCCTCCTCACAACCCCAAAACCTTCCACTGGCGCTACGAAGACTTCGACGACCGGCCAGCCTCCTGCTGCCGTCACCTCCACGCCGCCGGCTTTGTCGACGGGATTTGACTATACAGGTACTGTGGATGTCAAATTATGCAGTTCCAGTCTTTTGGTCTTTGCCTGAATTTTCTCCTATCTGCATTTGAAACTGAGCAATTTTTCTTTTAGTTGTGTTGCTCGCTTGTGGGAAATTTGTACTTGAACCCCAAGGGGTTGGCCAATTGGTCTTGGCCCGGAAAACTTAGGGGTTTGCTTGCTCTCTCCTACATACCTCAGACCTCACGTGGTTGTATTTTTGTTTTGGAACTGACATCGCATGTTCAAGGTGCGATGTCTTGTGCGCACAAAACAAACATCTTCTCGACGATTAATTGGCTATTATTGAATTTATTTTATAATCTGGATGGTTTACATTATAGATAGATATCATTATAAACAATAACCGTACCAAAAACCATGCTAATAGAATATCGGTCCTGCAAACCTCCTCCTACCAATAATTCCAAACAAATTTGGGTATCGATACATATCTCATGAATATTAATACACTTTCACAAATTCGGTTCTTGTTTTTTTCTGCTTTTTCCATTTCATTTGGTTTTAAAGGCAGGAAATGATTTTTCCCTCACGTTTCAGCTGAGAATATGCAAAGGCATCTTATGCAGCAGTTGCTGCTCATGCGGATAAGAGTGGCAGACGAAAATTGGCTGCTATGTTCATTTCATTGAACATGAACCACATTCTTCCAAGCAGGTTCTTCATTCTTGCTTTCTAATTTTCTCTTTTTATATTCGGTTTCCATTTCCTGTTGGTAGATTAACTTATAACTGCAGTCGTTTTCCAGAGAAGTCAGTTACAGTCTTGGTTTTGATCCTTGTCTCCAGGTTCCTCTACTGTTAAGCATTGGAGAAGAAGATAATGCTCTGACAAGGCAACTGAAAGTGGTGACACTGACCTTGTTTATCTTGTTCTGTTTCATAAATGGCAGAAGGTATCACTTGATTTTTTTTAAAGAAATGTTTACGTTTCGACATACATTGATACATCAAATCAATTAGCATTAGCAGTGTGCAAACATATTTTCCTGGGGGGTGATTTATTTCCTCTACATTCGTTGAGCGCAGAGGCCAGCTTTGGAGTTGTTTGGAACGATACAGGCTAGACCACTAGCACATGACTTGTTTATATGTTATGCATGGTAGATGTTTACTAGTTGTTGGGATTGAATTCTTAAGAAAATTAATTCAATCAGCTAATTTCTGTGACTTTCCACCGATTGACCTCGCCACCTTGTCAACCAAGCTATGTATGTTATTGTTAAGTGTTGATGTTGGTCTTCTCCATGTTAAGAATTGCCTTAACCCTTTCATGTTTGTACATGCAGGGGCCCGCTGCAAGTCCGGTTTTTTGCAAACGTGATGGGAGAGTAGCAGCCGATTACTATGCAATAGTCATGTATACCCAGTCAGTACAACAACTGATAGCGGTACTATAATATTCTTTCTTTACTATGCCATGGCCGTATGTCTATCCCAAACTTGTGGGACCAACTCTGGGTTACGACTTTCCGTCTTCAGTGATTTATTACATGAAGTTTCCTAGGGCACCTCCCAGCAGCTTCAATAACCTTCCACACAAATGTAAGTTTGAGTCTCCTCAACCCCTTGTAGAATGAGTGACATAAAAGTTTTCTGGATTGATGAAGACTCAAAAAGTATGATTTTGGAACTACTTGTAGAATTTCTGGCTCAGTAGGCCTGCAGTTTCATTGATTCCGAGAATTCTTTTTTGGTCAAAATTTGATTCCGAGCTTGTCAGATGATTTTCCAACAAAAAACATGAATCGGTCAAAAATGCCTAGAAAATGATTTGTTTTGGTTGAACTAATAGTTTAGTAGTTATGTGATCTTTTTGATGACTAGTTCTGATTCTTGACTCTTAAGAAAACACCGTTCCATTCATTTGGATGTAAGGGTAGATTTCAGGATTGCAGCTTCATGCCTTCATCTTCTTAGCTTTTCCATTTTTCCTTAATTGTCGTGAAAATTTGTTCTGGAACTCATTGCTTGACTATTTTGTAATGCAGATTGGAGGCAGTGTAGCTCAAAACTTGGCATGTAGTAGTATTTTGGGAATGCCGTGGGTGTGGTAGTAGTATTTTGGGAATGCCGTGGGTGGTTTTTGTAGCATTAGCGTGTCGAAGAACTCCTGGAGCTTGTCTTAGAAGAGAATTCACCTCAAGAAGTTGTACACTTGCGTATATCGGCATGGTGTGTTCTTATGTTCTAAATTGACCTCCGTAATACTTGCTTTGAATTTTTTCTACTTTAAATCTCTGAGCATTTTCCGCTCTCCTTCAAACAACATCACCCCCTCCCCTCATTTCTGTTAACTTTTGCTAACATTTTGGATGGAAAAATGTTGAGACCGTCATTACACTACCCGGTTGATTTTGCCGTCAGTCTGAGCCCGACGGCAAAATCAATGGCGTTCTCTCTAATGATTTCAACCCCTATTTCATTGGCCTTCTTCGTCATGGATATATATATATATAGATATAGTTGGAAAAATTAGTCTTTGGGTTTCAATTTGCCAATATTTCCATGTTTCTCTTAATCTCTTCAATTGTTAAGGAATATTTCCATGTTTCTCTTAATCTCTTCAATTGTTAAGGAAAAGCTAAGTATAAGTGTGTCTTTGTTGTTCATTTGGGTAGATGTTCAGTGTTTGAGTGGGAAAGCAAGTGTCTTTTGCTCGATATTGGTGGTGGTGATGGCAGCGGAGGTCGCCGGTGCTGATGGTGTTGGCCGGTTGGGGTTTGGTAGTGGTGATGGTGTTGGCCGGTTGGGGTTTGGTAGTGGTCGCCGTCCTCCTCTTTCTATGTTGTATTTTGGTGTGGGGGAGAAGAGCCGATTTCAATTTTGAGTTGAGTTTTTTTTTTTTAAGTAGGCTCAGCTGCCAACTTAGTTGATGTGGCTAGGATGTGATAAAAAATGATGTGCCTATAACATTCCCGATGAGACAGCAACTAAAGGTTTGCCCCAAAGAGATCACTACTCCATGTTGGATCTCAAGAAAGCCAAACGTTCCAAACCTTGGGAGTCACTAGAGATTTGTCCGGTCGTTAACTTGTGGTTAGGGAATTAGTCAAGGTGTGCGGAAGGTAGTCCAAACACGCGATTATAAAAATATATATACTATACAGAATTGAATTTGGTTTTTTTTTGGTAAAGAACTTGAATTTGGTAATAGATTCGAGTCATGGGTTTAATTTGTAACACTTCTAAACTAGAATTCTTTCCGTCCATAGAAATATAGATAGAATCCCTCGCACTGGGAACTTTTAGTCCCTCGCACTCACTTTCCTTGTGAGGGTTTAAATCGTCAAAGACAAATAAAAGTGTCGCAAACTTAAACTGAGGTGCAAATATATATGTATTAGGGATTTTGAAGAAAGCCGACCTTTACTTCATTTTTCTAATCGCTAAGTTGATCCGATCCGGATCGAACCATCCTATTTGGTATGGTTTTGCGCTTCATTGGTATAGTTATGGTTATGCTGTTCATTGAAACCGTTAATTTTGATTAAGTTACTGACTATTAACTTAAGAACCGTGGTTAGAATCGAACCTATTCATTCACTATTAATACGTATATATAACTATATATTTTGATTTGGTAAGTTAATTTTCGCTCCTGGAAAGTTAATCTATTTATAGAACATCATTTGCCAGGAAAGACCCCATACAAAATCAAAGAAAGTCTTCAATATACTACTGTACCTTTAGAAACCCGAACCATTAAGGATTCTATAGAGTTTGAGTATTCAACCCAGTACCCCATTTTGTTCTTTTCCTACTCCAGTACTTCCCTAAATCCCATATTTCACGAGTTCATGTGTTGTGAAAAACTATTCAGATTAAATGGGTAGAATTTGACGACACGGGGGTGCGCTATTGCACCCCCGCATTACTTGTGTATTGCGGCTAATTCAGCCGTCCATCTCGGCATGGACGGTTTGGATTTTCATTTGAACAATGGACGGCTAGGATTTGTAGGAGCTCGGATTAAATCCAAGCCATCCGTGCTGAGATAGACGGTCAGATCGGCCGCACTACACGATTTAGTGCGGTGGGTGCACTACAGCCCCTCCCATTCCAGAATTTGAACCGAAGCAAAAACGGACTGGTCTTGTAGTTTGGTTCTAGTCAAGCTCCACACATATATTGGTTTGGTTTTGGTTCTCAATTTTTTCGAACCACACGGAATGGTGCGATTACTAATTGTGTAGAGAACCGGACCGATCCGGACTCTGTGCGCCCCTAAATTATATCAATCACCTCGTTTTTCTATTTCTTAAATGGAGATAATAAGGTCGGGGGATCCTAATTAAATTGGAACTAGGAAACCACAAAACTTGTTAAACAAGGCAACGTTTGCAAAGGAAAACAAGTTGCCTTATTTTCACACACGCACTCTGTATATATATATGTATGCCATGATGCACAGAGTCAGAGTCAAGACGAATCCCGGGAACCCTTATTTGCGTTGAAAGCGATTCAGTCTTCTCCAAGTTCTAATCAGCTGCTTGCCAATCGGGTATGTCGCGTTCTTCATTCTACTTTTCAAACACAGGAAACTAATCCATGCCTATAACAGTATAATTTGGATGTAGCTATATTAATCAGCACTAATGTATATTTGCCGCGGTATTTTCCAATTGGCACGGGATTCTCTTTCTCGAAATCTCTCCCCTTATCCCAACGCACTCTCGGGCTCGCGATTGGGTCGTTCACTTAATAAGATACTTTGAACGCCGGGTTGAGACTTGAGTACATATTAAGACAAGGAAACAATGAATTCGGAGAAGTTTGTCAGTATCCTGTAGATTCTAGTTAACCAATTGCAACAACTTTGTATTAAAGAGGGAATACAACCTTTTGAATTAGTATAGCAGGGAAAAAAAAAATAATGGTTACAAGTCTTACTCAGTTGGATTAGTATTTACTCTGTAGTTGGATGAACAGATTAATCTCTTAAAAGCACAAAAGGATGTCCATGCCGCAGAAGGGCACAACAATGGCAAAGAGAACCAAACCAAGCAAGAGCGGCCAAAGCAACTGCACAGAATCCAGGCCACCACGAGCGACAGAGAGGAGAGAGGAAACTTGGTCGCCAGTCATGGAAGGGATAATCCCACTTCCGCCCTCTCTAACCGTGAATGCAGCCGCCCCATCTAATGCAGAAACATTACAACACGGTAAGAAGACAATGCATGAAAAGTTTGGAGACATTGTTGATCAACACATAGAAAGTGTTCTATATGGTCCGAGAAAGATGAGGCGATTGCCAGTATTTCAAGAGATATGTCCTGAATAGAGAAATATGAGTATGAAAGGTACAGCAGTAGTTGCTCTGCGAGAGATGCCAGTTACCTATTATTTGTACGTAGGCAGGATATTTGTTATTTTTGAGTACAGAATAGAAGGAAAACACGCTTTGGTATTGAAAGTTTTTGAAACTGATTTATTGCTGCCGATAACGTTTCTACTTTCAACTGTCAAAGAGTTCATTTCATTTTTCGGTATTACACCGCCACAAGTTTCGATTTTTGAGTCCATCCATGTCACGGATGGAATCTTGCAATGATGCGCGAGATTGTAACATATTGTCAATGTGGTAATACCTCTCGAGGGGTGCATTGATAACGTTTAGGCTGTTTTGTTTTGTTTTTTGACATGAATTTTTGTATACCACCAGTGCATGATGCATGTAACGAAAAGGCCCTCCAATGAATCAAAGAATGAGCGGATCAGTTTACAGGCAAGCAAAAAAGGAAGGACCTCAGATAGCCATTGTTGCACATACCTCGCTATGAGGAGAAAGGACTCATGTTTCCAGCAATAAGAATGACGAAAATCATTAGACATTAATATTAGAGCGCTTAGATCTGGCGCTTCCAATCTCCTGGGAGACTGCCAATGCAAATCTTGGAATGTTATTGTTCTCAGGTGTCAACATTGGTCGCTGTGGATAAAGCGTGGGAGGTGGCGTGAGATTGCATTGAGCAGGGAGAGGAGGAAGAACATTGTACTCATACGGATCGCCAGTTAAACTGCAAATAACGGAAACCAAAATTAGGATGTGTTTGGATCGTAGATTGATTGAGGAGAAAGGGGAAAAAATGAAGATAGAATTACTTATACATGCTCAATTTCTGGAGGTAATCAAATGACAACTTGATATTTTTTACATATTCTTTGCCCTTTTTCCTTGATTCTCGAGACCCCGAAAAAGAGAGAACAATTTAGCTTCTACTCCTGTACGTATCTTATCCTACACAAGTCCAAAAACAGCACACGGGGCGAGGTTGAAACCAAGAATGAGTGCAGTAGCAGGCAATCACAGTGATTTCGGTATAAATATAATCAGCAGCATTTGGACAAGTTTTAGACAACTACATTAATCCTGTTAGTAGTTTAAACACCAAGCCTGAGACAACCGTTTATTCAAATGCTCTCGATCTGTTAGATACCAAAAGTCCAAGCTCTTCAGGACTGCCAGAAAGGAACAAAAATGAAATTGCAACTGAAGTAATTCAAAGGGACACCATATTATGGTTCACATTTGTTAATTTTTGGAAGTTACGATAGCCATCACCATGGCCCTAACATGTGCAGATCCCACAATGAGCATGAGGAGTGCTATGGACTTGACATTTTCCTAGCTGTTATACTTGTCAACACTCAAAAGATTTGTAAACAATGTAACAAAATCACCCCAACAAAAAAGAGCACTCAATAAATAATTAATACAGGCGAGATTCCTAATTGCATGTAAAGGGTTATAAATTAATAGAAACCTTCAGAACTCATACCTTGTACTCTTGTACACTTGATCTTCGTCGCTAAAATTATCACTTGATCGCGCCAATAGTCTTTGACCTGGGGTAGCCCATGACTTTGGTGCAGTTAAGTCATCTGAAAAATACCTCCTCCTGATCAACTGAAAAGAGAGGGCCTTAGAGGGATTAGATGAAAACCCCACACAATGAATGAAAGTTGGATGGGGCATTAAAGAGCAAAAGCACAAACCATTTGAAAAAATTTCATCACAGCTTCTTTGTCATATCTTGCCCCTTTGGCAGCCTGTACATGTTAAAAATACACGAAACTTACTATAGGTCCACTGATGCAGAAATGACAACAATAAGCAACTACTTGCATCGTACCGCCAATAACAAACGTTCAAATCTCTTCAACTTAATAACTATAACTGAAAAATAAGATACTATGCGTCTCGCACAAAGGAACAAGAGTATCAAGTATTAACAAGTCTACTCCACGAGCCACTGATAATTGCATGCTTTATAGCAAATCCTCAACTTGTCATCCTGCGGAAAAGTATAGAAATGAAAAAAGATGGCGACTTTATCCCAAGACGCTCAATAGAATATGAACATTAAGACCAGCAGAACCATTGGTGCTTTATAAATCAAAATCAGTTCATGAGAAAAATTGGCACAAGACTGAACTTCTTAACTTGCACTTGCTTTTTAAATTGGTTATTATGTATTTGCTATTCAAAGATATCAAAAAAAAAAAGAACTCTCCTAAAGGATCGTATCGTGGAAGCATGGCTGTACAGACCACAAAAACTAGATAGTTCTATTGTGTTGTTGCATGGAAGTTAAACCCACAACTTCGCAGAGTGGCGTGGAACCACCACCATAGGAATTTAAAATCAAATCATGCATTAGGTCCACAAAATCCCTTCTTTAAAAAACACAGCATTCATTTTTATTTCATTTGGGCATCCTGAGGAGACATGAGTTTTGGCAAATGGGTTTAGGCCAAAATATAGCAGACCTTGGGTTACAGAGCAAGAGCATTAACAAGATCAAAAGAAACAGAAAGCGTTAAACAGATTTCCACTTGGAGTTTAAATATTCACCGCTATAAGGCCTCCACTGCCAGGAAAACTCTCAGTCAATGGAAGTTCCTCACTTGATGGAAGCAAACCCTGCTTCTCAACCCAATGGCGCGCAGCATCAACAAGATTGCCACTGCTTCCCCTTGTGCCATCTTTTGCTGCAATATCGACTTTATTGCCGATCACAATGTAAGGGATAGGTAAGCCACCTGGACCTCCAGATCCTAAAGGGACAGAAAACGTCCCAGTTGCTGCTATCTCTACTGCCCACTTCTGCAAGCTTGTTTTTGTCCTTCGCTGAGATAGATCGTGAACAAAAATAACACCTACAAATGAATTACGGGTTGGAAAAAATAATTAAAGCAGATAGTCAAGAGCTTCAATGAGTATAAATCGTAGATGGCATGACATGCAGAAGTTTCAAGGCTTAAGCAATTTCATATGTGTGTACTTGTGTGTGTGTGTGTGTGTGAGAGAGAGAGAGAGAGAGAGAGAGAGAGAGAGAAGAAGAAGAAGAAGAAGAAGAAGAAGAAGTCCATATAAACACCGTTGAATGACATTAACTCATATGTTACATAGGGGTGTCGATTGCGGCTGCACGTATCTAAGGGTCAGACCTGTCAAACCTCAAGGCTATATGGACTTGGAAAAAATGATGATTTAGCTATTCGATTTATCAATTTGGGTATAAAATACTATTTTATGTAATATAGAGCATCATATCACAAAAAAGGTAACGTCATAAAAGGCACTTTAGTCATCTTATAGCCAGTATGCTGCAAAAAAATGGAAGTGTTATAATCGAATTATATGACAAGTTTCTGATGGGAAGAATCAGACCCATAATCTTATACTCCTTGTCCTGGTGGCAAGTATCAAACATGGGTAAATAATTTCTTTTGAAGAGTTCAAGTAGCTAAGCATACACTCCATTATCAAGGCAATAAACTGCGAGAAAAAATTCAGGCATATATACAGTATGTAACTTGAATTCCTGTACCAAGTACACAGCAGGCTGCAACTCCCGAATAGATATTAAACTTGTGAGAACATGTGCATAGGAGGTTTCCAAAGTTTAGGCAATCTCTTTTCTTAACTTTAACACATGCAGGACTAAAAATAAATGTTCTAAGAAGCCATGATGATCAGTGCTCACCATTGATATGTGAATAGAAGAGGGACCTGCAATCCTTGTACCGATCATGTCCAGACACATCCCAAAGTTCAACAAAGAAATTCCTATCACCGTCACCTTTGATGCTATTTGAAGAGCTACCAGAATTCCCATAAGTAGTGTGCTGCATTAAAAAAAAGGAAGAAGTTAATGAAGATTCAATATATAGCCATTGTTGCTGCAAAAACAGAAGGAAGGTTGAGTCTTGCCTTTACACTAACTGTACACCCAATGGTTTGAGAAGGACAAGAAATGGAAGAACCTTTCAGAATCAAATGTACCAGAGAAGTTTTCCCCACTCCTACACAAAATTCAAATAGAAATAAGTTTGACATCACGTAGTGAAGATAGAGAGATGTACCAAGATACCAGCCAAGGAAAGGAAATTTTGTATGGGTCAAGCATGAGCACATTTGAATCACACAAATGAATCAGTGGTCTTCCTCCATACGTCTTCCATTTACTTATGATTGAAAAACATGAAGGGCACTTCAATTTAGATTCATCAAACCCTATTTTGGACAGTCCTGTTAAGAAATTTTAAGGCACTGAATGCATTTTCTTAACCATGCTATCCTATTCTTTCAGATGGCCAAACACAAACAATTGGCTATGCTACTGGAATAGTAAAAGCCCCTTGAAGTTCCACTACCTCTAGTAGTGATCTTGCACCTGAGGATTTCTTTGTGGCTGGCGTGAACGACAGTGTAGATCTTACTCTAGTTTCACAACCCCTTTGGCTGTGAGAAACAGAAAGAAAGGAGAATCCAATCAAGTGTTTGGATGAACAGAAAGGTGAGAAATGAAGAAAAATGGTGGATCTTTATGGATCCATTTTTGTTTCTCACCAGTGGTGAGATTTGGTGAGCAACCTCAATACTTCCTTTTTTGACCATTTCTCAAAATCCAAAGGGGCTCTTAGTGATGAAGCCTCAAAAGAACGTGTTAGTGAGTTGAAATCTTACATGACGATTCTTCACATCACCATCAATGAAAGAAAGATTCGCTCTTCTTTGGCACTTCCACTATTGCCAAAACGTCCAATCAACTCTTCTACAATTGTACCCTTACCAGTTTTTGATGGAGTCAATGGGCCACGGAAGAACCTAAGCTGTGATGACAGAACTAATGCTGTCCATCATTTGCCAAGTTATGACAAATTGGGTAGAATTGGCTTGACATTAAGCCGTTGCCCCTAATGTGGAATTTAGGAGAGGTATAATCAGATATGGCTCCAAACAGACCCATATACTCCCATTTTAATAAGATTCCAGCATTTCATTATACTCGCGAAGTTCACTGACTCGAGGGATACCACAATTCCATTTACTGAATATCATCACTGGAAATTCAAAGCACTTAACAATAACATAAATAGTAGTTATTTGAACCTGAATTTAAATTCTATGGAAGTAGAAATATTACACCGACATGCTTGATTTCCATTGTTAAGGCAACAAAAATGTTGGGCAATGTTGGGCAAAGGATGCCAAGGTTGTCAAGCTCGTGTCGTTTATATCCGATGAGTTATCAGGTAAGAAAAGACCAAATCAAATCCATTCGAAATGGAAACACTACCAAACATTCGAGTAAATGAAGGAAACATTGCAAACAAAGTCATATACCAGAATCCAAACAGATTTATAAAAAATAATAATAAATAAATAAATAACAAAAATTAATTTGAAAAGGAAAAGGTTGAAAACATAAGATTATAAGAAGACAATAATAGTAGAGTATCAGAATCAAGTACCTGAATCTCCAACAACAAGCACTCGGACCTGCCCGCAGGTGGTTCCACCGTTCACCTCTTTCTTCTCCTCCTCTCGTTCCCTCCAAAACATGTTTTGTGCCAAAATCCTTCTCCAGCAAACACACCCACAAATCAATTCCCAGTCAATTTTCCTTCTTTATACCATAAATGTCAAATCAATTAAGCTCCACGCAAATCAATTAATCCTAATTGGTGTCTTCCAAAATTCAACCCAACATTCATATCAAACACACAAAAACAAAAAACGCTGAGATCACAGCTAAAAATTGACAGCCCTAAAATGAACAGCCCAATAAAGCAAAAAAAAAAAATTAAAAATTCTCAGTTCATTGAATCAGTAGTTCTGAACTAATCTGACGAGGTAATCTTGTAATGGGTCTGGTTGAAATGCAATTCCCACACCAAAAATCCGAATAACAAGTGGAAAATTGAGATATAGAACTGGGTTTCCCAGAAAAGTTATGAAGGCAAAGTATTAAACTCGCGACATTTTTGATAAGTGGAAATGCAAACCTCTAAATTGTAATAACGGGTAATGCAGATCTATTCATGGGAAGCAAAGCTAGACGGTGGGGCAAATAGGGATCAACAATTGTCGGCAGGAGCTGCCTGGAGGAATGCAGAGGATCGAGATCCGATGACGCGAACGTGGTGTTCACGCGCAATAAGAGCGTGAACATGGCAGTTTATTTGGTTTGCCATCCGCCTTTGCGCGAGTACCGGAATTAAAAAAAGGCGGGTCTAGATTCTAAAGGGAAATAAATAAAATAGTGTTTTGATTCCGCAAATAGAATAAGGATCATATATTAAAAACACAGATTCAGATTTTAATTGTGTTTAGAATGGTTCTACGCACGCAAGTGCGCGTAAAAAATTTACCATTAATTGTCAAAACGGATGAGTGTGATTGTACGGTTCCGTGAACAAGTTATTCTCATGTTTTATATATGTGTTCATAAAGATTTTCCAACCCCAAATATGGTGCAATTTTTACGTTGTAAATTTTCCCCTCCCACCATTGCTTCTAATGTCAAACAAAAATTGTTAAATTTATAGTGTTGTCGACAATAGCAAGATTAGATTATTTGCATGGAAACCATGAAATGTCATAATTTAAGTCGTTCATTCTGATAATTGTAAATATAAAGTAAATCGCATATTAATTTAGGATTGATGTATTGACATCAACAAAGGAGGCATTTTGAATTTGTTGGACTTTGTGGAAGATAAGCTATTGTGAAGGAGGCATTTTGAATTCAGAAGATGTCGTCCATCCATTCATTGTCGAGATAAAACTTAAGCTGTTTATTGTCGAAATTGGACGATCCAGATGGATCAGCACACATGGTAAGCTCCCCAGCTTTGTTTAGACCATTTCAGGATTTGACAGGTGAAATAGTCACAAGTTGAACAATCGCTTGCAAACTGTAAAGCCTTTTCAAGTGAAATTGATATCTGATGGGCCCTTTGATAGGTGGAGTCACAAGAAAAGCCTTTCTAATTACTAGTATGTTTTATCTTTTTGTGATCAAACACAAGATAAGGCTCTTATCTCAATTAAAAAGACACACAAGAAAAGGCTTTTCAAGAGTATGATCTTTTCTTCCACTGCTACTTGTTTAGAAATTAGTAAGAATTCGAAAAAAGAAAAAGAGAGAGAGAGAGAGAGAGTACTTGATAAAGAAAACCATTACTAAGTACTGTACTAACTAATATTATTCTTTGCCGAGGGGGAAAAGCGTTCAATAGAGAAATCATTACATAAGCTCTTTTCTTTGTAAAAAAAAATATAGGGGGAAAGTTATGAAAGTTACTGTACATGTTTTGGCTGACGACTCAAAGTAGTTGTAATAGTTTTATGCAAGCAAATTCAAAGGAAATTGATATTCGCGCTTCACTTTTTAATAATGATACTCCATTTTGTTCATAAGGTAATTTCACGTTAAAATTGGAGCGCCATCAATAAAAAGTGGAGTGCAAAAATCAATTTCCATTCTTAAATATGGTTTAACAATCGGAGAAGGACTTTGTGTCCAAGCTTTCCCCATTTTCCTATATGACATCCCTCTCCCTCATATGTAGAGATACAGGAGAATTGATATGAGAGAAAGAAAAAAGGAAGTTATACATAAAGGTAAGGGCAAATTTCACTCAGACCCCCTGAGGTATCTGACAATGACAGAAAGTACCCCTCAGTTTTCAAAAATGACAGAAACCTCCCTTATTTTACAGTTTGGGTTTCATTCCGTTAGTTTCCATTAGTTTTGTTAGTTAAATGGACGGAAAATTTACGGAAATGTACGGAAAATGAAATTTTCAATTTTATTTAGTTCTACACCTATCTTGGGGCTCTCATTAAAAGTCCTAGAGTTAAAAAATAATTATGATCATTTAAGATAAAATAATTAAAAAAATAAAATCTTCGCACCAATTCAAACGGATTAAAAATTGGAGCACTTAAGTACCTGCTCTTCATTTGGTTCTATGGTTTTCTTAAAGCTCTCATTGAAAATCCTAAAGCGAAAAATTAATTATGACCCTTTAGGATAAAATAATCAGAAAAATACGATTTTCACACAAATTCAAACGGATTGAAAATTTGAGCATTTAAGTATCTCCTCTTCGTTTAGTTTTACGGCTATCTTAAGGCTCTCATTGAAAATTTGAAAACCAAAAATTAATTATTGCACTTTAAGATAAAATAATAAAAAATAAGATCTTTGCGCCGATTCAAATAGATTGAAAATTGGAGCACTTAAGTATTTGCTCTTCATTGAAAGCTCTAAAATCAAGTGAAAAGCAAAATTTTTAAATGCTCCAAATTTTAATCCCGTTTGAATCAGTGCGAAGATTTTATTTTTTTAATCATTTTATCCTAAATGATCATAATTAATTTTTAAAATAAAATTAAAGATTTCATTTTCCGTACATTTCCGTACATTTTCCGTCCATTTAACTAACGGAACTAACGGAATGAAACCCAAACTATAAAATAAGGGAGGTTTCTGTCATTTTTGAAAACTGAGGGGTACTTTCTGTCATTGTCAGATACCTCAGGGGGTCTAAGTGAAATTTGCCCTAAAGGTAATGAGAATTTGATTGATTTGGAAGTTCGATCTCAAATGGTTCCTGAAGAACTAACTTCGTATGCATAGTGTGTTCAATACGTATTTTACTTTCATGCAAGTTTTTTTTTAATTTCTGTCTCAATTTTATAACAGGAAAGAATTTGTTTTGTAAAGCTATGATAAATATAGATCTCTTTCGGTCAAGTATGTATAGATACTTGTTTTCATATTTTGATTCCGTGACGCTACAGATGTAGGAAATGTAATAATCATAACCAGTAATTTGGCATTGACCTGTAACCAGACTAGGCCAATTATTTGTAGCTGATGATCAAAATAGAATTTGCTCTCCATTATTACTATATATATTATATAATAGGGAGCATTCTGCGGACACAAGAAAAGACACGTCATCTCAACTATTAAAACCAATGGCTGATATTAGAAGTTCCCAAATAATTACTCTTGGCCGCAAAGATTACTCTTAGCCGCCAAGAATTACGACCAAAAGTAGTTATTTGCAGGCAAGAGTAATTCTTGATAGCCAAGAGTAATTTATGTGCGAACTTTTAATCTCAGCCATTTGTTTCCATGGATGAGATGGAATGCCTTTTTTTGTGTTTTTGTTTGTCCTCCAAATGCTCCCCATATATAATAAAGCTAAAGGAATTTAGAAGTTTGCTTCTTCTTAAAGTCTCATAGTTATTGTCTTCGCCTCCAACTTTTGGGGTCATCTCACCGCACATATAAGCATGTGAAAACGGCTGTGGAAGCATGGACGAATTCAGAAATGTCGTTTAGTAGAGACACCTTGTTAATCATAGTGATGAAAATATATTTTTCTAGTTAACCATAATAAGATCGGTACATAATTAAGGTATGCAATACAAACTACAAAAATATATAACACATACTTTCACTTAAATTATGTAAAAATAAGTACAAAATCTCAGACAAAATTCGAGAGTATATTTTCCATGAACATCGACAAATTTTAGAATGATCGATATAGTTTTATTAATGATATTATTTTAAAATATTACTCTTAGACGGTTAAAAATAAGTACAATTAAGAAAGAATCGATCGAAGTAGACAAATAGTTCAAAAATCAACAAGTATAAATGCACCATATGACGAAGTTGAAACATAAAATTAGTTTTATATGTATATTTTCAAAATATATGCGCTTGTTTATGTGTAGTAGCACATTTAATCTCATAATTATGCAAAATATACAAAAATGTAACAAAATTATTTTAGTTTGAGCGGGGGCACGCCCCCCTTTCCCTCCGTCCCTGTGTGGAAGTGTTGTAGGGAGTAATCCAAGGCGCGCGCAAGATGGCCGATCACTGCCCGTATGAATATGTGAAACGGCTATGGAAGTGTTGTTGGGAGTAATTTGAGGTGCGCGCAAGATGGCCGAAGACACTTTGCATCTCAAAAAAAAAAACGGTGGAGGGACGCACGACTGATTAACAGGTCAACTAAAAAAAAAAAAAAAGGAACATAAATAATAACACTTTTAAATAGAATCCATACATGTGATTTCGGACGGCAAAAGGCTCATCGCTCACATGGCCATCCTTGCACTAATTTACAGCCTACAGGCTGACACTAATTAGAAAAGTAAACCCAGAAAAGAAGTAGCGGGACATTGAAGAACAATCTCCTCCAAAATTGTGCAGACTTTTCTTGAATCATCCCTTTTGAATCATTCTTTCTCTAGAGCCTTGTACTAGTATATACCCAAAGTCCAAAACCCAGAATCCAAAAGTCGAGAAAAAGGTTCCATTTTTGTTAGCTGTTCATCATGTTGAAACCAAACAGGACTTTGCTCAAGGTCATCGTCCTTGGCGATAGCGGGTATGATTCTGGTCATTAATCTTTGATTTGGCAGTTGGGTTTGTTTCTCTGGCTGGGTTTAAAGCATCATGGGAGTTTGTTTCGTTTCAAAATTATGCCATACTTCCTTTCTTTCTAATTTCTGTTGTATTTTCTTCAGGGTAGGAAAGACATCTTTGATGAATCAGTATCCTAAATGTCTGCATACAACCACCACTTCGCATGATGATTTACTACTTGTGTATTAGTTGTAGACAGGGTGTTCGTGAAAAAGTGACAAAGAAAATAGCTATTTAGGCCAAGTTTCCCTAATTGTCTAAACGGGCTAAACTCACATGCAAAACACAGATACTGAGATAGGTCATTCTCCTTGCATACATCAACTAAATGTCCAAATAGCGGAAACAACTTGTCTACAAGTCCAAAAAGTTAAGTTTACTTTTTAAGGGAAACTAAGTCTGACAATGACTTTGGTATTATGCCATGTTTGATGTCTAGATTAGAGAATGAGATTCCATGATAAAGTAGTATATAGGAATGCATTTATAGTATTTTTCACTGTGGTGAATGGTGGAGGGATTACTTGTCTGAAGGACAAATCAGTTTTACGACAGGTGTTTCAATGCATCAACATGATGCTGTTTTAATGCACAAACGGTGCTGTGTACCCCTGCATTTGAGTTCATTGTGTCAGAAACTGCTGTCATATTTGCGGTTCTTTAACGATCACTCCAGATATGTCTACAAGAAATTCAGGCAACAATATAAATCTACAATTGGAGCTGATTTTGTCACAAAAGAACTAGAGATTGACGGCAAACTGATCACTTTGCAAGTGGGTAATCAGCTCAAACTAATACTACTAATCAATGTATTTTGCATGAGAACGAAGGAGTATTAATTTAATCACATATGCTGAATTTGTGTTGATTGCGTATGTCAGATTTGGGACACGGCTGGGCAAGAAAGGTTTCAGAGCCTAGGTGTTGCATTTTACCGCGGTGCAGATTGCTGCATTCTTGTATATGATGTGAATATACTCAAGTCATTTGAGACACTTCAAAATTGGCACGACGAGTTTCTGAAGCAGGTTATAATTTTTCATGTTTAATGCACGATGATTGAGTTTTTAAGATTATAAATGGACATTACACCATTTTAGTTTCAATTTCTCTATTTGGGTGAAGGTTGCAGTTATACATCAAAGATAGCTTTTGTTTTCTCAGCATCCAGCACAACCAACAAGAGGATGGAAATTGGAGTCTTTTCTTTCTCCTAGTCCTTCATTTTCCCTCTCCAAATCTCTTTCCCTCTTTTAAACTGGGATTGAAATAACAAGCGTAGCGTTGTTGGAGTTATATATTGATCTTAGATAGGGAGTATCCATAGATCAACTGTGTTCACTAGGCTATCTTATGCATAGATACATCACATAAAAGATGTATATAAATTGCAATTTCGCATTCAACAAGCGACAACTTATGAGAGAAGGAATTTCAAGAACAGTTCTCTTCTATGTGTTTGGTGTAGAGGTAAAAATGACAAAGAAGAACAAACCAGATCTCTAAGATAAATGTAGCATTTGATACCTCATGATTTTGATAATTGGTTCGGTACGTGATTCTAGGCAGATCCGACGGAGCCAGATACATTTCCCTTCGTACTAGTTGGTAACAAGGTCGATGTGGATGGTGGAAACAGCAGAATGGTAAGAATGCTAAGTTTTGAGTAACTTGTCAAGTTGTATGTTATCACGTTTGCTGCATATGGTTTGAAGTGTTTTTTTTGTATATGCAGGTTTCTGAGAAAACAGCAAGGGAGTGGTGTGTTTCCAGGGGAAACATGTCTTACTTTGAGACTTCAGCTAAAGAAAATTACAATGTGGATGATGCATTCATCTGCATTGCAAAAACTGCACTCTTGAACCAACGGGAGCAAGAAATGTAATGAGGACTCTCTTTCATTTGATCATGTGGTGCTCTTAGTTATTTACTACCTCAGTTCCACTTTTTCATGTCACAAAGTAAAGCCGTAGCGTGCATAGATTTTCGATAACTAGCGTGCAGCAATCTTCTTTTTGTGTTTTTTCAATACTAGATTTTAGTTTTGATTTCGGTAGAAAGATCGATAACTAGCCTTTAAAAAAATCCTTGAAATTAAAGGTAGAAACAGTAACTGTGTATTGAATAAATGGGAAGAAAACGTGTATTCATTCAAGTCTATGACCATGGTTTCTTTCTTCTTTTTTTGGATAGGCTATGACCATGGTTTCTTAAGTAGTGGTTATATGAAAATTTTGGAATTTCTTGCCTCTGCATAATGAGAGAACTGAGCATGTCTGATTACATTGATGGAAAACTTAACGGAAACAAATCCTACATTGCATAAACTTAGTCCCTACTTTCTAATGACTTGAGAATCCTTTTTTTTTTTTTTTTCTTTTTTCTTTTTTCTTTTTTCTTTTTTTTCTTTTTTCCTACTAGTAACCAACCAAATTGTGATATAGCTAATTGCCGTTTTATTTTCAGCTATGCCCACGGAATCCAAGAATCGATTTCAGGAATTGAACACAGAGGAGGATGTGCATGCTAAACTTAGGCTGGGCTGCATGCACTTGAAATATATAATTTGGTTACCTTTTTGGTTTGCCTAATTCTTCATTCTTTTTCAATAATCTCTCTGTATATGTCTCTTTGTATTAACACAAATGAAACTGGAGAGTGGTTACCTTATTCTTCTTTTCTTTGAAAAAAAATTGAGTGTTTGATTTTTTTTATTTTTTTTTACCCGCTGTAGTTTCTTGTTTTGAGTGTGCAAAGTAATGTAACATGATCAGGTTTGGTGGAGATACCTTATTTGCAAATGTAAATTATACTCGCTCTCATTTTTCATTTTTAGTTGAAAAGTACTTTCGTAAGTTAACTCGTACATACCAAAAGGGCGTGTTGACCTTATATTTATTGGAAATTAGCTTTGGAGGACATGCTTGGTAAAAAAATCAAACAGTTCGGATCCGCGACACATGAGTGTTTTTTACGCTTGAGTTCATATATGTGTTTTGGAAAACAAATACTTGTTCAATAATATTAACTTTCAAATGACGATCCATAAAAATCAAGTGCAAAACGATTCGTAATACTCACAATTTTCGTTGAGCATTGGCTTCATGGAATTATGGAAATATATGGCTTTTTCTCAGCCCTTCCTTCCCAACCAATCATATACTATCATAATTTTCCAAAATTACAGCAATTTAGCAAAATAAGAAGCAAAAGACAAAAATCTCCTTATTGACAATGCAAGAGTATCTTCCTATTGTGCAATAGGGACCTCAAATACTATACCAAAAATCGAATAAAACTGAAACGAAATACTCGTAGCAGTAAGAACACATGCAACCTGACAAAACGAGCTGAGCGAGCCGAGTTTTGTGGTGTTTGAGGTCGGCTTGTTTACTATTCGAGCTCAAACTCGATTCGGCTGTAATTGAACTGAACCCTTAACAAACCAAGTTAGGTTCCTTTACTAAAAGAATTTCTATAAACGAGTCAAACATACTTGTTCGAGCTGAGCTTTGTCGAGCTAAGCTTTAGAGTATAAAATTCGGCTCGTTTACTAAATAAGCCTATAACTCGAGCTCGATTACTAAACGAGTCGAGCCAAGCCGAATCCGAACGAACCAAGACTTGAGCTGTTCGTGAGCAATTCGGTTCTTTTACAACCTCAAATTCGTACTTGGGCACAAATAGAATCGATCGAGACACGTGTTACTTGATATTCATTTCCCCTCCCCCTCTCTCTCGTCTCTCTCTCGCGTGTCGCGTTCGTCGTCTCCAATGGCGTTCACAGCGACCGTCCGTTGCCCCTCTCTCCTCCGTCTGCCGAGGAATTCAATCTCTCTACCTCAATCTCCAGCTTCACTTTCGTTCCGATCCTTGTCTGCGTATCTCAGCCGCCCGAAGCCCTTATCGATTCGATCAGCCTCAGTCGAAGGTAACTCATTTTTCGATACTCTTGCGTCAATGGAGATATCAAATTGATAGTATTTTAGAGACATACAGCGACAAGGTTTATCGAATTCAAGTTCTATGCCGGAAAATTGAAGCAACTTGTATAATTGGGAAAATGAACTTTTTACGCATATTGTTGATATTATCCGATTTCCTTTTTAATCATGTACACAAAAGGAATTGTACTGGTTTTGTTTTGGAAAGCATAGAAAGTGTTGATGTAGTAGTTATGGTAAGCTGCGGTTTGAAGCTGCAGCATGAGTGATGAAATCAAAGCATGGGGTTTTAAATGATGCGTTATTGCTTGGGAGAGCAGTGTATTTTTAGTTGGAACCGGGTCATCCAATTACTCAAACAAACATGACTGATACGCAGATAGTCATGTCGATGAAGGTGGAAAAGCGAGCTGCTCCATGTGTTTCAAAGTAAAATGTTTTCCGATGTAAAAGTTTTTCCATGTAAAATGATTTTGCAAAAAAAAAAGTTTCGTTTCCATTTTCCAGTGTTTGGTTGATAGATGTAAAATGATGTTGTGTGTATTGTATATATATGTATGTACGTAGGTATTGCATACAAAATTTTGTCGTATTCGAGGAGAAGGCACAGGGTTAGTTCATAGGTGGATAAGATTGGGGATGTGGGGGGCTCGGTAAATAACATAATTATGTGTCAAGCAGCCCAAATTTGGAAAATGACTTGCCACCATTTCAAGAAAATTACATTTTCAGCCATATGAAGTAAAATGTTTTAAGTACTTGGTAAAATATTTTCCTTTTTTTGCACAACCAAACACTAAAAAATAAGTAAAACATTTTCAGGAAAATATTTTACGTGCAAACAAACAGAGCCTAAGTGCAAAGCGAAGCAAGGCGCGGGTATGGGGCTTCAATGTGCAGAAGCGAAGCGGTGAAGCGCAAAAAGCGAGCGCTTAACATTTGTGTATATAATCATTTTTTAAAGTCTATCCACCTCTGATTGCGATCCAGCGCACCAGATCAAAGCTTTTAATGAGACCAAAGCATGAGATAACAACTTTTATAAAAAGCCCTAATCTCATCTAATAAGATCTTCCACTGGCGCTTATTCTCCTCTTGGACTGCACTGGCCTTTCTTTGACCTTCCTCTGCCACGATTCCTTCAATTAGACTGCAATTAGCCTACAAGCGCTGGAAGATAAGAGGCATCATGGCGCATCTAGTCTGCAAAATTTGGAACTTAGTCTTATGATACCCTAGTGTATGTTTCTAGCTAAGGCTCACACAGGTGTGTGGACATTTTTTGATCAAACCAAAAAACTTAAAAGTTATTTTGTAGAGAGGTGCATGTTATGTGATCATCTTGATACCCAAGCAGTCTGGGTTTATATTCTCTCACACCCGCTAATGAACAGCCGTTAACTAGCTCTATCACATGTACCAAATTGTGGGTTGTGCGTGCCTTTTGTTTCCCCTTCCTACCATGTAAATCCTTGTGTGTCCGACCCAAAAGCTTAAGCTTTTTGGTAGAAAGGTCCCTCGTGTACTACTTGATCTACCGTTCCTTATCCAAGCAATAAGGGATTATATTCTCTAACAAGGTAGGCTCATTATGCGAGCGAAAGACCCCAATTCTTCATCATTTCTTCTCTTAAAGAAACAAGATACATTTACTCTGAAACAGTTGTCTTTTGTTTTGGAAACCGATGATTGTGTAGTACTTCTTGCTCTATTTTGTCCATAAAAGTCCTTTGGTTAGGTCTTAGGTCTACTCAGTTCTCTTCATTGAATTATAGTAAACTGTCAACTATTAAGAATTTGTGAATTTCACCTTGTGTGCATCAGCTCCGCCGGCGTCTGGGGGGCTTGCACCTGCTGTTGGCTTGACGGATAATGCACTGAAGCATTTGAGTAAGATGAGATCTGAACGGAATGAAGATTTATGCTTAAGAATAGGTGTCAAACAAGGTGGGTGCTCCGGGATGTCTTACACAATGGAGTTTGAGAGCAGAGAAAATGCAAGGCCAGATGATTCCATCATTGAATACAATGGATTTGTTATAGGTAAGCCTGTATCACCTTTCTTGCTTATTTGAGGTTTGAGTTTGTACCAACAAAGCTTGTGAGTGGACATTTAATGGCTGATGCTACGTTAATGTTTTCAACTCTGCACATAATTGTTCAGTTGGATGAGGGCTTTTACTGTTTCTTTGATGCTCTAACCTCAATTCATCCCCTATTTTTTACTCCCATCACTATTATAATAGGTTGACTAAATATTTAGGACCTTAGGAGCATGAAGCTTCTAAAGTGGTGCCGCTCCTACCTTAGAATCGCGCTCCTACCTTAGACGCGCGCTCCTGCGCTCCCATTGAGATGGAAACATGCTTGTTAAGAAGATGCAAGCTTTTGCACGATCCTTGATGAACTCATATATCAAGCCCAAGTCATGATATCTTTGGAAACAAAACCATATATTCTAATTTCTAACACTAGCCCAGTTCTTACACTCATGGTGGAATTGGCCCATATTTTTCCTCCCTAAGATGATTGCACTTTTAAAGTGCATATCTTATGCTACATTAATTTCGTAAATATGTACATATCCCTTTCATGCTCCTTTATTCGCCAGCACCCGCTCCATGCAACTAAGTTTAGGACATCACTACTGATCCTTAACTGGCAGGTCAGGAGGCAAATTGGTTTTCAAAGAGATTGGCCAGGTTGATAAGATATTTTTGAAATGATGAATTCTGCAAGGAGTATGTTAACATCAGATCATTTTGTGACGAGATAAGAAGGATAGAGTACTAAAGGAATAGTCCGAGTACTAACGAGAAACACTCCAGCTGATATGATACTATGATTTGTAGAGAGACCAACCAAAGGGTTGCTGAAGTAGTTCTTTGTTGTTGCAATGCTGGAATATATGGAATGTGAGGTTATCAAAAGAGAAATGATGGCTCGAACCTCCATTTATATGACAGCAATTATGTGGAATGTGAGATTGGGAACTTAGCATACTTTAAGTAGTTGAGATGGAGCTTTGTTCTGATCATATAATATTGTAATAACGTCTGTTGTTTGACTGCTATACCTAGAGTATCACATGTTAGGCGAGATGTGTAGAGAGAGCACCATTTCTTTGTATGCACTGAGAACTGGAGAGCTCACTCCAAGTTGCTGCTTGGAAAGAGTTTTCATGGTTACTTTCATCTTTGCTTAATTCGAATTTACTTAGGATGACCTAATTCCCTCTATTTTGACATGGCAGCAACTTGTACTCTTTTCTGTTAGCATGGCATCCTCCACTTGAACCACGTTTGTTTCGACTTCAGTGCTTTATATTGCCATTTGGCCTGTTAACCTCTAGGTTTTGGGTTCAAGTTTGAGCACAACCATTTTGGGCATTTAGTACAGGAGGTTAACAAGTCCCCTTGGGGAGGGAACTCATTACTGTTTAACGTGCGTTAACTGGTCTTACTTTTTTGGTTCAATGATATTAACATGCTAGAGGAGAAGAAAGAAAAACACTTATCTACCCTCGATATCCAGTACTGTTTTTAATTGTACTCTGCTGTTTAACCGAACAAATTCTTGCTATTTCTGTTGAGCTTTTAGATACTGCACAACACCTGACCTTGCATTCTCTCTGTGTAGTTTGCGATCCGAAGAGCCTTCTTTTCATTTTTGGGATGCAATTGGACTACAGCGACGCACTCATTGGCGGAGGCTTCTCTTTCAAAAATCCGAATGCTACACAAACCTGTGGTTGTGGTAAATCATTTGCTGCTGAGATGTAAAATCTTGTAAAGATGAAAGATTGAGCTGGATCATTACCCCAAGAAAACCTACTTTGATTGGACTACTGAGTGTATAATTGTCTGGTTAAGAAACCTGTGATTGTATAATATAAGCATTTGTTTTAAGATTCTTCTCTTCGTGTCTGGGACATTCCTAGTGGGCTAAGCCAAATTCTTTGAGCATTTTTTTTGTGAGATGCCACTCGTCTGAGCTGGTGTAGTTGTCCTATGCAGATTTTGAACGTTTTTTCTCACCTAAAGGGTGATGAACTAGAATTTTCTTCTGGTTTTGATCGTAGTCGCTGTGTTTGGTTGCTCTTTTTGAGAGTAACTTTCAACTCTTGGCACAGTTTTCAATAAATCTTTTTCTCTATCTCTCTCCACTCTTTTGGTTTTGATCGTAGTCTCTGTATTATTTTTAATCTTTTAGAGAAAACAAACAAAAATTCCAAACATTAATTTAGCGCGCAGAGTCAGAGACCCAATAACCAGAAAAATAATTGGATGGTCCTGGGCAAAGGCCATGTGGTGCTCCAAGGTGTTTATTGTATGAAACCCACGTGACTTGGCGGTGGAGAAGGCATTGGGTTACAATGTGGCAGTGTCCCAAGACCACTAAGACCATGTTTTTCCTAAACAATTTTGGTTGATACGTTATGACATTTTAGTTTGTTGTTCACACTAAGCAGCAAGTTTTGCATCTCATCTACAACTTATTAGTTAGTGGAAACAACTTGACATTTTTTAACAACTCTCTCAGCAAACTTAAAAATTTTTAACTTTTTGGTTAATGGAAACAACTTAATATTTTTTTAACCCCGAGGGATAATGCAGTTGGTGATTGGTCAGGATAGAGGGGTTTATCATCCCGAGGCCGCAGGTTCAACTCCCCTGCACTGTAAAAAAATCCTTAGGGCCACTAGTGTAAAAAAACCTTTGTGTTAGCAAAAGCTGGTAGGGGTCGTAGAGATTTAGCCCCATGATGTGTCCAAACTGGCTCGAGGACACTCTGCGTTAAAGTTAACCAGTACCATAATATCGCCAATATGTGGTGGGAAATTCCTAACCGTTGGATTAGGATATCATACATCAGACGGTCCTGAAACAAGGTAGGCGTACTCGTCGCACTACCGAAACACCCACACCACTGTACGCTTTGTTGTGCTCAAAATCCAGATACAAGCAAATAGCGTCGTCCTCCCACAATCGGACCCAAACCCTAAAACCAAATCCAACGAACAGCTCGAAGACGAAGTAACCTGAGCTCCGATCATGGCCTTCGCCTCTCGCGTGTTGTCCAAATCCAAACAGGTTCCCTCATTTCCTCTTCCATTTCGGCACGTACATGTCTATACGTGTTTCGCGTTCGTGATTTATGTTCTTTCGATACTGAATTCATTTGAGATCTCATTTCTGTGATTTGATCGCGGATTTGGAGTCGGAATTCGATCTGCTATGTTCCAATGTAGAAGATAATACGCGGTAATTAGGATGATCTGAGCCCTATATAAGACTGTGTTTTCAGATACTGTTGTTATAGACGGTCAACGCTTAGTTAGGTCTTGTTCGGATTTATGTGGAAATATAATGTTGGTGCAGTGTTACAGCATTGATGTTTGGTTTGGAGCTTAGTCACACAATTCCTCTGTATGGCCATTTGCTTGCGCTCTCAATCCTCACTCTTGCAAATTTCACTAGTTTAGGATATTCTTCAAAGACGCTTTCATGCTCATGCTTCCTCACATACGCGCACGCGCATTAAGTGACTTAGGTTTGGAGACCAATTTAAGACGGGCATGTGATGTAATCACATTTCGGTGGTTTAATTTTCTTGGAACTTAATTGATTTTTCTTTCTTATAATCTTTTTATTTGGCAACTGCCAAGACTTCAGAACCCGTTTGCCCCGACTCTGGGCTTAAATCTAGTAACTGGCGAGTGGCGTGTAAATTTCACCATTTTATACCTGCCATTGGTATAACTTACTTATGATGCAGTACGGTACATTCTAAATTCCGACTATTTATGCGTCAATACATTGGACATAGTTACAAAGGTCATGAAATACATGAGCTTGGGAAAGAAACTTGGATGAGAGCTAAGATGTTACCCTTGGAATTTGGTTAAGCCGTTAAGGCATAAGTTTTTTCATCTGAATTGGTGTTGCCCAATCTTACTGGATGGAACAAGACTAGTTTGACTCGAATTTGGCTTCTTTCGACTGAACAATATTAAACCTGAATTTGGTCATTTTTCCTCCAAAACAGTGCATGATCTACAATCTGTGAAGTCAAATATTTCCCAAAGAAGTATGGGTAGAAGTTCATGTTGAATATCACATTATTGCTGTCATTGCATCACTAGTCGAGATGAGACTTGTGTCTCTATGATTCAATCTCACCGTACGTTTCACTTTAATAGTTGCTTTGTCTATTTGAGCATTTTTGTTTTTTGAACTGTTAAGGACTAACGACGACCCTTCTGTTGATTTATTTTCTTATGGTTAATGCTGTTGTCTGCATTGGCCAACCCTTTTCCCCATCTGCTTCGCCTTCTTTTCTCTCCTTTTGTTTTGTTCTGTTATATTTATGTTATTGTGGTTACACAGCTGTCTGGTGGCCAGATCCTTCTGCAAGGAGAGCATGCCGTTCCTGTCCGTTTTTTTGCCAAAGAAGCAGCTCCTGCAGTCCTTAAGGGAGATGGTTAGTGTTTGTATACTGTTTCCTTTTGGGTTTTTTTTTTCTTTTCTTTCTTTTCCCGAATCAAGAATTATTGAGCGTTTCACGGCAATTACATGCACAAATTTTCTCACAAGCACACTTTATCTCGAAATGCAGCCTTTCGTTTTTATCTGCATGTGAGGCACTCACACTTGTGCTTGTGCATGTTTTGATCTTCCCGTCCAGCTGTTGGTTAAGCACTGGAACAGCCCTGACCAGGGATTGTTGTCTGAGAGTCTTTCTATCCCTTGAACCAAATTGGTGATTTTTTCCAATCGACCTATCTTGATTAAAGAGGGGTTGTTGGATATTTATTGGTAGATATCATCATGTCTTGTGACTGTTTACAAAAGCACCCAATTCTTGGCTTTGTAAAGATAAAAAAAATCTTCCATCCGGTTGCTAACACTTTTCATGTTTCACTCCTGATAATAAATGAGAAAACAACCTCACAGCAAATGCACTTATCTTCCGGCAAATATTATATTCCCTCCGTTCCTTATTGTTGTTCCCTTTGGGGAGTTCCAAGAGGAGGCATGTTATCATTGTACTTATATTGAAATTAAGTTACATCATTTTCTCATTGCCCCTGTGTTCTACCTACTTTGTAACACTTACATTATACTTATGAGGGACATTTTTGGGAAATCATCAAATTTTTACTTCCTTTTTTAGAAAAGGACCAACATTTTGGACCATCCCAAAATGGAAGAGTGGACTAACATTTAGGAACGGAGGGATTATGTAAGTGTACAGTGTTGGGAACTACATTAACCAGTTATTTCTGAGTTGATTCTCAAAAGCAAACTATAGGTGATGGTATCTGTATATCTGAGGGCAGAAGTTGCTCGTTTAGGCACTGAATAATAGAACACTGTTTCGTCTGAGAAAGGAGAAAGGGATAGACAAAGGGTAGGGGAGAGAGAGAGAGAGAGAGAGAGGTGTTGAATTCTATTTAACCGACTGTACTCGGTGTTCAATAATAAGTCAAGTCCTTCGACTGGAAATTCGAACTTACCGGATTTGTTGGTCAATATGTTTCAAATGTCCGGAAAAAAAAAATTGATGGATGCCATTCTTAGCTATTCAATTGATTTGAGAACAGTTGATTTGTAATTTTTTCACCTCTGCTTAGCACTTTATGGATTTGGTTTGATTGATTATTGGGGAAATGGGTAACTATCTCTAACAAATTACTTGCATTTGATCTGGAAAGAGATGTTGAAGAACATTTTCTTGGACGTGAAGAAGCCCTCAGTGGAAGACCGACAGCTGGAGGTAAACGAAGCATTTATTGGAGGGCCCACCTCCATTACTGACTCAGATCTGAATTCCTTATTTAAAGGCATGACTTTCATACAGACTGACGATATTCTGGGAGGCCAAGGGAGTGCTGCTCTTGGAGATTTTGCTGCCGAGTTAGACATGGGCGAGCAGAATAGGGATGAGGTTGAGTCCAGGGAGTGCCCTCCTCCTCAGCACAGCCCAGTCGCGGCCCATGGGAAGGGGCCGGCAACCCTGCAATCGGAAGCCCCGGTGCGCCTATTCCCCGCGGGCTTCCCTGTGGACGAAGTCTACCATCCCCTCCTCAACGCCATAGCTCGTGCACACCCGGAGACCTTCGCCCCCTTCAGTCCGCGGTCGGCTCGGCTCGGGGGCCTTCTTCTGAGGGACCTTCACGAGGTGCTTGCTCCTTGGGCCCAACTGCGTCTCAGGGACTTCACCGCGGAGACAGAGGCTGCCCTCCAAGAGGTTGCACAGGAGGAGACATGGGCTTCGATCTGGCCTGGCTGAGCAGGAGGAGTTCCGCGCTGAGGGCCGCGGGGGAGAGGATGGCCATCAGGCCCGAGATTCAACAGCTCTCCGCGCAACTGGCGGCCGCTAGGCAAAACGTCGCAGACTTGGAGGCCAGGTTCGCTCAGATTTCCAAGTATGGCGCGGAGTTAGCCACTGCAGCCTTGAATCTTGAAGACCCGGACCCGGAAGAGCTTGTTTTTTCAGAGTGGCTGGGCTGAGCTTCTTTCCCTTTTTTTTTCTTTTTTAAATAAGTGAGTGTAGTTACTGTACTCCTCTCTTTATTATTGTTACTATTATTTTTTTTTTTAATATTGTAGTCGCTTTATTTGTTTGGTTTGCAATAAAAGATCAGCGCACTCCACATTCCCTTCTTCCCTTTTCGTCATTCATCATTTTTTTTTAACAACACGCGGGTCGCGTTTTGACTTCCCGCGACCCCACATTTACTTTGTTTGTCAATCAATAAGCCCGGGATCGTGCGAGGGTCATGCTTGCCGGTTGTTAAACTTACGATTGCACACGGGTCACGCTCTGACCATCCGCGACTCAACACACGCGCGACTCAACACACGCGGGTCATGTTCTGACCCTTCGCTGTTTGATGCGTGGGTCATGTTCTGACCCCTTGCTGATTAATAAGGCGCGGGTCATGTTCTGACTCTGCGCGACTTAATGCGTGGGTCATGTTCTGACCCTACGGGACTTAACATGTGCGGATCATGTTCTGACCCTGCAGGACTTTAACATGTGCGGGTCATGTTCTGACCCTTTTGCAATTTGGTGTTATCTCTGTCTAACGATTACATTGCAAACAAAATTAACAACCAAACGATAAGAGAAAGAACAACCAAACGATAGAGAAAGTGATTGACGGTGACAATTCCTTACAAGAGAAAAAAAAAAAGAAATTTTTTTTTTTTTTTAGACAACACAGGTATGCTTCTTTTTTTTTTTCTTTTTATTTAGCTCTTCATGGATAAAACTTTTTCACATACTTCGCGTTAACTGCGCCCGTGCGGAACCCATCCTCTACGCGGGCCAGGTCGTAATGGCCAGCCGCGGATGCTTTGATTATCTCGTAGGGCCCCTCCCATCTAGGCGTGAACTTCGGTGTTTTTAGGTCCCTCATCACCGCAGTAGTGGCCTTCCATACCAAGTCTCCTACCTTGAATGTTCGCGGCACCACTCCCTTGTTGTAATAACGAGCGACAGACTCCCAGTACTTTTGATGAACCATGGCCGCAGCGGCTCTTCTTTCTTCCAAGGCCTCTAGGTCCGCCCTCCTCCCTTCCGCGGATTCTTCCATGGCGAGGATCATTCGCGCGGACGGGACTCTGAGCTCCGCGGGTAACACTGTTTCCGCTCCGTATACTAGACTGAAAGGGCTGGCGCGCGTGGACTTCCGCTTCGACGTGCGGTACGCCCATAAGGCTATGGGTAAGTGGTCCGCCCACGTCCCTCCGCGCTCGTCCAACAATTTGCTTAAGATTCTTATTAGGGTTTTGTTCGTCGCCTCAGCCTGTCCGTTGCCTTGAGGGTAGTACGCACTGGAGGTATGATGGTCCACCATGTACTCGTCGAGGAGATTTCCCACGTGCTGGTTAATAAATGGAGTCCCGTTGTCCGACAGTATCACCTTAGGTATCCCGAACCTGCAGATGACGTTCTCTTTGATAAACAGTGCTACCGCCTCCCCGGTAGCCCTTTTCAGCGGAACTGCTTCAACCCACTTAGTACAAATTTCGGTAGCCGCAAGAATCCATCTATTCTTCCGTGACGCAGGCCTGATTGGTCCTATTAAATCCATCGCCCACGTATGGAAGGGGTATGGGGCGCGGATGGAGTGTAATTCCACCGAGGGGGCATGGACCAGATTACCGAACTTTTGACACGCTTGACACCTCCGCACGTGTTGTCTGGCGTCGCTTTCCATGGTGGGCCAGAAATACCCCAAGTGAATCAGTTGCTCGTAGAGTTTTCTCCATCCCTGATGTTCCGTCCCGTGGGTGCTTTTTAGGACTACCTCCGCCTCTCCTTCATTTATACATCTCTGTGGTGTTCCATCTAGGGCTCTTCTGAACAGCATCCCTTTTTGCAAGAAGAAACGTCGGGCCCCGCGGATGACTTTCGCGGATTCTGCCCGCTCTGGGGGTAAGGCTCCCTCTCGTAAGTAATCAACGTATACCTGTCTCCAATCATTCTCCCGGCTGTCACTGTTCACCATCAGGCATTCAGGTTTGGCCACGTACAGGGAGCACCGCGTACAGTTCTTGGTAGTCAGCTCCGCGTCTCTTTTCATGCTGGGCCAGTAATAGCCCTGCCGCTGAATTCTTCTGTACAGCGCTATCTCGTTGTTCGCGCAATTGTCATCGTGAATCCGATTTAAGACTCCCTGTGCCTCCGCCGCGTCCACGCACCGCGCTAACCAACCCTGCGGGGCGCGGTGATACAACTCCCCGCGCAAGACCAGAAAGCACGAAAGTTCCGCGGTAGATAAGTGTCCCATACCATTGCTCAGCTGTATCTTAATGGCTCCGCGCCAATCCTCCGTTGGTTCGAAAAAATTCGAAATTGCGGAGGGTTCAAACCTCTTTACAATTTCTATGCAAGTCCTCTCCTCCACGAATTCCGTCCTTGCCCCCAGCGTTGCCAAGGCGTCGGGGAAACGATTTTCTGACCTAGGTTTGTGTACGATGTTGATGCTTTCGAAGGACTTGGTCAACTTCTGTACAGTAGTCCGATATGGGGCTAGTGTTGGCTCCTTCAGCGCGTACACCCCCTCCGTCTGTAATACCACCAATTTTGAATCTCCCGCTATTCTCAAGTGTTTGATTCCTCGCTCCCTTGCAGCTAATAGACCCAAAATCAAGGCTTCATACTCCGCCTCGTTATTGGAACAAGGGAAACTTAGCTTGTAAGCCAAATGGATCTTTTCTCCAGCTTCGTCATTTCGTAATACTATTCCCGCGCCTCCGCTCTCGTTACCCGCGGCCCCGTCGAAGCTGAGCGTCCAGTGGGGATTGTTCGCGCTGGTCGCGAAAGCTTCGAAATTCTCGCCTGGTAAAGCTTCTTCGAGTGGTTCGCATTGGCCGCTTGGAAATTGTGCCAGGAGGTCCGCGAGTGCTTGACACTTGATTGCTCTCGGCGAGGCACAGGAGATGTCAAATTCGGCGAGGGCCAATAGCCAACGCGCTGCGCGGCCTGTGAGCGCGGGTCTAGACAAGAGGTATCTGATTGGGTCAGATTTGGTGATAATCTGTATGGGGAAGGAGAGGAAGTAATGTCTTAGCTTTTGTGCAGTAAAGACCAAGGCTAAGCAATGACGCTCGATGGCCGTATATCGCTCCTCCGCTCCCTGGACCTTTCTGCTGATGTAGTAAACGGGACGCTCTCCCCCATCTGCTTCTTGTACTAATAAGGCCCCGATGGACTTAGTAGTGGAAGTGAGATACAGTATCAGTGGCTTTCCACGAACTGGGGCCACCATCGTCTGAGGTGAAGTCAGGACCGTCTTGATCCGCTGGAAGGCCTGTTGGTGTTCTGCTTTCCATTCGAATTGCGCACATCCCTTCAATAAGTCTGCGAAGGGTGCCGCAATCTCTGCTAACGCGGGAATGAAGCGTCGTAAGTAAGATACCTTTCCCAAGAATCGTTTGAGTGCTTTCTGAGAATGTGGGGCGGGCATTTCCGCGATGGACCTGATTTTGGTCTCATCTGCGTCAATTCCTTGCCTGTGTACTAGGAAGCCCAAGAATTTCCCCGCGGTTACGCCAAATGCGCATTTGAGAGGGTTCATTTTGAGGTTGAATTTCCTGCACCGGGCGAATACTGTGGCCAAATCCGCGAGGTGATCCGCTTGCTCTTTAGACTTGACGACTAAATCATCGACGTAATCTTCTACGATTTTGTGCATTAAATCATGGAAGATCGCTGTCATCACACGCTGATATGTTGCCCCCGCATTTTTCAGTCCGAAAGGCATCACAACATAATGGAAATTACCCAGCGGGGTGCGGAAGGCTGTTTTTTCGGCGTCCTCCGGGGCCATCCTGATTTGATTATACCCGCTGAATCCATCCATAAACGAGAACATTTGGTGACCTGAGGTGGCATCGACAAGGGTATCGATGTGTGGGAGCGGGAACTCGTCCTTTGGGCACGCCTTGTTTAGATCGCGGAAGTCCACACACACGCGGATTTGCCCGTTTTTCTTCTTAACAGGGACAATGTTGGCAAGCCATTCGGGGTATTGGATTGGGCGGATGAATCCTGCCTTCCGCAACTTCTCTATTTCCTCCTGAATTTGCTTTTCCAAATCGGGGTGGTATTTCCGCTGGGCTTGCTTTACGGGCTTGGAATTGGGGAAAACATCCAGGTGGTGAGCCACAAGCTGAGGGTCTAAGCCCGGCATTTCTTCGTAGTACCATGCGAAGACGTCGGAGTTCTCGCGCAATAACTGGATTAACTTGGCGCGGAAGTCCGTGCTCAACTTTGTACTAATGAACACTGGTCTCTTCCTGCCCTCCCCATTGCTGAGGTCAACCTCCTCTATGTCTTCCGGCTGTGGCTTGGGCCGGTCCTGCATGCATTCTGGGGCAGGCTCTGGTTTCTGGATGACTTCTTCTTCCGCGGTGCTACGTGTTATCCCGGGGTCAGCGGCCTTTTGATTGACCGCTACCCCGGAAGACCGTCACAAGTGATAGACGGTTTTGCCCCCTTCCTTCGTCTTGACGATTTTTCTTGGGGCTGTCGACTCCAACATCAGCGGGTTTCCGCTGGGGTCCTCGCGCTGAGTATCGCGTATGTCCTCCCATCGCGGGATTGCGGCACCGCGTGGCCGTGTGGTTATAGCCTGCGGCATGTCGCCTAACCCCGAAAAGTATACAGCGTCCGAGAGATGGGCTTCGTGGGTGTCAAACGGGCTTTCCGAAGCGCGGATAGTAACTCTCTTTCCTGCCCAAATGCCTTTGAGACACTGATGGTAGCTGGATGGCACAACCGCGTACTTGTGCATCCAACTGCGCCCGAGGATGATGTGGTAGTTGGGGTCCGCATCGATTAAGTGGAATTTTGTGGCAGAGCGGATTGGTCCTACTTCCAAATTGACCACAACATATCCCATGGACCGCCTTCTGTCACCCCCAAAACCCGTGATGGTGATGGGAGAGTCAACTATTCGATTATCTTGAATCCCTAGTCGGCGGAACGTTGGAATGGGCATGAGATTGATGGAGGCCCCGCCATCGAGAAACGTCCTCTTCAATTCAACCCCATTGACGCGGGAGGTCACGTACAGGGGGCGGTTGTGGGGATGGGGCGCCGCCCTGTCAGCGTCGGAGAAGGTAACCGAATTGGATTCATCACGAATGGTCCGTGGTAAGGACCCCTCGACGGACATACATGCCTCCTGGTGAACTTCCGCGATGCTGATAATGGCTTTGGTTATCTCTAGTCTGGCGGCAGGAGTAAAGCCAAACCCGTCAAAGAATGTACGGAACTTTACGCTATTCTGCAAGGTTTTTGCCGAATTGCTAGGATCTGGTGCGACCGTGGGAGCTGCTGCGTCTTCGCTTTCGTCAACAATCTCGTGGCAATACACCATATAAGCGGACCCGTCCGCTTCTTCATCGGAGTAAGAATGATAATCTGAATCCCATGCTTCCTCATACATGAACGGATAACATTCAGCCATGTTTACTGCGCCGTCATTGTCGCCGTGAGCCGGATAGGGCTCGACACGGATGTCGCGACGCCCTATCCGAAGCTCATTGGCGTTTTGCTTGCGCTTGAACAGGCGTTTGAGGGACCAACAGTCGCTGGTCGGGTGTCTGGTGTGTCTGTGATACATGCAGTACCTTGGGCTTTCACGGTCTTCTCTTGTTGGTTCATACTCCACGGGAGGGAGCTCCAGTTCACCATCCGCTATCCATGCGTTCACCAAGGCACGGACTTCATCCATACTGCATGGATAGTCTGGCGCGGGCCCCGGCTCGCGTTCTCTTCGCTTCCTTGTCCCAACGGCTTGCTGTCCCCGCGGCGCCTCCGCGGCAGCAACCGTGGCTACCGCGGGCTTATTCTTCCAACTATCCCTCTTAAGCGGCCTAACCACGTGGCGAATATTGTACGCGGATTCCAGCAAAGCGGAAAAAGTACCCAATTTCAGATTTACCAGGAGCATCTTGAACTCGTCCATCATCCCGCCAATGCAAATTTCAACGAGTTGGGCCTCTTTAACGGACTCGGTACAGTCTACTGCACGGTCTTGAAATCGTTTGATGTAATCGACGACGTCCTCCCCAGTTGCCTGTGTTTCCTTGGTTAGGCTGATAACTGTCACCTTCTCGCGTACTTGGAAGAATTTGGCGTAGAAACTATTCACCATTTCCTCCCAAGTGGCTATCGAGTAAGGCTCCAAATTGACATACCATGTGTAAGCTCGCGACGTGAGAGACTTTGAAAACTCGCGGAGGCGTAGGTTGGAGTCCGATGCGTGGGCTCCAAGAGATTCAATGAAACGGACGACATGCTCCTGGGCACTACCCTCTTTGCCGTCGAACTTTACGAACTTGGGAGGGGTATACCCCTCCGGGTAGGGTGAAGATAGCACAGCAACTGGGTAGGGTGGACGAACATCTGGGCTCGGTAAAGAAGGTAAGACCGTCCTGGCCTTTTCCTTGCTGAGGAGGGCCTGTACATCTGCTAGAGTCATAAACTGTCCCGCAGTAGCAGTGTGGCTGGTTTGCGCAACGGCAGCCTCCTTCTGGCTTGTTTCAACAGTTTTCTGTTGTGTTAGCAAGGTTTGGACTTCTGCCAGCGTGATGTAGGGGCCCACCGAGGGTGCGCCAGCTCCGTCCATGGCAGGCTCTTTACTTCGGGTATCGGCCGAGTTCGCAGCGATCCCTCCAACGAGGACCCCGCGGAGAGGGTGCGAGGAAGACAAAGGGATTTGAGGCTGCAGGTGTTGTGCTGTCTGACTGGTACTCCCACCGGCATGGTTATGTGGCAAATCGTCACCTTGGCTAACTGTGGCTCGTGGCAGTGCTGCCGAAATGAGCTCTGTGAGGCCTGTGAAGGCCGCGAGCAGTTGTTTCTGTGTTTCAAGAAATTGGCGCTGACCCTCTTGAAGGGCGCGTAGTGTTTGTGCAGAAGCGCCTGCATTGTTGGTTTCTCCTACGTCTTCGGGGGTTGGGACAGTATTTTCTGGGGTCGCCATTACTCTTCGGCGCGGCGGTTCGACGTATTCTTTGGACCGAGTACTAACCATAAACCAAAAGACACCTCCCCAGCAGAGTCGCCTAAATGTGGGTGGGGGTTTTCGTATGGGATCGCTTACGTGTGACTATCCGTGAGCTGGAGAGGTGCGATTGGTCGATGATTAGTCGAAGGAAGATGAGGGAGATCTCGCGGGGTGGAGGAATGTGAGCAAGAAGCATAGGAAGGACAGAGGCAGCGTGTCTCCTTTGTTTTCCGCGGGGCGCTCAACCTTTTCCGGGCTCTGACAAGTGAGGTCACACGTTTCCTCTGAGGAAGAATGTTCTCCTCCCTCAAATTCAGTGCTCACTCACTGTTTCCCAGAAAAAGGTCCTCTCAGATGATTGGGAATGTCAGGGGTATTTATAGGGCACCTGGGCCTATGTCAGGCCCAGAACGGCGCTCCTATTGGTCCCCGACACGTGTCCCTCCTGTACATCTTGGCTTTGGGAAAGCTCGCCTTCCCGCGGACGATTTTCCGCGGGAGGGCTCGTTTTCCCGCGGCGTCACCTCCCATTCCAAGCCACCAAACCACAAGAAACCCTCAAATTCCCGCTGAGCGAGGTCGCGACCCGCGGCGATCGTTATCTCCCCGCGTAGACCCGCCCGGACCCTGCCTCTGGGCCTCAGGTAGAGGTCCGCGGAGATTTCGCGAGATAAAGACTTGATGATTGTGACCTTTCCGGGGGGGGTGACGCGCGGGGTCTTGATATAAACCAACAGATGGCCCCGCGAAGGGGACCCGCGGAAGTGAGTTCCGCGGTGGATTCTATCCCCCCCCGCGGGCGACTCCCGCGGTCAACCGCTTCGATCCGCCGCTCCACGCGTCACAGCCTCATTGGTTGGTCAGCGTAGTCAACTGTTGCCACGTGTTCGCCCGCAATTGGAGAGTCAAATAGTCACTCTCTCTGGTTCCAACTCATTGACTTTGACCGCGCCTACAATGGTTATCGACCAAAATTGTTGGCCATAGAACTATTTTTTTTTGTTTTTTAATATGCAGTACAGAAAAATCGCATAAACTATAAACCAACCACGTTATCCATATCCACACATCAGGTTCCGTATTCCATAACGGTCAGTTTAGGCATTAACGTCGACTGGTTAAAATACAATTCCTCCCTTTTAAAAGGTATAAAAAAATCCAAACCCACAACTGCGAAGGAGCTGGAGCTGCTAGGAAAAAGTGAGAATAACGAGTAACCGGAAACTAAAACGTGACAGAATTAACTTGCTTTAAATTTCAACCGTCGATTTCCACTTGACTTGCGCATTTTCAAAGCTGAAGAGGATCCAACGATCCTAACTCGTCAAAGGAAGAACTGAAGCTTCGTGTATGGTATATCGTAGGAACTAACACCCGAAGGTCGCTTTTGGGGAAGCCGTTTTCCCCTCTCTCTATATAAACCCCTTTCCACTCTCCCTTCCACTCTCATCTCCCCATCTTCTCCGCAAATTCAAACTCCTCTCTCTCTCTCTCTCTCTCTCTCTCTAGATTTCTTCAATTCTTCTCTACGTAGTAACCAAAAAGGTCTACTCGTTTGCTAGAAAGCCCCGAAATGGCGACAGCAGACGAAGTTTCGGCACTTGAGCTCATCAGTCTCCACTTACTTGGCGAGTTCTCTCCTGTTGAGAATAACTTCTTCTCAGATCTGAGTGACATTTCCACTTCTGAATCTGAATCTCTCTCCTCACAGAGCTCGGTGGGTTATGACTCCCCGATTTTAGCCCCCGAGTACCTAAACTTTAACGAAGTTAACGACACCAATTTCTTCGATTCCTTCCCTGGTTCGGTCATGTTCGAGCAAGATCGAACGGAATTCTTCGAATTTGAAACCAAGCCTCAAGCAATCGATCTCACTGCGGTTGAACCGGTGATTTCGAGCAGCAAATCGAGCCGCAGGCAGTCGTTGAAAGTTGATCTGCCTGCGGTGAAGAAGTTCGAGGTGCTGGAGTTCGGCCAGCCGGAGAAACCAATTTTCGCGGAGAGATCGTCTAGTGTGGCGGCGGCGGAGGAGGAGAAACACTACAGGGGCGTGCGGCGGCGGCCGTGGGGGAAGTTCGCGGCGGAGATCCGTGACCCGAAGCGCCGCGGGTCTAGGGTTTGGCTGGGGACTTACGACACCGCCAGGGAGGCGGCCAGGGCTTACGACAGAGCCGCCTTCAGGATGCGCGGGAGCAAGGCGATCCTCAACTTCCCGCTCGAAGCAGGGAAGTGGCGGGAGGCGGTGGAGGTCGCGGCCGCCGTGAACGGCGGAAGAAAGAGGGAGAGAGAAGTTGAGGAAGAAAAGGCGGTGAAGAAGGAGAAGGCGTCGGAAGAATGTGGTGATGCTTACGAGATTAGTACTACTATTAGTAGTCCGTTGACGCCGTCAAGTTGGAGGGCCGTGTGGGATCAAAACGGCAATGGGAGTTGTATCTTCAACGTGCCGATGTTGTCGCCGTTATCTTCCCACGCAAATTTGGGATTTTCAGAACTCATGGTCTTATGAGAGAAGTCGGGAAGAGGATGGTTAGTTATTTTTACCAGTTCGTTTCAAAAGGAAAGGACGAAACTGCGAATGTAAAGGTGAAATTAATGTTTGCAGCAAAAGAAGATACTAGTACTACCTAGAAGTTAGCTTAGGACACTAGCTTCATGTGCAGAGTATCTCTAGCAGTTATATATTGCATCTTAGATTTTTCCTCATGGCTGATGAGTACTGTATATTATCCGATAACCCGACCGCCGGAGATTTAGGTAAAGGTTGTGCCAGTGAGACCGAGTTCAATGTTTGTTGTAGAGGCCTAATACAGTTGATGACACTGAATCCATGAAATTGTCCTTAACAAAAATTAGCCATGGGAAATTTAGCTTTAGTGTGATGGTTCTAATTAGGCTCCGTTCTGAAACAAAAAATAAGTCTTTATTTTTCAAAAAGACAATTTCAAACTTAAAAATTATGGAATTATTGAAATCTAAAAATATACAATATGAATCTTGTTTGGAAGATCTCGATGAGATTTTTTATACGATGCAAAAAAAATTGAAAGATTATTTTTCATTTACTTTATTTTTGAGTTTAAAAATGTGAAATAAGTTGTTTATCTTTTTAGAAAGTTTCTGGAACGGGGTCTTATCACTTCTGTTGCGCAAATGACTACAGTTGTGTTATTTATTGACTTTTGTACAAATTTCAGCAATGTAATTGCTCAATGCCTTCACAATTTTTTGTTTCATGTTGTTTGGATTCAGAACTTTTTAAAAAGGGAATTGGGTAGAGAACGAAATCAATTCCTTTATTTCCATGGGCAACTAAAACGATCATTCTACAATCACATCTACTTACACAATTATTTATACACCCACACTCACTAGGCTATGGAGTCACTCACAAGGGTATGGGCTCCATAACCTTGATAGTATGATTCTTTTTGTACCTTTCTCTTCATTTTCCTAGAATTATTTTGGACTTCTTTTTTTTTGGTAAACTAGAATTATAATAAAATTAATTAGAAGAGTACATGAGCCTAAGATATGCAACCCTCGATCTGGGCGTTCACCCTTAATTGAAAATAAATACAACTACGCATATTATCTGAAACATGAAACTCCACATTCATTTGAAGTCCCAAATCTACCAACCGGTCCACACATGCATTGTCCTCTCGAAATGTATGTTTCACTTCCATCACCCCTAACTACTGCAAGAGGTACTTGTAAGTATTCAATAGAGCACTCAATTGGTGTGTTTCTTCCCAATTTGTAGCAAGTAACTGGATCATGACCATAGAGTCTGATTCAAATTCCAAGTTTGGTAGTTGAAGGCTAGTTTTTAACTGTAATCTGTCACACAACCCCCAAATTTTCGCGGCTAAACTTGTAGCTGCTCCGATATTCCTGCAGAACCCCGTTATCTAGTTTCCATTGTGATCCCGAACTAATCCCCCTATAGCGGCTTGAGTGAAATTGTTACGAGATGCGCCGTCCGTGTTGAGTTTGAACCCATTCGGTTCAAGTGGCTTCCAGCCTGATGTGAACCAAAAAGATGCCCTGTTTTTTTGTCCTCTTTCTTGTGCTGCCATGACTATGTGATGAAGTTGCTATCCGAAGGGATAGTATTTTTGCCGAAGATGTGACGATTCTTGTTTAACCAAATGTTCCAGCAAGCAATAGGAAATACCGAAATATGGTGCCCCAAGAGTTAATTAGAGAAGCGCGGGCTTCTTTATCCTATTCTGAACATATTTTAATACCGACCATGCCTTTTTTTTTTGAGGAAAGTCCACTTTTACCCCCTGTGGTTATCGCCATGTGCGGATACCCCCCTTGTGGTTTAAAACTGACCACATAACCTACCTGTGGTTTTGAAAATGTGCGGATAGACCCCCTGCCATCATATTTTCCATCCATATTAACGGAGATGTATCTCACACATCTCTAGAATGTAATCTAAGTCGTTCATAATGTATTAAATAAAGAATAGAGTATCTCTGTAAAAAATCATCTCGATCAGGCATCAATAACCTAGTGATCTAATTTTTTGAAATTTTTAGTAAATTCAAATTTGAAATTTTAATTTCATAACAAAATCGATTTGACCATGAGCTTTTCATTTTTTGATTGACTTGAATTTTGGCAAAAACGTAGTACTCGTCAAAATTTACAATATCAACGGTTTGGATTCAATTTTTGGTATACAGGATGGTGTGGTTAGATTTAAAAAAGAAGAAGAATCAAGGGACGTGATGGGGGTATAACGGTCTTTTAACGTTGTGTCCGTTAATATGGATGGAAAATATGACGGCAGGGGGTCTATCCGCACATTTTCAAAACCACAGGTAGGTTATGTGGTCAGTTTTAAACCACAAGGGGGGTATCCGCACATGGCGATAACCACAGGGGGTGAAAGTGGACTTTCCTCTTTTTTTTTCTTAGTATGAAACTGTTTGAAATTTTCTAATAAAAATGATGAACAACAAAGCTCTGATAATTTACATTTTCTTTCTCTTCTTTTCTTTCGTGTATTTGTCATAACCCGACATGTCCACTGTGTAAGAGTTCACGAGATAACCAAGTTCAACAACTGACACAACAGGATAAATAAGCCCATCAAAGAGATCACAATCACTATAAGTCCAACTCTACAAGCCCCAATAAATTAAGGGGAGAAATAACCCCAACAAATACAAAGGAAAGAAAACCCACACGCAAGTAGAAAGACTCGAACTCCTTACCACTTTGTGAGATGCAAGAGTCCTAACCAATTGAGCTAGCCCCAGTTGGTTCTTAATATTAAAAATTTCAGTAGGGTTAATTTTCACACTACCTTTTTTATATCCATACTCCATTTTTTTAAACGAGGAGTGTGAAAACCAATCCCCTTCTAGTATATACGTCTCTGCAGCTAAGCCAGCCAATCAAATATGGCTCCGAGACGTAGGATCGAGATTGATTAGTAACAACTTTTTTTTTTTTTTTGATTAAGTCACCAATAGATTGAACGAAAGCTTTAGTACATGTCTCTAAGCAAAACAGAAACTAGCTCGGGCGGAATACAACCCATTTGGGATAAAAACTTTCTCTCCATACATTTTGATGCAATCCAATGGGCAGCTCTATTAGAAGATCGCGCACACCATGCAAATGTCCATCTTCGATTCTGGGCCCATTCCGTAATGTCCTTCGCCATCGCAGCTATTTCCCAAGTCCACTGCTTCTTCGGATCATTGAGGCAATCCACAATATTTTTGCAATCAGTTTCAAATATTACTTCCTGGAGATTTTGCTCATTTGCCACTATACACGCAATACGCAAAGCCCAAGCTTCAATGGCAAAGGCTGAGGATACTAAAACTCTTGCACAACGCCACAATTGAGCCGATCCGCCATTATCTCTGACGATGACGCCAAAGGCAGCTAGGCTGCAGGGGGATTTAAAAGCTCCGTCACAATTGATTTTCAGAACGGAAGGGGGAGGGGCTACCCACCTTCCCAACCGAGCAGCAGCAGCAGGTAGATGCTGGACTTTCCTACACACAGCTTGAAGATAATCAACCACATCCTTGTTTGCACGTTCTATTACCTCTTCTGGCTTTGGGTTTTTATTCTTGAACACGTAATCGTTCCTTGCTTTCCAGATACCCCAACATATTTGAAAGAAGGTTCCCACATCTTCCTTGATCGTTTCTTTTGACAGGCAGCCACAGAGAATGTCTTCCAACCATTTATCAATAGCATTTACTTCTTTTTGCATGATCCAGAAAGCTTTCCCGCTTCCAAACCAAACAACCCTGGTCCAAGGGCAATGGAACAGCATATGTTCGATTGTTTCACCAGCATTTCCACAAATTGGACAGAGGGGATTGGGGGCACACTTTTTGCGGAATAAGTTTGCTTTACATGCTAACCAATTTCGTGCTTGATGCCGGAATTTTCAAATGGGACGGAAGTAAGGTAAAAAGAGAATAAAAGGGTAACGGGGATAATCGCTCACCACCCAAGTTAAAAAGCCAACGGGATACAGATATCACCACCCGAGGATTTAACTAGGGATACAGAACGTAGGGATCGCTCACCACTCAAAGGAATCCACCTAAGAGATACAGAAACGATGAACAAGAAGATAAATCTTCTCACAAGCCAAAGGCTATTTTAATTCAAACACACTCTCTCTTTCATTTCACTAGCAAAGCTTATATAGGATTTTAAGGAACAACCCTCCATGAATAGGAAATACAAACTTAAACTTTCAAGACAACTCATAATGAAAATTAGACTTTGACTCCGAAAACTAGAAAGACTCATAGAACAAATAAAAGACAATTAGACTCTTAACTAACATAGAAAATAATAAGACTCTTTGACTAACACAAAAAAATGATAAAAGACTCTTCGGCTCACATTATACTAATGAAACTAAAAGACTTGAATAATTTAATTCTTTTCAAATTCTGACTGCATCATTCTCCCCTGGTTGAAAAAACTCGTCCTCGAGTTTAACTTCCCACGGTCCACGGGTTGGCCAATGAGCCTTTCCATCCTTTACTTTTGGCTAAGATGTTGCTTGAATTTTGGTTTGCGACCAACTCGCAAATAGAACACTTTCATGACTCCTGAAAATTGGCCATCAACTATTTGCAATGGAAATTGTTGAGATGGTTCGGTTGCATGGAACTCCAAGTTATCAATCATATCATGACTACCTTCAACTCCATCAACTTTTCTTTTTCCCGAAATGGAAGTTGGTTTCGATAGAAAAGTGTGCGAGACTTTTGGAGCAAATAACTTTATTTTCTCCTCATGCATGTCCATCATAGGGGAAACGTTTGGAATGGTCATTCCAGTTGTTGTCGAACCAAAGTATTGATGTCTTTTGATAATCACGAATCCTTCTTCAGTGTACTCATCATAAATTGGAGGCAAATTCCAATCCACTATTGGTAGTGAAGAAGAAGAATCCTTGTCTGAAAAAATTTCATCCGGCATTGTTTGAAATTGCAAGCAACAATAACTTGCCATTGAACCCAAAGCTCTGATACCAATTTGATGCCGGAATTTTCAAATGGGACGGAAGTAAGGTAAAAAGAGAATAAAAGGGTAACGGGGATAATCGCTCACCACCCAAGTTAAAAAGCCAACGGGATACAGATATCACCACCCGAGGATTTAACTAGGGATACAGAACGTAGGGATCGCTCACCACTCAAAGGAATCCACCTAAGAGATACAGAAACGATGAACAAGAAGATAAATCTTCTCACAAGCCAAAGGCTATTTTAATTCAAACACACTCTCTCTTTCATTTCACTAGCAAAGCTTATATAGGATTTCAAGGAACAACCCTCCATGAATAGGAAATACAAACTTAAACTTTCAAGACAACTCATAATGAAAATTAGACTTTGACTCCGAAAACTAGAAAGACTCATAGAACAAATAAAAGACAATTAGACTCTTAACTAACATAGAAAATAATAAGACTCTTTGACTAACACAAAAAAATGATAAAAGACTCTTCGGCTCACATTATACTAATGAAACTAAAAGACTTGAATAATTTAATTCTTTTCAAATTCTGACTGCATTAGTGCTGCCCTCCACATAAACATACAGACTTTTGGGGTTGTTGGTGCTCCCCACAGCTTCGTCCACATTGACTTAGACGGAGTAAAAGAACTGGATGCATGGCTTCGGTCTGCCCTATCAACATGAGTTCTCCTCAGATAATAACCCGACTTAACCGTATACATACCAGATTTTGTGTGGCGCCAAATGAGATTATCTTGTGCTTTGGAATAGCTAATTGGGACTTTGCATACTGCTTGGACATGCTCCTCTGAAATACAGGCTCTGAGTTTTTCCTTATCCTAGTCCTTAGAAATTGGTTTGATAAACGCGAAAACCGTTACAGGTTCAATCTGGGCATTGTGGATTGGAATCAACCTCCCATTTGGAATCTCAGGGACCCAACGGTCTTGCCAGAAGTCAATGAGCTCTCCATTACCCACATTCCATTGCAATCCCTCCTTGATAAGATTTCTTCCTTCTAAAAGACTACACCAAATCCAGGATGATGAAGCTCCTGAGATTACGACGAATGGCTTCCATCTTGGAGTTGTTATTCTTTGTCTTCATCAGAAAAATGATGGAGGGGCGATTTTTCCTTATCAATTCACCCAAAGCCTGGCTTGTCAAGGTACGCCCAATGCCTTGACAGTTCCAGGTTAGGATCAGCATTGGGACTGTGGCTGTTTCGGGCCAGCCACGAGCCCTTGTCCGTTTAACCGTTGGATTTCCAAAGCCACTTCCATGGGTGTCCCAAGGGCGAGAGAAGCAGTGGCACCAGAGCTATTCGGCGACTGCAGAACAGGGATTTCAACCAGACCCTCTTCGAGCATAGCATTGGCTGAAAGTGGGTCATTTTCTTTACTTGGGATTTTAGAGGAACGGGGGGTCTTAGCGGCTATACGGTTGCGAGTACATGCTTTACGGGTGGAAACAGGGGGTGGGGAGGGAGGGGAGCAGAGGCGAAGGATCTTCGAGCTATTCGACTCCGACGGATCCTCTTGAGCTTTCCTCTTTAGGTTTCAGGATTTGAAGACAGAAGCTAGGGTAATATCTAGTGTTTCGAATTGGATTGGTTTATCTGGCTTAATGATATTGTTAGGGTTATTTTGGGGGGGGGGAGGAGGGTTAAGGTGGTTTGAGGGGGATGGGTTGGGCTATTCAGAGAATTGATTTGTAGGGTCTTTGGGCTGTCCGGTGGCTCGGTTACAAAATATTCTGGGCTTGTATGGAAACTTTGGGCATTACTTTGTGTTGGGCTAACCTTTGATTCAGGGCTCAAAATTTGGGTGGTAGTAATGGGTTTAAGCACAGGGTTTGACCCACTTTCAGATAACGATACACATGAATCAGAAGGGACAAAATTGGATATTCTAAGAGCACCCCCCAACGGAACAATACTAGGAATATTACCTGGCGTCGTACTCTTTTTGACACCTGTCCCAGAGAGGACATCATCGTTGGTGGAGTGTGGCGCTCCCACTCCCACAGCCGTCTGCTGGTCTTGTCGCACCCATGAACTCAGCACGCGCTCTGTTGCCACCAAATCCACACGCGCTACGTTATCCTCACTTCTTTGCAACTCCGGCAGTCGAACATCCATAACATCACGCCCTTCCATCTCCGACGGCTGAGTAAGGATATTCCGATTCCCATCCACGACTCCCTCCTCTTGACTGCTAAAAACTTCAATCGGAACATCAATCTTCCGAGCTCTTCCAGTCCTCAACTCTGGTCCATATCCAGAGTAGCTCTCAGTATCTCTTGCTGTAAAACGGCAGATGCGTTTATCATGGCCAATCCGGCCGCACGCATAACAGAAATCGGGAAGTCTTTCATAGACATAAGATATCCACAGGTCTCGCCCGGTTTTTCCTCTAAGCATAAAACCTTTAGGGAGAGGTTGTGAGATATTGATTTCAACCTTTAGTCGGAGAAAACTGCGGGACAAGAGCATAGTACTTGGGGCCGCTTCAATGGCAATCAGCTTCCTGAATCTCTTTCCGATAATTTCGGCATTGGCCCTACACATTTTCTCTATTGGAAGCCCATGAATCTGCACCCAGAAGGGGCAGTGTTGGAACTGAATCTCTGAGACCACCATATTATTCTCCAGTGGTTTGAGAACCAAGAGACTATTCATAATAGACCATGGCCCATCTTGTAAAATCCGACGTTTGTCTTCTGAATCCTCAAAATGAAACAGAAACACGTTGTTGTTCCAATCGCTCACATGGTATGGAGCTCTGGTTTTCCAAGCAGCTGCAAGGATGTTGGTGATGATGGAGGCGTTAAGGATTTTGGTCTGGATTACTTTACCAACTAAACAATGGTTATTCGACACCCTTGTCTCATCAGATCCCTCTTCGAGATCCAAAATGTCAAACTCAGCCATCGGGTTCAACAGAGCGAGGAAGAAAAGATGAAAAAGAAAAGGGGATGACAACAGGAGAAGGAGAAAGGAGAGAGATATTTAGAGGGTGGGAGATGAGGACGGTGATTATGGAAGAAAAGAAGGACAAAGGGTAAAAGGAGAAGATGTGAGAAGGAAATGATGGAGGAGAGATTACGGTGATTTAGGAAGGGAGTAAGGAGGAAAAAGGAGGGGTACGGTGAGAGAAAGGGCTGGACAGTGAAAGAAACGATAAAGAAGGCCACGCTAGGGCAAAAACTCCCATTTTAGAGAGAGAGGCTCCCATTGATCAGTAACAACTTACTAGACATATCTATGCATACTTTGCAACGACGAAATCGCCTCACGTGATATCATGACGAGTAATAATCTGTAAAAAAGGTTATTGTGAAGCCCGTTATGCAAAGTGACGATTACGGGAATAATTGGGATAAATTAATTACTCCCTCCGTCTGAATTTAGTTGTCCCTAGTTTTATTCTAACCGGCTAAAAAACGGGTTATATCTTTAAATCCGTAATAAATTTCATATCGAATATGGACCTTATTTGATAGATCTCGATTAGTTTTATAATTCGATGTTTTCGAAATCACGTAAAATATTATAAATTGAAAGATATAATCGATTGAAAAATGGCACGAACTCCAAAAAATGACCATTAAATCCGGACGGAGGGACTAATTAACTGTATTAATTAGCTATATATTGCGAGATAACTGATCTCTCAAAATTTTTATTGGTTACTCACGCTAAGTTTGTGTGTGGCCCGTGGTCCTCGTTCCGTCTTCTTCCTCCACTGGTCCAGTGGTTGCCTAGCCTTCTCCGCCTAGCCTGCACAATGAACGCACGACTAAGACCTGGCCGGGGGTTGCCCAGCAAGGCCCTCCGGCGAGAGGATAAGTATGTGGCGAGAGAGAGGAGACTAGGGTTCAGTTGAGTATTCGCGTGTATGAGTGCGTACCTTCCCAGAGGCGCTATCCTTTGGTATTTATAGAGCCTCCCTGACTTGCTCTCCAAGCACGAGCGCATGCCTTGCACGGGCTACGCGGCGTCATCGTGATGTCACCATCCAAATCTGGTAACCGCTCCCGGGGGGTGAGCTGGCATGATTATCCCATGGCGTAACCGTCTTTGCACGTGGATAGGCGCGTGGCCGCACGGGTGGCCGAGCATAGCAGGTAACGGAGAAGGCCGAACCTAAGGGTAGCCAAGGATGGCGCGGCCCGGGCTGGAGTTGTTTGCGAAATCGCCCTCCGATGGGCGGCCGAGCCTAGCGTTATTCCTCCGTCGCCAGACGCAGGGTAAAGGCAGAGATTACGACCAATGCGCCTCGGCTGGGGCCGAGCACAGTGGAATGGGTCAACCACCATAAAGGCGGCCGAAGGTGGCAGGGGAGTGCAAGTGGTCCATGGCGGAATCACAATTAAGCTCGGCCTGCTACAGTTTGCATGATGATGATGATGTAGTACCTCTCATTGGTCGATGGATAATATGCATATAATGTTCAATAAGTTAGACCTTCAAAACGTATATATCTCACGAATACCACTGCACATTTTTCGGTATTGACATACTTTTTACAGATTATCCATTGTTATTGGGGCCGTAGCAATTTATCATTTTCCTTTCTAATTGTCAAAATGATTGAACAATATTCTTCAACTCATAATTAAAGTCCATGCAAGGAATTGGTTTTGTGGTCCTTTGACTCTTTTGATTTCTTTTATTATTTACCTCATTTATTCTCTAGATGATGTTACTTTAAATTAGGGACTCATGATTGTAGGGATTTCATTTGACCTTTCCATTCAGGTTTTTCATAGTTGTCTTACAAATTGATGTGCACGATGTATATACATTATCAGTCAATATACAAAGCTTTTCTCTTCAATGGTCAAGACTTGGAAACTTCTAAGCTGCTATCTATACTCTTTTGAAAGTAAGTTCATACGGAGCATTTGTTCTACCTTCAAATGCATGTGACCATCGCTAGTGGACACTGGACACTAAATTTATGACGCATACACGTAGATATCAAAAATCTCTTAAAGTCCATGCACCCAAAATGTGCTATCTCGATCAGTTCCGGTCTCTCCAAGGCACTCGGAGTTGACAATCTCTCCTGACACAATATTTTAGAATTCTTACGGTCCAATTACTAGTTTTTTTTATTAACAGAGATAAGACAAGAATATGAATCAAAACTAACTTAATCATGCCAGAACCATGGAGTGAAACAACAAGAATGGAGTAAATATTAGATCATGTAACTTTCCAAAATTTTAAATAAATTAAAATATATTCCATTTACTTAAATAATGTCTACTATTTAATTAATTAAATTAGAGATCATGGGTTATGTTGTAAATTAGAACAGATTATAGCTTAGACTCGAAATCTAAATAAGTTACTTGAACGAACCACGGACCCAACCCAATTGTTGGCTTTGTGCATGGATTAGTTGTTGTAACCTTGTTTCTCCTCCATCATAATATTTGCTAGCATGTCATTTGTCTTTGTTTATCCTGTTTCTTTTTCTCGGTACTTTGTTGGTAAGTCTTTTAGGTACTTGGCATTAATGTTTCGCTTCACCTGAACGCAATCAATTCGGCACACAATGATTACACATGGCACATCTCATTTGTCTGATCAAGTAGTACGGTCACTAACACTATCTCCATTTTATTTATGTCGTCATACTGTTTTCAATTCGGACCACTTCTTTTATTCCTTTTTTTGTCAAGAACATTTGTGGAATCATATCTAACATAAAAGCCCATGCTATCCAAGGCACGAAAGTACACAAATAATTGTAAACACTACTTTGTAGGCTTTTAACTATAATTCCAAGCATATGTATATTCTAAGGTTATTGAATATTTTACCAAATAAAAAGCAGATACGTTGCTACCATCCTTCCTTGGCCGATACTCCATAGATACATACTAATGTCGGTAGGATAGCTTGATGGGAAACGATTTCACAGATTCTAAAAAGGATATGCTTACGTACGTTGCATGTCTATATCCAGCATGGTGAAACTTCACGTTGCAGGTTAAATTGTTATTGCCTTTTATTTTTCTGTTTGAGCAAAGGACGAGGGGAAGAATTAATGAGGAACTAATTGGTGCATAATGACTGAAAAGTAAGCTAACAAAATAAAATGTAAGATATCTAACAAGAAATTTACTTGTTTCTAATATATTGATGGTGATTGGACACGATCCCTCATCATGTAATATGCACGATCTTAAGCTGTGATTTTGCGGGAGATTTTGTTGTAAGAAAATCAATGATGTCGTTTTACTGTGATGTAAGCAATTTTTTGTCCGATCGAGGGCCATGTAACAATCGTATAAAATCAAATTAACGAATCTTGAAAAGACGTGGATATTGTGTTGAAAAAATTCCTATTATTGTGGTGAACACATCAAATATGATCAGCCTAACCTGAGGGGTACACTAAAAAATTAGTACTCCATTTATTGCGAATCTTGGGTTGGCTAGCTAGATCGTGTTCGTGTCCTATTTGAATCCAAATAGAGTTGGGATATTATTTCAAGCACAACATTTTTTATTGATTTAATTTCTGTTCCTTTTTCTTTTCCTTTCTTTTTCTTTTCAATCGATAAGAGATATCATTCTATTATGTGCAAATTACAACTTACGGGACATTAATTACATCAATGATGTCACTACAACACGGAAGGCCTATTGCGAGGAAATATGGCGAGGAAAAGAGATTTCGTCGCTAAAAGTACACAATCTGCGAGGAAATTCAAATTCGTCGCTAAAAAGTTACATTTAGCGAGGAAATTAAATTTCCTCGCCAAAAGGGTTACATTTAGCGAGGAAATTATTATTTCCTCGCTAAATGTAACCCTTTTGCGAGGAAATAATAATTTCCTCGCTAAATGTAACCCTTTTGGCAAAAAATATTTTGTCACATTTTTTTGGACTCATTAAATTTTTTATATGTAAGTCATTATTAATTATGTTCATGTATATTTAATATCACGTGGTAAGGGATAATCAACTACATAGTTCAATATCTTAAGCAAATTTATTAAAATAAAAAAGTGATAAATGGAAAAAAAATAGTTTCATCGCCAATCGCATTAAATTGATGAAATCAAAAATATGTTTCACACGAATTATATGAATTCACTTTTTCCCAACTAAAATTAATTATTAACAATGTCAGTATGTTCAAATTGTACTAAAATTTATTGTTTGAATACAAAAATTTTTAAGGACATGCTAAAAAAAAGTTCATTCCATAGTTATTGTCAACCAATCCGTGCAAATGATCAGTTGATCAAGAAAAGAAATCCTAATAATGTTAGCCATTTCAGTGGTTATATTTTATCATTTGCAATAGCTTTTGTAAAGCTGATCACTTGTAACCGTATTTGTATATAAATACCCAAGGAATAGAACACTCTAGGTAACCCTTTTGCATTCATCAATTTTATCGTATTGTTCCTTTGACTGTTATAAATCCAAAAAAAGGACTGGACATAGGGATTATAAGTTTGTGGATGAATGATGTGCTTTTCAGAAAAAGAATGCAGGGGATATATGGATTGCTTTTCGTAGAGATAACTAATTATTAATTCATACAAAAAAAATTAATGAAAAGCTAAACAAAAAATAAAGTACTTAATAATTGCGAAATGTATTTTCAAAATATCACTAATCTATTTTCAAAATATGTAAGGTTAACCCCATTTAAAAAAAAAACATAACAAATTATTTCTATTGTAATATTGTAGTTGAGTTAAAATTGTTATGGGCGCATATACACAGTAAGAACATATTGACCCACCAAAAAAAATATCGTATTTGCAGAAATTTAAAGTGCTCAAACTAATTTAGGCACTACAAAAGGTTACTAAACTTAGAGAGAATTAAAATGAAGTATAAAATAAACAAATTTAGAAAGGTATAAAGATTTATTAAAGATATATAACAAAACATTAAATTATAAAAAAATTCAATAAAAGCGAATAATGTTAATGATTTAAAAAACAAATTTAAAGAAACACTACGAAGGAACTAAAATTAGAGAGAAAAGTTTAAAGAAACAAATTTAGAGAGGTGAAAGAATGAACAAAAGGTTTATATATAAAAAAGGCAAAGGTTTGAACTGAAAAGGAAGTTGGTGTGATGGATGGAGTGAATGCCTCCATACAGGAGGCCACGGTTCGAGTTCGCGCGGAAGCAAAAGAGCTGGAGAACTCTCTATTTTTTAGTTTCAAGAGTTTTAGCGAGGAAAATTTTCCTCGCTGAAACTATAATTGGCGAGGAAAAAATTAGTCTAGCGAGGAAAAATTTCCTCGCCTATTTTATAAACAGTGTACTAGTCTAGTGAGGAAAAACTATAGCGAGGAAAAAATTCCTCGCTAATTGGGTCAGAATTTGCAAGGAAATTTTTTTCCTCGCAAATTCTTTTTGCGACAAGCTTTTTGCGAGGAAAACGGGCGATGAAAAATTTCCTCGCAAATACATTTTGCGAGGAAATCAGCCTTTTAGCGAGGAAATTAAATCCTCGCTACAAGCCTTTCGTGTTGTAGTGTGTGGGAGTGCACGAGATAATCCCAACAACTCAACCACTAGAAAACTCAACCCAACTACAAGTCTCCATTAGAAGGAGAAATAATCTCAACGGAAGAACACTCACACGTAGATGGAAAGACTCGAATTCCTGATCTCCTAAAGTTAGATGTAAGAGTTATGGTCAACTGAGTTAATCCCAATTGGTTGATTTAATTTCTATTCACAAAAGTAAACTTTTGACCTATTTGGTTTGTCGCGCTAAATGTTGAGAAATGGAATTTTGAAGGGGGAAAAAATATATCCAAAGTCGACTAGATAACCAATACATTTAGAATAGCTTTTTAAATACTCCTACAATATGTTTAGTTGCTTTCAAAAAGACTTTAAAACAAAAACAATTTCAATTAAATATACTCTGTAATATTTTGCTTTTGTTTTTTGTTCTAAAGCGTAGATATCGTTATCGACCAAAATTGTTGGCTATAAAATTAATTTTTTTTTGTTTTTTAATATGCAGTATAGAAAAATCGCATAAATTATAAACCAACCATGCTATCCATATCCACACATCGTGTTTCGTATTCTATGATGTTTAGGCATTAACGTCGATTGGTAAATATAATTCCTCCCTTCGAAAAAGGGTAAATTACACTTTACCCCTCTAACTATGGCTCGGGACACTTTTCCCCCTCTAACTTATTGTTTTAGCACTTAACCCCCTCTAAGTAATAGAAACCTTATTCCGTCTGACTTTCTTAACAGAGAGGCATAAAGTTACAAATTTGCCCTTCATGAAAACAAAGCATTCATTCCAAAAAAAACACGCCTCTGCAAAAATCCGGGCACACTGAGTTCAAATTGCAGAACTCCTCCTCAGTCCTCTCATAGAACAAATTGCAGAACTCAATTCACTCACATTTCGTCCCTAGCATCTCTCTTCTGCCAGATTCAAATTACAGTTCACTCACAGTTCCACTCCAGAGGTTCACCCAAGCAAATCTCTCTCAAAATCCCGACACACAGACACACACACAGTGAGTGATGTTCGATCCGGCAAAGCCTTGGTTCCACCCCCATGCTCTCCGACGAACTCCTTCTCCGATCTTAACACTGAGGTAAAAAATTCCAGTTTCTAGATATGCGTAAAAAAAATGCCCGTTTCTGTGATAAAAAAAATTCTCGTTTCTATGATAAAAAGCAAAAAAAAATTCCCGTTTCTAGTAAAAAAATTTCTGTTTCTGGATCTCCGTCGAACTCCCCGTCCTCCGATCTCGACAAACTCCCCCTTCAATTACATACTCATTTAACTCGTTTCTGGAATTGCGTCGGTTGTGCGTGTGTGTACGTACAGTCAGCAGGTTCATTTTTTCGTGGCCGGAGCACGATGCAGTGGGGAACGACGGCATTGGAAGGAGGAGGAAGAGAGGCAACAAGGCGGTGGCGGTGGTGAAGCCTGTGCAGGGACGACTACGAGTCGCGCCCGTCGTTGCCAGGGGAATGCTTGGAGGTCAAGCGGAGGTTCGGCAATGTGGTGTTGTTCAAGCTCGAAGATGGCGGTGGTCGAAAGTGGGAGAGGGAGGGATGTTATTCACTTACGAGAGGGTGCTGCAGCTGGGATCTGTAGCGGTGGGGCGGGAGAGACAGCACAAACTTTTGTGTGTGGGTGTGTGTGTGTGTGTATATATATATATGTGTGTGTGTGTGTGTGTGTGTGTGTGAGGGATCCCTCATTTTGTTAAAATACGGGACTTTCATTTGTCCGATCAAATTTTGAAAATCCGAGCTACTCTATATGTGCAAAACGTGATTTTAAGGGTATTCACGAGAAATCAGCAAAAAAAATGACCGGTGAGGGCTTCATCCGAGCAGTTTTTTTTGAACGATTCAATGAAGACTGCTCGGATGAAGCCCTTCTCGGTCATTTTTTTTGCTAACTTCTCGCGGAGATTCTTAAAATCACGTTGTGATCACTTTGAGCAGCTCGGATCATTGAAATTCAATCAGAAAGGGGAGTACCGCATTTTAATAAAATGCGGGATCCCTCACCGGAACCTAACTATATATATATATATATATATGGTATTGTGTGTATATATATCTGGTAGGAGAAGGGTAGAATCGTCTATAACATGGGAACATGACACTTCCCATCCATTTTCTAACAAAAGTCAGACGGTAAAAATGTTTCCATAACTTAGAGGGGGTTAAGTCCTAAAAAAATAAGTTATATGAGGTAAAGTGTCTCGGACCCATAGTTAGAGGGGGTAAACAGTAATTTACCCTTTTAAAAAGGTATAAAAAAGTCCGAACCCACACATGAGATGGAGCTGGAACTAGGAAAAAGTGAGAATAACGAGTAACCGGAAACTAAAACGTGACAGAATTAGAGGGTGTTCCATTTTACCTTCTTTTTGAAAAAGTATTTTTTTTTCAAATTTTAAACTCAAATATAATGAAAATGAAAAATAATTTTTCAATTTTTTTTGCACCGTATAAAAGATCTCAATGAGATCTATCAAACAAGATCCATATTGGTAGGAAAATTATTTGTGTAAACGCATGATTTTTGAGCTTGAAATTACCTTCTTTTTCTAAAAGTTCCATTTCCGAGAAACCGGAACACCACCTTAACTCTCTTTAAATTTCAACTGTCGATTTCCACTTGGCTTACGCATTTTCAAAGCTGAAGAGGATCCAACGATCCTAACTCGTCAAACGAAGAACTGAAGCTTCGTGTATGGTATATCGTAGGAACTAACACCCGAAGCTCGCTTTTCTGGAAGCCGTTTTCCTCTCTCTCTCTCTATATAAACCCCTTTCCACTCCCCCTTCCACTCTCATCTCCCCATCTTCTTACCAAATTCAAACTGCTCTCTCTCTCTCTCTAGATTTCTTGAATTCTTCTCTCCGTATTTCACCAAAAAGGTCTACTCGTTTGCTAGAAAGCCCCGAAACCTAAACAAATAGCTCCATTTTTACCATAAATGGCGACAGCAGACGAAGTTTCGGCACTTGAGCTCATCAGTCTCCACCTACTCGGAGAGTTCTCTCCCGTTGAGAACAGCTTCTTCTCAGATCTGAGTGACATTTCCACTTCTGAATCTGAATCTCTCTCCTCACAGAGCTCGATGGGTTATGACTCCCCGATTTTAGCCTCCGAGTACGTAAACTTTAACGAACTCAACGACACTGATTTCTTCGATTCCTTCCCCAATTCGATCGTGTTCGAGCAAAATCGAACGGAATTCTTCGAATTTGAAACCAAGCCTCAAGCAATCGATCTCACTGCGGTTGAACCGGTGATTTCGAGCAGCAAATCGAACCGCAGGCAGTCGTTGAAAGTTGATCTGCCTCCGGTGAAGAAGTTCGAGGTGCTGGAGTTCGGCCAGCCGGAGAAACCGATTTTCGCGGAGAGATCGTCGAGTGCGGCGGCGGCGGAGGAGGAGAAGCACTACAGGGGCGTGCGGCGGCGGCCGTGGGGGAAGTTCGCGGCGGAGATCCGTGACCCGAAGCGCCGCGGGTCTAGGGTTTGGCTGGGGACTTACGACACCGCCAGGGAGGCGGCCAGGGCTTACGACAGAGCCGCCTTCAGGATGCGCGGGAGCAAGGCGATCCTCAACTTCCCGCTCGAAGCAGGGAAGTGGCGGGAGGCGGTGGAGGTCGCGGCCGCCGTGGACGGCGGAAGGAAGAGGGAGAGAGAAGTTGAGGAAGAAAAGGCGGTGAAGAAGGAGAAGGCGTCGGAAGAATGTGATGCTTACGAGATTAGTACTACTATTAGTAGTCCGTTGACGCCGTCAAGTTGGAGGGCAGTGTGGGATCAAAACGGGAATGGGAGTTGTATCTTCAACGTGCCGATGTTATCGCCGTTATCTTCCCACGCAATTTTGGGATTTTCAGAACTCATGGTCTTATAAGAGAAGTCAGGAAGAGGATGGTAGTTATTTTTACCAGTTCGTTTTCAAAAGAAAAGGACGAAACTGCGAATGTAACGGTGAAATAATAAGGGGGTGTTTGGTAATCTTTTTATTTTCAATTTTTGGTTTTTATTTTCACTTTTTTGAAAATTAAAAAAGAAAACTTGTTCGGTAACATATTTTTACTTTTTTGTTTTTAAAAAACCTTTTTAGAATTTCTGGAAATTATGAAAACTAAAAAAAGGAGTTTTACACTGTTTTGAAAACAAACTTCGCCCGTCGATTTTTTCCGTCAATCCCGATCGTATCCTTTCACTCTCGCTATGTTCTGGACTTCTGGTACGCCTCTCTCTCCATAACTCTCTCTCTCTCTCTCTCTCTCTCTCTCTCTCATCAGAACATATAGGTTTAAATTGGAGGTTGCGATGTCGGTGATAAGTCGGTGGAGATCTCCGTTTGGAAGGAAGCAGAGGGCGATGGAGTTGAGGTTGGGAAAGCGATTGAAGAGTGCGGAGTGGGGGATGAGGCGGGATGGATCGACGATGTTGAGGTGGGTACGGATAGCGTTGGTGATGGAGAGAAATCGCTTGCAGAAGAGGGATGGGGATTCGAGAGAGAGGGAGCGGTGGTGGTATAATTTGTTGAATATGATTTCCCAGCAATCGTCTGGAAGATCTTTGCGACTACTCAAGGCCATTTCTGCCATTTTTGCTACTCCAGTACTGCTTAAGATACTCCAGTGAAAACAAGGAAGAAGATGATGAGACCGTGGAGAGATTTGGTTTGGGCAATAGAAAACCGAATCCTGAGCTAGCGGGAGTAGTTCCCAAAATTCAATTGAAATTGATTTTACTCGTGGACAATTCCGTCGTATGTCCAATGTTCGTGATCGAATTGCCAAACAGATTTGGGCTAGCATGAATCATAGTGGATGATACCACTGCAAATGTAATTATTATTATTTAAAACTATGTTACCTTATTTGAGGTTTGAACTCAAAGTGAACATCATTTATATGCGATTAATAGATTTGAGTTTTGGTTTAAGTAAATGTCCATATATATTTTTGTTGATAGGTGTCCATACAATTGCTCAAAAAAATAAAATAGTTGATAATCGTAGAAAGTTAATCAACTAAAAGTCCAATCATATTAGTGTTAATTGTTTGTACGTGGAACTTTTTTCTTTCATTTTTTCTAATTTCATTCAATTGGAAGAATAAAAAAAGATAATGTTGTGTTTTCAGTTTTTGTTGTTTTCAAAAAATTATTACCAAACATGTTTCTTGTTTTTGTTTTTATGAAAACATAGACCTGTTTCTATTTCTAGTTTTTTTAAAACTAAAAATTGAAAATTGAAAAGGTTACCAAACACACCCTAAATGTTTGCAGCAAAAGAAAATACCAGTACTACCTAGAAGTTAGCTTAGGACAATAGCTTCATGTGCAGAGCATCTCTAGTAGTTATATATTGCATTTTAGATTTTTCCTCATGGCTGATGAGTACTGTACATTAGCCGATAGCTCGACTGCCGGAGATGTATGTAAAGGTTGTGCCAGTGAGATCGAGATCAATGTTTGTTGTCGAGGCAAGGATGGGACCAGAGGGTTTAGTGGCAGCGATTGCTACGACAAAATTTTTAAAAAATGTAATTACTATATGTGAAAGAAAAATTTATTCTCAATTTATATAGTTTCACTATTGCTAAGTTGTTTTTCTTATTTTTTTATTATATACTAGTCATAAATCTTTTATTTTTTTTCAAAAAAAGAGACCCAAAAAATATTTAAAACTTAATTCATTAGGCTAAAGTGAAATAATGTAAATGATACTGTAGTGTTTAATTAAGAAAAAAAAATTCACATTCTAACCCAAAAATAATTTAACCTAAAAAATTAATTTAATTTAATTATAATGTCACTCCCAAAAAGTAGTGCTGTTATCAATTTAGAAAATCCACATAGGAGTCTAGAGAGTGACATTATAAATTAGGGATTGGCATTATCGATGCCCAAAATTAAAGTTAGTCTTTTTTCATACTGTATGTGCAAATGAAAAATATCATTTACTATAGTTTTTGTTATGTTATTTTAATTTTTTTTGGAACCGATGAGTATTAATATTGTAATGCATCTTTTTATTTTTTTAGTATACATTTCGCCACTGTTAAGGAAAAATCCTGGTTTCGTCTTTGTATAGAGGCCTACTAGAGTTTATGACATTGAATCCATGAAATTTTCCACGACAAAAATTAGCCATGGAAAGTTCATGGATTCAGTGTCAGTCCTTATCATTCTGTCATACAAATGAATACAACTGTGTTATTTATCGACTTTTGTACAAATATCAGCAATGTAAATGTAATTACTCAATGCCTTCACGATTCTTAGTTTTCATGTTGTTTGGATTCAGAACTTTTTCAAAAGGGAATTGGATAGAGAACGAAAATCAATTTCGTTTATTTCGATGGGCAACTAAAATAACCATTCTACAATAACACCTACTTGTTACACATTCATTTACAAATCCATATTCACAAAAGTATAGGTACTCACAAGAGTGTGGAATCCACACACTTGTGAATATGAGTGTGCACTCAGGTGTGTAAATGGGAATGGTTCTAGCATTTTTGCAACTAAAAACTAAGGGAAAAAAAATTACTTCTCTCTCTGGGCATGTCTCTAAAAAATCGTAGTCATCTCTCTTTCTTCACCTCCCTCCCTCTATGATTTTCATCACCCTCATGCGGAGGCGGACGGGGATGACTTTGTTGACCTTGTTGGGTGTTTCCTTGCTCCATAAAAGCTTTAAGTAGTCAACCAATATATGAAATATAAAACTTATGTGGATAAATAATGTTGGTCTAGAAATACAAGAAGGTAGATATGAGTTTGTGGTAAGGCTAGCTGCATGAGAGAAATTTATTGTGCATTCCTAATTTCGGTTTGAATAGTTTATCTTTGATCGCACTCATGTGTCATTGATAAAAAGTGACTCTTCCACTGTACATATCCTAGTCCAAGAAATAAAATGATAGACTCTTTGACCCTTTCATCTTCATCTTCCTATAATTATTTTGGAATTCTTTATCCTATTCTGAGCATATTTTAATACCGACCATGCATTCTTTTTCTTAGTTTAACAACAAAGCTCTGATGATTTTTACATTTTCTCCCTCTTCTTTTCATTCGTCTTTTTGTTGTAACGCGACGTGTCACTCTTAATGTTAAAAATTCTAGTATAAAGGGTTGCCCCCCTCTTTTCGTTGGGCTATTTTCTTAATACAAGATCCAGTTCCAAAAAAAAAAACTACCCAAAATTCATTTGGAGTGATCTAAGGAGCTCTTTACTTTACGTAGCTTTGTTCGGTTAACAATTTAGTTTTGGTAGTGGGTGGAGAGAGAAATAGGATAATAATTGGAGAAAGAAGTGGGGTAATAATTGAAAAACAAAACTAAAGTGGCAAACGAACACTACTGCCTTTGGTTATGTTTGGTTGAGAGTTTAGTTTTCATAGTGAATGGAGAGAGAAATAGAGTAATGATTGAAGATAGAGGTAATAATAAGAGAGAGATAAAGAGAGATGAGAAAATAATAATTAAAAAAATAGGATAATGATTGAAGAGAAAAATAGAATAATGATTGAAAACAAAACTAAAACTAAAACTAAACGGTAAACAAAACAAAGCCTTTATAATTTTTGCTAGCTACTAGTTGCTAAAGAAGGAGACTCTCTACTCTCTCTCTCATTAAATTTACATTTTTGTCTCAATTCTATGGGAGATGTTCAAAATAAATATTTATTGGAGAGATAGCAAGAAGAGAGAGTAGGGTTGGATTACATATGATTGGCTATAAAACGCGTCATTTACCAAAACAAGGGATTGAAATACATATATGAAAAAGTGAATAGACAAAATAAAAATTATACTTTTTTTGTACTTTGTATTGGAGATGCTTTTAAAACTTCAAAATGTATCTCACGAATATCACTACACATTTTTCTGTATCGATATACTCCTACCTTTTAAAGATTAGCCATTGTCGTTCGGGCGGTTGTCAGTTATCATTTTCCTTCAACTGTTAAAGTCCATGCAAACGCAACAAACCCCAAACAGATTGGTTCTGTTGTCAAGATTTGAAATTAAAAATTTGCTTTCTAATAAAATCTCATGTTCAAAACTTTTAAGGTATTATCAACTTTTTTTAAAGTCAATTAATACGGAGCATTTACTTTGCTTTCAAGCGTAGCCACTGCTGCTGGTGGACGGTAGGGTAGGTTTATGGCCCATACACGTAGTTATCAAAAAGCTCTTAAAGTCCATGCACCCAAAATGTGCTATCTCAGCTCCGGTCTCTCCAGGGCACTCGAGTTGACTACATTTTAATTGTTACGGTCAAAACTAACTAATCATGTCAGAAGACTCAGAACCACATTAGTAAAATGTTGCAGAGCTTTGACCTATCTGATGCTCCATAACTTCAGCCTTTAGTTGTCGGAAAATTAAGGCTTTTTTCGGTTCACCGTTTTAGTTTTAGTTTTATTTTCAATCATTATTTTATTTTTGTTCAATTATTATCTTATTTTTTCAATTATCATTTTCTCATCTCTCTCTATCTCTCTTCAATCATTATCCATATCTTCAATCATTACTCTATTTCTCTCTCCATCCACTACCAAAACTAAACTAAATTAAATTTTCAACCAAACACAACCGAAATCGTTGTTCAATTCCAAAACTGAAATGATACAGATACAAACATAATTCTGTATCAACGCGTACAAACACCGGATTGAACTTATTTTTTATAAAGACCATAAATAAAGTATTCTAAACAAAATGAGAAGCTCCAATCATTTTTTTAGATCGTATTAAATATTTAGATCGTATATAACTTTTTCAAAACTTTAAATAAATTAAAATCCCCTTTACTTAAATAATGCCTACGATTAAATTAGAAGTATTATGCTGCATTTCTACCAAGGGAGAAAGTCTACAATACACACCCCTTAAAAGGGTGTACCATATGCACCTATTTTAAGGTTCATTCATAACATTTTAGTATGTTTCATAACTTTTGTTCTAGAGTTCATAACTTTTTAGCAGTATGATTCGTAACATTTTCATTATGATTCATAACGTTTTGGTGTATTTCGTAACCTTTATACGATTCGTAACTTTTTAGCAATACGATTCGTAACATTTTCTTTACAATTCATAACATTTTGGGGGGTGCATATGATACACACCCAAATAAGGGGTGTGTATTGTAGTCTTTCCCTTCTACCAATTGGGGCATGGCTATTGTTCTGGACTCATAGAGTTACTCTGCTCTATATTGGGATGATGGTTGGATCGGGTGCTGAGATTTTGTTTGGTTCTTATATGGTGGGAGGTTATATCCCCTTGTGAATTCTCCTTTGTATTGGCTTCTTTTCTTTTCTCAACTTTTTGTTGGAAGTTTCTGTCTAGTGTGGCTACACGGTCAGTCATGTGGTTCATTTGGGCTCGTTTTTTCTTTTTCTCTCTTCTCCCTTCATTGATGTACCCTTATCAAGTTTCATTCATATAATTTTTTCCGTTTCAAAAAAAAAAAAAAAAATGATTAAATTAGAGATTATAGCTTAGACTCGAAATCTAACTGGTTACTAATTGAACCATGGACCCAACCCAATTGTTGGCTTTGTGAATAACCTAACTACGTACCCCAAACCATTTTCAAAAAAATAAAAACTACCCCAAACCAAATTGGTTAAAACATTGACTAGAAATGCAGTACATGACTAGGTTTTAGTGATCATGAACCAAATTCCGATTAGACAATTGGGCCATGGCCCAAGCATGTACTTGTGTTTTTGTTTTGTTTTTTTCCTTCTTGTTTTGGGGCAAGTTTTTTGGCTCTTTTTGGTTTGTTTTGCAGATTTGATTAGCTGAGGTCCCTATGCACTCATCTCTTCTTGGTGTGCTTGAAGCCAGTGGCGCTTATACGTCGTCTGTACGTGATTCTTCTTCATACATGCACGTAGCTTAAGTTTTACATAGTAATTTTTATGTTTCTGTTGTATTTTTTTGGTCTTTTTTTTTTGATAGGCAACAATTTTATTAATACTCGACAAAGGGTACATCGAGGCGGCCAAAACTCTAAATGCAAGGAAGAATTTGAATCATAGAGAATGGCCAAAAAGAAAGGGAAAAAGAAAAGAGATACATCCAATAGGGAATTGAATGAAGCCTCAAGAAGAAAGGAGGAATCATCCAACTCCCAGAAAAAGCAAAATACCAGCTTTCACACAAAGGACTCCTCTTGAGCCATTAATCAATACATGGTCGAAACAATAGCAGGATCACTTTCCAAAAACATCTTGCACCAGATACCTCCATGGTGATCAACGGGAACAGTTGAGAAGCATGAAAAATAAGAGCTTAGGATCATTAGCAGCATCATACCTTGAGCAACAGCAAAGCATTATCTCCAACAATTCACTAATGATAAAGACCGCATTAGAGAACCCTTCCAGACAGTATAACAGCTACACGAGCAACATAACAACAGCAACATTGCACACTTCCATATATAGGCCATGGCACAATTGGAACCATGACCAACGGAGATGGTCCAATCAACATCATACATTCGATTAGCATAATTAGCAGAGCAACACCTTAACTTCAGAGGAGTGGCATGGCAAAGTAATAGTTTGCAGCAAAAAGGCGAGTCAAAACAGGCCTCCAATTCGGAGAGAGCAGATTGGGTACAGCTCTTAGCCCTTCGAGAGATTGGAGTTGCAAGAGTCATCAGTAACAACACACCAAATAATCTCTTAGCCCTCCAAAATTTGGATTTGAAAAGAGCAGCAAGTAGCATCCATGGCAAAATCCTTTATGAGAAGTCGAGATCAGCATCAAAAACTTTAACGTAGAGGTAGTTTCAGACATGACTTCCAGCTTCATAACATCTCCAATTCAAAGTAATGGAAACAACCAGCAACATGAGCAGTTGAAACAAACAGCGACATGAGCAGTATCAGCAAGAGCAGACCAGATCCAAATAGCAGCCAAATTATCATCCGTTGAGTAGAAATTAATAACCAGCACAGAAATACCAAAGTATCAATAACCATCACAGCAATTTATAGCTCAATCCTCAATTTCATATCAAAAGTAACAAAAGCAGCACAATAATGCCCTTAGTTCATGAGAATCCCAGCAGATATATTTCCAGCATAAAGTAGTAATCTATCAGCTCAACATTCAGCTGAAATCATCAAGCATTTGAGAAAAGAATACACCCAAACCTTAAACATTCATCCATGAATACTAGCAGCAGAAATTGTTTGCTACATCTCCAAGATCTCTTAGCCCTCCCAAGACATGGGAGTCGAAAAGAGACAGAACTCATCTGCACCTTTCACCATCTTCATTTTGCACCAACATCAGAATTTGACGGATTAGCCGCAAGGCAAAATGCCCAACATTATGAAACAACTCTTAGCCCTCCAAAGACAGTGGAATTGAAGGAGTAATAGAAATCTAATTACAGTTTTCATGGTTGTTATCACAGCTTCAGCTCTCATACCGGGATTCTAAACTGTCAAAACTACCCCAGAAAGTCCCATGGCCGCAGATTCAGCATTTTCCACATCAGCAGAATCCCACATTCTATAAACAGTAGACATCTCAACTCTCTCAACTTGGTTTCTTCCAAAATACAACATCTGGGTTTCTGTCCTTAATCAGCTAAGAGACAAATCTCTTTTTGAGTAAACTACCCAACCCCTCTATGTTTCAGGAAATAATTTTCATTGAAGTCTCTGTTTTATTCTTGACAGTTGAAAGAGATTAGTCCCTCATAAGAGGGGCATAGGTATTTTTTGGTCTTTGCCGCATACACATTCTCATACTGTGCTCTGTTTCTTAGGACTTTTGTTGGCCTTCACTTGTCGTCGGCGCCCTCATATTTACTGGCGATAGCATATATTTGTGTTTTGTGTTTAGCGGACCAGTGCACCATTCCTTAGGCCTTTGTATTTTGGTCTTCGCCCGTCGTAGTTGCCTTTTATTTTTCAGCGATAGCACAGTTATACTTTTCTTCATTAACAGAATTTCTTACGCTTCAAAAAAAAAAAAAAAAACTTTTGACGCTTTCTGTTCGAGTAACCACATACCCGATATGAGCTTTTCGTGCATTATATTTTTTTTAAGATCAAGACAATGTAGTATATATGATGATGTCTTCAAATTCAATGATGCGACGGTAAGCGTAATTCTTCAACGCTTTGGCGTGAGACTGAAAAATATTAACGACCAATTGATTTATTATTACATCTTTCTCAGACTTTTCCGGTCAGAGTTGCTATATTTTAATGTGACGCTCCTTTTGTCCCAAATTGTTTGTCGTCTACAAAAAAAAATCGTGCAATTTTGAGGTCAATGACTAAAATACTTCCGTGCATAATTGTGAAATGTTTAACACCAAATTAAAGAACTCGTCAACTACTTTCATTCGGTGCAAATAAATTCAAAAAATAATGCACAAAAGTACTTTATTCTTTAATCAAAAAATTACACATCTGTTCGCATGGGGCAAGCAATGTAGGGCAGAGGTAGTATTTATCTTGTATCACATACCGGCATCTAAGGACTAACTAACCCTAAAGTCATAAGTTGGAAATTTAAAGACTATTACTTTATTACCATGGTTGAATTGCAAAAGCGTAGGAGCATTAATATAATCCTAGAAGCCAAACGTGCTATGGTCGTGCATTTATGTGTTAGGAGTACAACTCGTCTACGGTGTCAATGTAATTATTTTAATAATTCTAACTTTTGCCGAGGAAAAACAAAAACGTGCTGTGGTTGGAATTCCTTTGAACAACAAACTTTAAAAGTCCAATTTAATAACCACAAAGTACTATTTCTGTATGACTTTCCACTTAGAAAAACACAGCCAAGAAGGTCCCGTGCACCCTCCTATTTGCTCACGTTTTTTTTGCCCCGGCATTATCCAAAATCCGAAGCCTTCATGGGTTCAACGTTGCCCTTTTGTCTATTTGTAAGATCAGTAAAGATATTCATACCGATCGCCACCATCTTGAAATCGTACTAACAGCTTTGTTGGGCCCACTTCGGCCACCAGACATCCAATTCAAGTCGTCCAAAAATTTTATTAAAAAAAACATAGGGGGCATGCAGGAATCAAGGGTATCTAATGCGTGTAGGGTGCTCGATCCAAACACCCCATTTTCGCATATATATGTATGTGCAAAATTGGGTGTTTGGATCGAGCACCCTACACGCATCAGATGCCGTGGATTCTCGCGTAAGCCCCCTCGGGTTTTTTTTAAAATTTTTTTGACTGCTCGGATCATCCGTCCTGTGGCGGGAGTGGGCCCGGCGAAACCATCGGTACGATTTTCGGGATGGTGGTGGTCGGTGCGTATAACACCACTCTTGTAAGATAGTAAAAAATTAGCTCCACCCAAGTCCATCCATCGAGCGATTATGCGATGCCTCGGAAGCACCGTCACGTGATGCTAGAATGACATCATCACACATGCATGTATTTCCCATAAAAGCATGTGATGTAGAAGGCCCACGTGTTGCTCCAGACTGGTAATAATTTTCCTCACGCACGAAAGTCAAAATTAAGATTTGACAAAACACATGCAAGGTGGTACTTCCCACTTAAGCAAAATCACTAGGAACTTAAAAAAAAAAAATTCATCTCTTTAATTAGAGGTGATTGTCAAAAGGTTAGGTCTGTTTCCCGTCCATACCTTCAATAATTGAAGATTACACCGGTTCTATTGTTGTTGTATATCTTTAGAGGTGTTTCGGCCTAAAAAGTGGAGTCGGATTACTGAATTGTTGAATGGCAATAATCCTGCTCATTTGAGCTAAAAACAACACTTCACGCAAAATCCCCTTGATAATTCACACCACCATTTAGCCCAAATTAATGAGTAGTATACTTATTTTAATGATCCAATAATCACCTTGATAATCCAATAATCTTTAATGAGTTTACGAAGATTCAACAAAACGAGAACACGATGTGCATGTTCACATTTGGATAAACTAGTACACTATGCATGGCTTCACACGAAGGAGGAGCATCCTATATTCGTAATAAGTCCTAACTAGCTAGCTAAGTTTGTATTCAACCCGACACCAATGAAAACTTGAATGTTGAATGGCTTTGTCTTAGCTAGCTACTTAGTCCTTGGCATGCACGTGGTGAACCCAAACCGTTTTTGCCAAATAGCTAGTATACAAAGGGGAAAGGGAAGTGGGGAAACGTTCCAAGTCAAACTCTAATAATTTAGTTGAAATCATCACAAGGTTGTCCTATTCTCCATCCTCTTTGACCGTTAAAATGTCTACACTTCTTCTTCTCCTTCTTCTTTTGGTACTTCCAACAAACCGGAGGCGGGGGGGCTGCTCCCCCCCTTCCTGCTCCCCTTCCTGCTCCCCCCCCCTTTTCGGGCCCACTCCGGTCTCGCTCCGATAATCGGACACGTTCACTTTGTAGAGCTCGTCGAGTAGAACAACCATGTCAAAAATCAGCTTGATTGGATATCATTAAGTCCTTGATCGGAGCCCATATAACTCTCGGTCCATGGGTTACAATGGATTTGATTCAGTGTTTCGGATCCATTCTTTTTAAAATAAAAAGGTTCCGATCAGGCACTTAATGATATCCAATCAAGCTGATTTTTGACATGGTTGTTCTACTCGACGAGCTCTACAAAGTGAACGTGTCCGATCATCGGAGCGAGACCGGAGTGGGCCCGGAAAGGGGGGAGAGCAGGAAGGGGAGCAGGAAGGGGGGAGCAGCCCCCCCGCCTCCCAACAAACCCTTGTTCACATTTATAGCACGGGAAGTGATTTTCACACATCTTTATTTGTAACATTATTTAGCTTGCTAAAGAGATGAGCCAATCTCAAATGAGTTTTAATTAAACCGAAATTGGTTTTGAGTGATTTGAATTTTTATACATCATAAGCCGAACGAACTGAGTTATAGTTTGTTCAAACTTGATTTGAAAGTTTTACGAGCTTAAAAAAATGTTCAAGCTTGATTTTTTTTTTTTTTACTTGGCAAACCAGTCTTGTACAAGCTTTTAACGAATGAGCACGAGTTTGAACTCAAGTAGCTTGGTTTGTTTATCAGTCCTATTTAAAACTGTGACACCCCGCTTTCCGGTAGCCGGCGGTACTGCAGAAGGGCAGGCTCCATCCGGACGGAAGGGGGTAAGTTATGGTTTATAAGAAAAGATCCCTCCTACTTGTACAAGGCCATTTAAAGCCGTGAAGGCGGGCCAAAGCGCATAAGAACTTCACAGTTAAGCGTGCTCGTCCTGGGAGCAATCCAAGGATGGGTGACCTCACTGGGAAGTCTATTGGCTTTGGGCGTCCAAAGCGGACAATATTGTACAAAGATGGAGCGGGTCGTTACAAAAACCCAGTCTTAATCTTTAGGAAACCAATTCGCTATTCAAGACAGGGGGAATCATTTAAAATTTAAGTAAAGCCATGTATATATGGACCGGTCCACAAGAGTTGATGGCACTTAAGATGTTTCGAAGCAAAGACCTAAGAGGGAGCAGCAAACCCTTAAATCTAAGGACGTGATTAATAGGTTGATCTCATGGGATTGCATTCTATTACGAAAAGGTGTAATTTTTTTCAAGGAAAAAGTGAAGTAGTCTTGTTCATTATTTGAGATTGAGCTATGACAAACCCAATCGAATTAATTCTTCTATTACAAGTCCTGGGCCAAAAAATTGCAGTACTACTCGGAATCACAAACCCAATCGAATTAATTCTTGCACTCCGACCTTCTTCTTCTTCTTTTTTTTTTATATAAAAAAAATATCCCTATTAATGAAAAATCAAATAAACATAAGAACATAAACATGTTTTTGAAACTTAGGCTGAGTTCTTCTAAACTTTTCTTATTTAGTCGTTTTGTGTGTTTTGTTCGTTTTTCCTAAATTTTTGTTAGATTCATGTGATTTTTTTTGGATTAATCATCCGTTTCGACGAGAGTAGTCTAAAAAGTACAAAATTATAACCAAAAGCAAAAAAGAGTTCAATAAGGATGAAAAAACATCAAACAGTTGTCTTTTGGAGCTTAAATGCCTTTTTATTTGAATTTTTTCAACATCAATTCACATTTTTATACTTTTCCGAACAATTAACCTCTAAAATTACATCGAAAAGCTAAACAAAAAATTATGAAAAATAAAAACTACCGAAATAACCAAACTTATATAAGTTTAAAAGAATGCAACCTTATTAAATTTTCAAACCAAATTTGAATAACTAATATGATCATTAGACTAAAATTATGTGACCGTGGGACTAAACAAATGTGACAGGGTGGAGGCTGTTTTGGAAAAGATTATTGGTGATCTGAGGTCCTACATCTGCTCCTGAACTAAAGTCAAGAATTCTGTAGCTGATGAAAGCATTTGTTTAGCCTGACATATTCCTTGTAAGGTACTCTCTTGATGATTGGCAGTTTTTTTTATAACTCAAGTGTTCGGGTCAATTTATCTGCGTATCTTGACTAATTTTGAGAGACCAATCCTATCACCTACTTGCGGAGATTTCAATTAAAACTCAAGCAAAACTCTTCATGAATTGACCCTAAAGGAGTTGATAGTAACAAATCCTTAAGTTTTAGACCTTTGTGCTTTAGCAGTTTGGTCTGCCATGGTCTTTTTGTGTTGCCTGTCTAGAATTGGTTTTGGGCTTTTCTCTGTGCTGTGTACAGAGTTTGGGTGGTTTTCTTTTCTGCTGTGTTGGGGCAGGGGATATTCTTGCTTTTTGTTTGTAGATTCAGGGGTATGCCGGTATGCCCCCTTGTATTCTTTCTGTTTCTGATTTCCCTCCGTTCCAAAATGACTGTCCCGTTCGGTCTTCAATGCAAATTTTAAATTGTTAATATCTTTCAATCTATAATGAATTTTGTGTACAATATGGATCTTATTTGATAGATCTCAATTAGTTCTATTATACAAAGTTTTTAAAATATTTAAAAACATTGTAGATTGAAAGATATTAACAATTTAAAATTTTTCTTGGAGACCGAACGGGACAGTCATTTTGGAACGGAGGGAGTAATAAAATCATTTATTTAACAAAAATGAAAAAAAAAATTACTTATAACCACAAGGGGAACTAAACTTTTTGCTTCATGAGACGTTGCATCGCTGAATTGGCAAAAATGACAGATTGATAAGGGAAGCATGTAAAATGGCTTATACAAGAAAATGTAAAATAGCCATATTTGATGTAATTAAAATATTCACCCGGAGTTTCTTAGGTAGTGTACTCATCATATATTGAAACTTACAGGTTTGCTCTGACTTTAAAATGCACTGATAAGTGTTAAAATATACATATTTTGGCCCTTCAATCTACATTTATTAGTCTTTTATATTTATAAACTGATTTGTATTATGTGTTTTTATGTTTATAGGTTGCTCGAGCTCGATTTTCAAGATTTTTGAGTAAAGACGGAAGTTAGTAAAAGCTTTGGGTCAAAGTGCGAAGTGCTTTAAAATTTTGGATCATTAATTCAAAATTAGATAAAGCCCAAGGGCGCTACGTAATTAATGCTTTCCATCCCTATAAAACTCGGCAGCTCTGGACAAAAAGAAAAAAGGTTTCGGACGGACAGAAAAGAAAAGGACGGGAGCTGCCAGACTTTCGTTCGTACAGTTTCTCTGTTTGAGTTTTATTCCTTTCAAGTTGTTTATGAATTGTTTGGATTGAAATTTGAAATTTATTTTAAAAAATAGTATGGGTAATAAATGAAGAGAGATAGAGAGAGAAATGTTGAAAGTATGGAAAATCTAAAAAAAAAAAATTTTAAATTTTTTTAAGTTGCAAAGAGAACAAAACTTTAAAATTTTGTTCAATTACTTACACTCTGGTAACTCATTTTAATTTCTGTTTTTAATAAAAGTTGATGGGTTGTTTTTTCTTGATTTGGATCTCTTGTTTATTTTCAGTACCGAGTAATAAAAGCATGACTCAAATTAGGGTTTCTTCTTTTTCATGCATAATGATTAGTGAGTAGTTGTATAGGTAGGGTTGCGGGGTGATTAGCACGCCGTGACTAGTTCGGGCACTGCTACTATTTTTAAACAATAAAAAAAGCAATTTTAGGTTATTAAAGAATATTCGTTAGACGAACCTGGGCATCGTCGGAGCCCATGTGAATGGGAAAATAGGGGTCCAACACTCATTATTGGCTGCGCGTGGGTGACCGGCAACCATAAGGGTTCGCATCTGTTGAGGTATTTTTCTCACTTAAATCGAACATTTTAAGAACACCGATTAAAGCAGATTAATCCAGACTGGTTACGAGTGCTATAAACCCTACAATCATGCCATAAACCCTACGATCGTGCCTTCTTTTTAACTATCTGAAAAGTACAATCAATTTCTAGGTTTTAGTTAATTTCAATCAATTGTCAAGGGGTGGCTACCTAAGAGCCCGTTTAAATTATAATAACCCGAGTTTTTAGTCAGCATATATCACCGTCTTGGTGGATTCAACTCCGGTCTTACCGGATATTGTGCTACGTCGGTCTCTGCCCTACGCTTGAGGCAACTCATTAATTTAGAATTAGGAAATCGTCAAGCATGCGCCGTGCTTGCTTATGTATGGTGGGATTGATCTTTCAAAATTAATTAAGATATGAGTAAGCTAACTCGAACACCTAAAAACAAGTTATACTTCTTTAAATCCTGAAAATTAAGTTGGAGGTTGTGCCTGAACTTTCTTCTACTGTGACGACATTGAAAAGGATTAATCCAAGTTGAAGATGGGGATACTAGGAGTTGGGGGAGGTGCTGTTACTTTAAGGGACAACAGCTTGCTGTCTTGGCCTAGGGATCGTATTCCGATCTCGCTTCAATGATCGGAAACGTTCACTTCGTAAAACTCGTCGAGTTGAACAAAAATGTGTCAAAATTAGCTCGATCGGATATGATTAAGTGCCTAATCGAAACATTTTTGTCTTGAACAGAATAAATCCGAAACACTGGATCAAATCTACTGAAACCCATTATTTGCAAGATATATGTGTTCCGATCAGAAACTTAATGATATCTGATCAAATTGATTTTTTGAATACTTGTTCCACTCGACGAACTCTACGAAATGAACGTTTTCAATCATCAGAACGGGGCCCCCTCGACCGGAATAGCAATCCCCAGTCGAGGATACTACGTACCAAAAACATTTCAGAGAGAGAGAGAGAGTGAGACAGAGGGGCCCACCACAATGACCACATATGTAAATGGCATATTGCTTTGAAAGGAGACTTTCCACGGAGACTTATATCCAATCAGAAAAAACAACTTCTGTCTAGGATGGATGTATCCCTATTGAATTGGGCCCTAAAACATGTCTTCCTCATGTTTGTCCTCTTTAACACAAGGGGGGTTGAATTTGGAATTGATTGGACAAGCCCCATGGTCAATTTCTTATATAATCATTTTATAATCACAAACAATTATATAAATACAATATTTATACAAACTCATTTACATTCACATTGAGACTCACATATATTACACCTCTAATGTGTGTGAGCCTCACTAAAAAATATGAGTATGCGTGTAAAATGTTTTTGTATATGTGTGTGTTGTTGAATAATATACCCTTATTGGGGCTATATACTATTCCTAATACCACTCAAATGTGCGGTGATAAATTTGCTTCGATCTCGATATAAGTGTGGTGATATTTCCTATAGATATTGGTGTGATGTGACAGAACAATACTTCTTGGCAGCCTTGACAGCTACCACACCGGCATTTTCATTTTGTTCATTCCGATTCTGGAATTGTAAAAAAAAAGAAAAGATTGGATCGAGCACTTATATATATCAGATTAAGTTAATTTTTCACTAGCTCGGTTAATTTTTTAAAAAAAATTATTTTTCAACTCGAATCATCCATGAAAGGTCCAGAATGATTCCCGTGAACCACTCGGTATCCCTAGTTGGTGTGCGGTGTCGATATGGACACTTGAGCGATGGTTAATACTGCCATTCCATTACGGCATTACTCCTCAACAAGATTCACACCAGTTGGAGAAATATCAATTACCATCATGGACCGTTCATCTGATTTTACTCGTAAAAATAACAAGCATGTATGAACGATTGATTGTCGATATGGATCCCTGAATTCACTGGATTTTAAACATGTCAAGAACAAACACCCTAGAGGTGGCTCGAATGGAGTCGTTTGCACTTTTATTCCGGACTTATAAGCTACAATATTAATTTTGCATTTATTCCTTAAACTATTCACATTTTGTCTACTTCGTCTTTAACCTATGTGCTAAACAATCATTTTGTCCAAAGGTGGCTCCACTAAAAATTTGTAATTTTTCACGCATAATTTGATTTTTGTTCAATATTGTTAGCACTAAGCAATTCATATGTAGCCAAAGTAATTGAAAATTTACTTAAATTTGTGAGTAAATAGATAATATAGCTCAACATAACAACCCAATAAATTTTCAACCATAAGAAATTTGTTTATTGTTCCATAGAGCTTCATATACAAAAAATTTTTTTACATTTTTGTCACTGTTGAGCTAAAATCTTGGAGTCACCCCTAATTTTGGCCTTCAGCTTTCTGTTTGCAATCTCGTACAATTTCATACAATTGTTGAGGGGACAAAATTGTTATTTACATAGTTTAAGAACGAAATAGAAAAAATGTGGATAGTTTAAGGGATAAAAAGCAAAAAAAAGACTCTTCTATTTATTTCTATGTATGTTCATATTGAGATTATTGGAGTCCAATAGTCTTCTCCACCACAAATTTACGAGGAGTCCAAAAATAAGTGTATGAAATTCCAATAAATTTGTGGTGGAAAGTATTGGGTCACCAATCACCATGTGGCGGTGCCTTAGAACCACAGAATAATGGGTAGTCTCACCTATTTTCCTTTAAAAAAAAGTCAACTTGGTTTTTTGTTTTCTTATTATTCAAAATTTTTCGCATTAATTAGTTTTGCATCAAACTTTTGAGGAATACTTCATCTCAGCTAGAGGAATTGAAAAAGTAAAAAATTACTTTTACCCACTTTGTTTAGGAGATATCCAAGAAAAAAACCCAAATAGTCCATCTTTTTGGATTTTGTATTCGATTTTTCCCATAAATAAAAATAATTGGGTAAAAATTATATATTTTTACTTTTTCAATTTCTCTAGTCGAGACGAATCAAGAATCTACAAAAAAATTTTGTGTTTTATTCGTCTTTTCTAAATTTTTGCTAGTTTGCGTGATATTTTTTAGTGCAATCATTCGTCTCAAAAAAAAGTATCAAACAACTGTCTTATTTGTTTAAAGTGCTATCTTATTTGAATTTTTTAACATTTGCGCATATTTTTATACTTTTTCAATTCATCTCGTCGAGACAAATGATTAACTTCAAAAATTACGACGAAAAAATAAATAAACAGTTGCAAAAAGTAAAAAATACCGAAAAAAGTTTCAGACTTGTAAGTTTACAAGATCGCAACCTTATACCTGTTTTGAAGTTTTGGATTTTGGATTTAATCATTATCTTATTTCTTTTAAATCATTACTCTCATTTTTCTCTCTGTCTCTCTCAAATCATTATTTATATTTTTAATTATTATTTTATTTCTCTTTACACTTATTACCGACAAATTCAAATCCAAATCTAAAATTCAAAAACAAACGAGCTCTAAAAGACTCCATTCGTTTATCATCCTTCAAATTGTAATCACGTGCTGAAAACACTCTCTCAATCCCCACTTTTCAGAAATTTCAAGGAAACTCAGGCCTCGAGAAATCAAAACTAAAATCCAAAAATAAAATTAAAGCAGTTGTTGACCATAAAGATCCCCAAGTGGAAAATTAAAAGAAGGAATTCTTTATCTAAACCAACTTGATGAAACTCCTTTCCACAATCCACACCTTTATAAATACCTTCCTCCCTCTTTCTCCCACAAAAGATCATCTCTCTCTCTCTCTCTCTCTCTCTCTCTCTCTCTCTCAAAACAGAACTTACTATATACGGAGTAATTACTAATTATATGCTCTGTTAAGATAATGTACACAAACGGTGATTTTGATCCTGAATTAGCCCTGCTCGATTCAATACGATCTCACTTGCTGGGCGACCCCGAAGTCCCTTCCTTCACTGAGAATTGGGGAGAATTGTTACCTCTCCGGGCAAACGATTCCGAAGACATGCTTCTTTACGGCCTCCTCAACCAGGCGGAGAGCGTCTGGTGGCTTCCGTCGCTCGCGGCGGCGGAAACCCCCACCACGTCCTCCCCCGTCAAGGTGGAGCCCGAAATGGATAACTCGGAGGGAAGTTTTGGTTTCCCGGCGGCGGCGGCGATGCCTGCGGTGGTGGCGTCGAAGGGGAAGCATTACAGGGGAGTGAGGCGGCGGCCGTGGGGTAAGTTCGCGGCGGAGATCAGGGATCCGGCGAAGAACGGGGCCCGGGTTTGGCTCGGGACGTTTGAGACGGCGGAGGACGCCGCGTTGGCTTACGATAGGGCGGCTTACCGCATGCGCGGGGCGCGTGCGTTGCTTAATTTCCCGCTCCGGGTTAATTCCGGTGAACCGGAGCCGGTTCGGATAACTTCGAAAAGGTCGTCGTCGGAGCGATCCTCGTCGTCATCGTCGGAGAGTGGGTCGCCGAAGAGGCCAAGGAAGGTGGTGGCAACGGCGGAGCCGGCGGTGGTGGTCCGAGTTAAGGTGGAAGCAGGGTGTGGGTTGTAGCCTTGGACGGTATAGAAGTTTCGGCGGTTCCACGTGGCGAACAACTGTTGGTTGGTGATCGTGATTTGGTATCCATGTTGTACACATTGCTTTAGCTTTAAAGCTTGTAAACTTATTTTTCCTTTTTGTTTTGTATGTTTTGTTTATTATTTTGAATTTTTGTTAGACTTACGTCATATTTTCTGGATTAATTATCCGTCTCGATGAGAAGAGTACAAATTATAAAATTATGATGGAAAGCAAAAGAAAATTCACTAATGAGGAAAAAAGTATCAAATAGTTATCTTATTGTCTAAAGTGCATGCCGTCTTATTTAGATTTTTTAACATCTGCACCTATTTTTATACTTTTTCAATTTGTCTTGTTGAAACAAACGATCAATTTCAAAAATTATGATGAAAAACTAAATAAAATGTACGGAGAAATAGTCGTGGGAGGAGGCTGTGTGTTTTCGAGGAAATTTTCAGGTTTGAATCGATGGAGTAATATAAATTCCAGAAAAAAAAATGAAGTTGTCCATATTTGGGATTGTGAATGTAAGAGATTCTTACTATTTACTACTCCGTCCCAAATTTTTGGTTCTCTTTCATTTTTTGGAAATCTCAAAAAATTGGTTATATCTCTTAATCTATAATTTTTTTTATATAAAATATGAATCTTGTTTGATAGATCTCAATAAGCTCTTTTATACAAAATTTTTAAAATTACCTAAAAGATTATAGATTGTAAGATATAATCATTTGAAAAATAGTACGCACTTTTAAAGAGGACCAACAAATTGAGACGGGGGAGTAACAGATTATTTACAATTTCGTGCTTCTACAGATCATATTAATTATTCTCACGAAAATGATATTTTTACTCAGACAGTTGTATCAATATGAAAACCAATACTGCCCAGGAAATTACATCTGAAACTTACTAGTAATTTGTTGAAGAAAAGAAAATAACCTAACATTATTTTACAAAATGGGCTATGGAACTCTTCAACGGATTTGGCCATATCATTCCAAACAATCAAAGAATGTAGAAACTTTATATCCATCTCAAAACAAATTGGTAATAAGTGGAGGGATCCCAATATTATATAAGTGATCGATCACTTTTTTTTTTTTTTGAATATGTCACAAGAAACAACAAAACAGCTAAAGACACATCTCTAAGAAAAATGGACTCTAAACCGGGCGAAATACATGATGATGCAATCCAGTGAGCTCCGTTGGGAGCACGATTACACGAACGACCACCTTCTTGTCCCGGGCAATTCCTTAATGTCCGCCACAATTGTAGCTATTTTCCCAAGGGCACTGTGCTTTGGAATCAGTAATGTAGGAGATGCGGTTCTTACAGTCCGATTGAAAGATCACTTCTGGGAAATTCTGCTCTATTGCCAAACTACAAGCAATTCGAAGGGCCCATGCTTCAATAGCCAAAGCCGACGAGACCATCACTCTTCCACAACGCCACACTTAGACTCAATTCACCTAATCGCTCATTCCACTTCATATATTTCACTCTCAAGTAATGTGGTATTATGTCTTTGAGCTCTTTGAGACCAGGTATCAATATGAGTTATTACACCAATTGATTGTCCATGTTCAAGTTACTAACCCCGCAAGCTTGTGTGTTCCACTAATTTTTCAAATTTTAGATGTGTTTTTTATTTTTTTTGTTTGCCAATATTGTACATATTAGCGGGGATAAGTGGGGGTAATAGGGTTAGTACAAGGAAGTCCAGAGGCTATCCATAGCTCTGACTTCTAAAGTTCTGCCTCTTGTAAAACTAAAACCCTGGTCACCACTGAGAAAGGGAGATGAGTTACCAACTTCACTATAAGTGGTTCTCTAATAAAGATGTGTTTCACTAACCCTTCTCTAATAAAGATGTGTTTCATTAACTCAAATAAGTATTTATTTTTTGAATTAAATGTGATGTATTGTGACAAAATGACATGTCTTGTAAAATAAAAAACAAGTACTCCCTCCGTCAGGATTTAATAGTTCTTTTTTGGAGTTCGTGTCATTTTTCAATCAATGAAGGAAGCCACTTAGTGCATATTGCTAAAAGTTAGATCTGTCTCCAATCTTCTCCCGCCTATGACTACATGGGTTCTTCTGTTGTTGTTGTTGTTGTTGTTGTTGTGTGTGTGTTTTGTGTCATTTTTCAATCAATTATATTTTTCAATTTATAATATTTTACGTGATTTCAAAAACATTGTATTATAGAACTAATCGAGATCTATCAAACATGATCCATATTCGATATAAAATTCATTACGAATTCAAAGATATAACTCGTTTTTAGCCGGTTAGAATAAAATAAGAGACAATTAAATCATGACATAGGTATTTAAAAAATAAGAACCTTAGCGGAACGGGAAGTACTTATTTTTTAAATAAAATGTGATGTATTATTGTAAGAGAATGACATATCTAATAAAACAAAAAATAAGTACTTATAAAATAATAACTTTAACGAAATGGAACGAGCTACTAGTAAAAAATTTTGTGCTCACTCTCTTAATTCCTGTACTGCAATCGCAGTCTCAATCCATGGTCTCATGGGATTTAGTTCTAGTCGTTCGTTATGCAAGCACGCACAAACTATGTGACTTGCCCACAATGTTAAAGCAACAAACAAGTTGACATTGACGCACATGTTTAGGTCCCCATAGGATGATTCGTACGGTCTAAGAAATAGCTTATCCGAAGACTTTGACTACCAAAGTTGACCAGACTTTTGTTCTCATGAGTTGACATCTCAGCCATAAAAAAGTTGAAATTTCGAACCTTTTTCAACCACAAAGAGAACATTGGTGACTCTTCAACCACAAAGCGAAAACAAGAATCGAGAACATTGGTGACTCTTCCGAGTTGGGATCTTTCTCTTTTGAACAACTATTATGGGGATGGAGCATTTACGGATTGGGGGAAGCTGCTGTGCAGCTTCGTGCTACGCATCCGCCGGTGGACTTTGCCGGCATTGGTCCTGCGATCGGAGACGTTCAACGCGTAGAGCTCGTCGAGTTTTACGTGTGCGCCAAAAATCAGCTTGATCAAATGTCGATTAGTGCCTCATCCGAACACATATAACTTGAAAAAAAATGGATTCAGTGGTTTTGATCCAGTGTTTTGTATCCATTTGGATTTCATTTTTTTCAAGTTATTGTGGGCAATGCGAATTGCCCGATCTTTCCCTCCTCCGGGGAAAGGGGATTCCGTTCCCCACCCTTTTTTGAGAAAGGAGAGATGCTGCTGGTTCGCGGGAGCGCTTTTTGAAACTGGACGTCAAGCGCTCGCGAAAATACAGAGTCGCCACTTGGGTTTGAAGGTCCGACACCCAAGGAACCGTATTTCGAAGCACTTGCCGCGCTGTTTGATTTGAAAAAATTAAGGAACCAGTCCGTCATAACCATATTTGGGTTCGGGAGCCAGGTTACGAAAGGGGAAGGGTTTTATGGCACCCCTCTCGCCCAATCCGGAGATCGGTCTCTACTTAGGCATTTGCGGAAGATGTTTGTTTGCGATTCTGTTTGATTAATCAGTTTTTAGCCAATTAGGGCGGGGAAACAGTTTAATGGGGATTAAAGCTGTAACAACTTCCAAGATGTGATAGATAGCATGGATGAGCAGTTAGTATAGGATGAGAACAGACTGCTGTGGGAGTTTAAACAAACTGGGAAGCCCATGTTTTGGAGTGACGTGCGCAGGAAGAAACCAACATGCACTGAACAAGTCACTACATGTTGTTTACTCCTGCTCGCATAATTCCAAGACAAGCGCGCGCCGGTGAGCTTAAAACCCACAGCTCTTATTCTCAAACCTTCTGGGCTCTGGAAGGACCAGTGCACACCCAGGACAAACCACGCAGTTTATAGCAGGATAATATACAGTTTAAAGGCTGAAAAAGCCCTACAAATTAATAAAACACCCCATAAACAGTGTGGGGACAGAATAACAGCCTAAATCCAAGTTACCCGTGCAAGGCCAGTCACTGGTCGGAGTAGACTATCGCGCGATGGAGTCCCACTGTCGCGCGAGGGTGCGCCCTGGCGCACTGTCGCGCGATGGACTGACTCTGGCGCGCGATGGTGCGCCCTGGCGCGGGATGATTGCGCCCTGGCGCGGACCAGACCAGTGCTTGGTTTACACATGTTTCTGGGTTCTGGGACAGGTCCAGAATGGTCGCAGGAGTACTCCAAAATAGCAGAAATACAAATCAACTATAAAGCTAACCGTTTATACTAAGAAAACAATAAACTGGTTTTTAACATGCTTGCAGAGTGATCTATATACAAAATAAAGCACAAAACAGTAGGACACCAATCCCCACGTGGTCCGTCGCGTGCAGTACCGAAGTGTCGCGCGAGAAAGTGGGACCATCGCGCGCTGGTTCCTACCATGACGGTTTTTGAAACCTCGCCAGCTTTAGGACCAGGACTGGTATTGATTACCAGCATTGGCCCTGCCAGCCCCCCTCAGAGATCAGAACAGAAACAGAACAAAAGTAAGCTATACCTTTGGCTTCGGGTTTGAAAGAGTGTTTGAGCTTTTGATGTTTGAAGTTGATTGAAGTGGAAGAACAAGCTATGTTCTTGAGGTTGGATGTTTGATAATGGAGGAGAAAGAGCAAGCTATGCTCTTGAGATTAGGGTTTATAACCTTTGAATTGTGTTCACCCCTTGAAAGAGAAACAAATGGGGATACTTATAGGGAGAGGGGGTGAATCTGGTTGGAAATAGAGGAGTTCAGGCAGTCCACGAGGCCTGGCTGAGGCTGCATCGGTGGCTAACTGTCCATCTCAGGAAAGATTGGTGGTAGGTTTGACCGTCGCGCGACGGAGTGAGTCTGTCGCGCGATGGTGCGCCCTGGCGCACTGTCGCGCGATGGAGTGAAACCCTCGCGCGATGGTGCGCCCGGGCGCGGGATGGATGCGCCCTGGCGTGGACCAGCAAGGTTTTTGGTTTTTGAAGTGGCTTAGGCTAGGTTAGGTTCAAGGGTTTTGCAAACACTCAAAGCTCAAACACGCTATCATTCCCGGGGTGTTCTTGATCCATTTCATCATCGGGGAATCAAAAACCGTAAGTAAACTAATCTGGAAGCCCAGATTGGGGTGTCTACAGTAGCCCCTCTTTGACGGCACTTGAAGCACCATCGACTTGGTACAAGTAACGTCAAAGATTTCTAGACACCCCTCAAGGCAATCCAGAGCAAAGTATACTAGCAAAGTAGACAAGTAAACTTAAGGAACCTGATCGGTGGAATGGACTGGCTGTCCATTGCCAGAGATGGAAGTAGAAGTGGACGAGTAAATCGCCGCTTGTTGTTCGAATTTGGACAGGACAGACTGTCGTTGCAGATGTGGACGGGACAGGCCGTCGTTGCTGGGGATCAAGCTATCCTCGGCACGAAGTATTCCAATAAACACGGGTAGGTCGTGTCAGGTAGGTTGAATTCCATCTGTTGGGAATCAGAGCCAATCTCCTTATCAAAGACCATCCGAGACAGAGCAATAAGGCTGCTGGAAGATGCATGTGAAGCTAGACTGATGTAGAGGTAGTCGTTTGGGGCAGGCCGAGGCGGACTCTCCTGGGGAACAACTAGTTGCAGATGGTGGACCATTGAACAAACCGTCAGACGATAATCTGATCGTCGTTGTGGATTGTATGGATGATATGGCTAGATACCGTTGATGGATTTGACAGGACCGGCTGTCGTGGGTGCGGACGGAGAGATCAATGAGCTGAGTGATTAAACCGCTGAAGAATTTGACAGGATGGGAGGATCATCAGTATAAATGATCGAGCCGTTGAAGTCTGGATGGGAGGATCATCAGTATAAATGATCGAACCGTTGAAGTCTGGAGGGGAAGATCATCAGTATAAATGACCGAACCGTTGAAGACAGATGGGACAATCATCAGTATAAATGATCGAGCCGTTGAAGTCTGGAGGGGAGGATCATCAGTATAAATGACCGAACCGTTGCAGACAGGATGGGCCAATCATCAGTATAAATGATCGAGCCGTTGAGAAATGGACAGGACCGGCTGTCGTTAATTTGAGACGGGCAGATCAGTTTTCAGAATGATCGAGCCGTTGAGAAATGGATAGGACTGGCTGTCGTTGATTTAAGACGGGTAGATCAGTTTGCAGAATGATCGAGCAATTGAGAAATGGACAGGACCGGCTGTCGTTGATGATATGGCTGATCATCGTTGATGGAGAAGGATGATATGGTTGATTGTCATCGTTGAATGGACAGAGACAGGCCATGTGGTTGTTTGTTGTCACAGAATGGGCAGAGACAGGCCATAAGGTTGGACGAGGTTGTTTGTCGTCGCTGAATGGACAGAGACAGGCGACGTGAATGATTGTCATCGCTGAATGGGCAGAGACAGGCGACGTGGTTGATTGTCGTCGCTGAATGGGCAGAGACAGGTGGTGGAAGATTGTTGTCGCTGAATGGGCAGAGACAGGCGACGTGGTTGTCATTGCTGATATGGCTGACCATCGGGAATGACTGAGTCGGACGACATGGCTGACCGTCGTTGATGATATGGCTGACCATCAGGTTTGGAGAAGGACGATATGGCTGACCGTCGTTGATCTATAAACAGGAAGATTAGTGTGCTGAATGATCAAGCCGTTGCATTGGACAGGAACGGCTATCGTTGATTGAGATGGGCAGATCAGTGTGCAGAATGATCAAGCTGTTGAGATTTGGACAGGACCGGCTGTCGTTGATTGAGATGGGCAGATCAGTGTGCAGAATGATCGAGCCGTTGGATTTGGACAGGACCGGCTGTCGTTGATTTGTTCCGCAGAAGATTTTATCGCATCCTGCCATGAGAACAATGCTGCAAGAGATTTTCGATCGCATCCGTTGGCGAACAAATCGTGGACTCAGGGAGATTTCTTCGCATCCGCTGACCAACAATAATAGAACTGCAGGAGATTGCATCGCATCCTTCGGCAAGCAAATCAAGAGTTATGGAGATTTCCATTGCCTCTAGTAACCAAACAGAACAAAACCGTAGGAGATTGCATTGCATCCTTCGGCCAACAAATCGAGAGTTAGGGAGATTTCCATCGCCTCCGCTAACAAACAGAACAACACCGCAGGAGATTGCATCGCATCCTTCGGTAAACAAAGTCTTGATGGCGACCATTCTGGCCACCTTCCTGTTTTCAACAGTTGATATATACAATATGCAAAGATGTATACAAACAAAATGCACAAATTGAAAATACAAATGCAAGCTAAGGGCGGCTCCGAGGACAATGATGCCTAAGGACTACCACTGAGCCCCAGTACTTTACTGTCTTTTACTTCTGAGATGTGCATCCCGATAGAGAGACATTGAGCGGGCCGGCATGCCCAATTGACATGTAGCGGTGTGGCATTGGGCCTGCATGCCCTTTCTTCGATGCTTGGGCGGATAAGCCCCAAAGATATGCTTTGATTGGCCTTGGGCTGACGTGCCCTTGCCGTTCACGAGATTTCCATAGCTTATGGATTACAGAAGCCAGGATAGCAATGTAAAAATTACATTTTTCCAGTTTATGGACAAAAACTGATCGCTAATATCTAATTTGCATTGACAAATGAACTGAGTCGACACACAAACATGTGCACATATATGTACAAGCGTGCCTAGCTCGAACGAAAGGGGGGAAGGAGCCCCAGGGAACAATGCGAACCCTTAGACACATGGAATACAATGAAATTTTGGGCATTAACGTGCCAAAACTCACAATATCCCTTTAGACAGATGAAACTGACACTTGTAAGGTCAAACATATGTACGGTGACCTGAATGAACAAATAGAACTGAGAAAAGCATCTCGACATGACAATGGATTGAAAAATTGGAAAGATGTCACAAAGACGGACATAAGACACAAATGATGACACATATAGGCCCGGACTGAAACCGACACCCCCGTGCAGTCACATTAGGTCTGCACGGTATGACAAAACTTGGTAAAAAGCCCCTTGAATGACATTCAAAAGCAGTAGCTGACTGCTATCGATTGCTGCTCGAATTGAATATGCGCGCGCAGGGTTGAGACAAACGCACATAACTATGAACAAGTGCGCGTGAACCTCAAACTAGCGCACATGACTCAAAGCTACTGCAACTGCTCACACCAGACTTCACTGAACTTAGAATAAATTGTGAGCCGTTAGGCCTCGCCAGCATTTCATTCTGTTTTTGATGCTTAAAATCTTTTAAGGCTTTATGCTCAGCTTTGAAATTGAATTAGTAGTTTGTAATAAAACTGAAAGACAAAAGGTTTTCCCCTTCAGACTCCTCCCATGCAGCTTGATCTTTGATCCTCTTCGACCTTCGATGTGTACCAAACGTCAACCATGGATCCAATTGATAGATTGTGACCGAGTCTCAATGAGAGACTGCCTACGTATCCCAAGCTAGGGAATCAGGTCAAAACGTAGTTCAGGCCAAGGTTCACTCGAGTATTTACCTCACCTTTTACGCTCTAACTTTTGCCTAGAACCGCCCATTCGGGTTTTCGGTCTAGCGAGCTTTCAAATGTTGCCTTTACTTTTGCTTAGACCTCATTCATAGGTTTTGATCTAGCAAGCTGCTCTAACTTTTGCTTGGAACTGCCCACCCTTGGGGTTTTCAGCCCAACGAGTTTCTCTCAGGGAAAAGGCTTGTGAATTGATCCAAGTTGACTAAGGTATTGATTTTGATTGCCGTTGAGGTCAATGAAATGGCCGCAGCCCCAGATGAAATGGATGCAAGGTCCAAAGTGCTTCAGTTGACATGTCTCGCTCCAAGCCAATTTTGAACTTTCCAATATGTGCTTGGCGGAACGCTGTTCCTGCAAATTTGAGGATGGTATGAGGCGCTGGACCTTCTGAGCTTTGCTTTGCATGGTTTGGCACCCGGTAGCAGGGGGATTTGATATTCCTTTATCTCGGGATCAACGCCGGGCGTGTCTTTGTGAGACCATGCCAAGACGTTTGATGAACTTTTTGAGCCTGTCTGACCGGGCACAATGCTCCTCTGGGGACAGCTTTGAACCAAATTTGAACCATTGGGAGGTTATCCTTGTCTTTCAAGTTTATTTGAAAACTACTATTTCAATTAATAGGCTAAGCATGCCTTTTATCTTCCCTTTCGGCGAAGGAACACATTTCCTTGGGGATGTTCCCATCGAAATCTACCCCTTCGTCGTCAGGGTCGACACAGTTTATTCAAAAGTCAGCAAAGTATTTAGAAGCAAGATAATGCAATTACAAAGAAAGTCCCTCGGGGTTGCCAAGTATAGCAGACTGAAAACTTGAAACAAAAGCTACGACGTGGAGGGCCAAGAGGCACAACCTCCGACTCAGAGCTAGACTTAGACGACTCAAAAGACTCTGTGTCAGACTCAGACAAAACGTCAATGCAAACTAGACGCGGTTTCAAAATGCAATATTTAAAAAGCTACCCATAGCTTCCACAAAAAGAAGTAGGATCCAGCGGGTGTCAGGCCCAAGCAACAGCACTTCAGCTTCCTTAGCTTCTTTGACCAAACCTACTCGGTGCTGTCATGAACAATGGACCTCAACCAGCTAGTCCGCTTCTTTGTAAGCTCCTCATTACTGTCAATCCAGGTGTCGACAGTGAAGACCTCAATTGCCCAACCTACAGCCATCATGTTAACCTCCGGTTCGAACGGGATGGATACGATTGGTTTGGGTTGGCTTTCTAGGGTGATATAGTGGCTAGGGTTGAATATGGTAGAGCTGGGGTTGATTTGAGTTGAAATGAGTGATATCTGACCAACCAGAGGGTCAGAGTAGTGTTGAGGCAAGGAGTTAGAAATGATGTTGGGTTTTGGTGGAGCTTGAACCGTGCCATTGTCAATGAGATCTTGAATCTCATGTCGAAGACGATAGCATGAGTCAGTAGGATGGCCAGGCATTTGGTGGAAGGCACAGAAGAGGTGAGGCTTGTAACCAGAAGGTAGGACTTTTGGCATAGAAGTTGGGGTCAAAGGTTTGAGATGCCCAGACTTGACGAGTTTTTCCATCACTGCAGACAGAGGTGCCTCGAAGGCAGAGAAACTCCGAGGTTGGGTTCGGGCCCGGTAGCTTTGGGTGTGTTGAACCTGATTGACATCGGCTGTAAGGTTGGGGGAAGTAGCAGCGTTGTCCCCATTTGTAGTTGAATTGGCATAATTGTTGCCACCAAACAGTGTGCTACTGTTTCCAGAGTAAGCCCTCGGCTTAGCTTTTTGTGAGGAAGACTCCCCCTAGGCAGAATTCCACTCTACAGTGCATCCTCAATGGCCAGGCCAGAGTCGAAGAAGGTTTCAAAGTTAGCAGACGCTTGAACAAGAACCAGGTGCCTGGCATAATCTGGCTGGAGATTGCGGGAGATGATGCGAAGTTGATCCCTCTCGCTCGAGCGACCAGTCATCAATGCGGCTTTGGCTCTCCACCTCTTAACAAAATCCGCAAAGGATTCATTTGCTTCCATTCTGGTGGACTCCAACTCACGGGTAGTCATCTTGAGTTGAGAGTTGTAGTTGTACTGTGCAACAAAAGCAGCCCCAATATCCTCCCAAGTTCTTCTTTTGGAGATGTCGAGCGACATGAACCAATGGAAGGCAGGCCCAGAGAGAGTCTGAGGAAAAAGTTGAGACATGGCCTCACTTTCTACACCCAACAACTTCATTGCAGCATGGTAGCCAAAGAGATGAGTCTTGGGATCACTGCTCCCGTCGAACTTAACCAAGTCAGGCATCTTGAATTTGTCAGGAAGCCTAGCATTAGGGTACAAGCAGAGACGATCCAGATCAATTCCTCCTGCGCTGATCTTCTCGGATTTTGAAACAGCTTCTTCCAGCTTAGCCATCTTGGCCATAAGTGCAGCTATGTTAGGGTTTTGAAAAGGCCTAACAACAGCGGGGTTTGGATTTGGAGCAGGCACACGAGCCTTTCTAGGGTTGGGCTGAACAATGAGACGCCCTGCATGGTTTGGATCCTCGACGAAGACAGGTTCTGCATGAACATCCTCATCGTCCTCGCCTTCCTCTTCGACTGCTGATGGAAGACAAGTGTTGATAAGGTCATTCAAACGGGAGATGGAGGCATCAGTCTGAGTGGCTTTCTGTTGCATAGCAGTGATACTATTCTGGAGGTTCATGAGCATGGTTTCCAGAGTGAGCGGTTGCGGCTGATCTGCCATTGCAGGTTTTTCAATGGAGCTTGATGAAGAAGCTGAAGATGGGGAAGCCGGCGGCGTGACTTTTTGCAATATCGATGGCGAACCCGACTGCAGGGTGGCCAACAATGAACCTGGAGAAGCCTCCGCTGTGATTGACAGGGAATCTAGCCTTACAAGCCTTTGAACCGGATTCCGGTGCAGACGTTCCCAAGTAGGTTTGGCTCTTCCTTTCGGTACTCTCTTGTTCGGTGCAATGGTTCCAAACTAGACAGTAAAGCAATTGAAGGCTCAGTGACGTTCCTGCAGCAATTAGAATGCAATGCACATGTTGCCATCGTCGGTGTCCTCCTAGACTCTACAATTACAGACAAGTCTGTCTCATGATGTTTGGACGCTGCCAAAAATCCTCAGAAATCTTTTCGAGGGTGTATCCTTTGAATAGATCGACTAACACTAAGAGATGTCAAAATAGTCTAAGCCTTTGATTACTCCGTTCTCGAAGGTTCAACTTTGAACTGGGAACAACTCGGTATAGATGACATGGCACCATAACTTTGAACGCCGCGGTGTATAGTGACTTCGCACTTCAACCTGGGTAGTGCCAATGACATACCATCCATACTTTGTGGTTCCTTATTTTCGGTTGAAACTTCAATTAGGCATGAGCCAAGGACTTAAAAAGGTTTGATTTCCCAAAGTCTTGTTGATCCAAGGACTTTGAAAATTAATAACGTGCACCATCGAGATGCACGACTCTTCATCGGGCCTAGCAGCGTCCAATAGCATAAGACAGACTCGAAAGAGAGACAACCTAGAAGCCGCCCTAAACATGCTCCGACGCAAAATGGTATGTATGTACAAAAACAGAGACAAGTTTGCCTCACGAATTTCAGACGTTGCCAGAATTCTCAGAATTCTTTTTAGCCATGTGTCCTGAGTAGATCATCAGATCCTAAAAGATGTCAAAATAGATTAAATCTTTGACTAGTCCCATTTGAAGATTCAACTTGAATTTGGAACAACAGGTGGTGATGACACGACACCTTAACCTTGAACACGGCGGTGTATAGTGACTTCGCACTTCAACCTAGGTGGCGCCAGTGACACGGCATCACTACTTTTGTTGTTCCATATTTCGGTTGAATTCTTAACCGAGCATGAGCAAGGATGTAGTAAATTTTGATTTCTCAAAGTCTCATTGAACTAGGACTTTGCGATTGATAACGAACATTCAACAGAATGAACGACTCCTCATCGGGTCCAACAACGTCTCAGACTGCGCAAGACAAACTCGAAAGAAAGAACCACTCTAAGCATGCTCTTATGCAAAACAATGTATGTACAGTGCATGCGATAGGGAAAGCAGAAACACGTAGACAGTATATGGGGGTTAGATGCAAGTAATCTTACCCTGCAGGTACCTGTCCTGGTTTGGAGAGTGCTAGTGCTTTGTAATGCAAAGGCTGGTTTTGGCTTGTAACAGGTTCCTCGGACTAGAGCCAAGATATACCTCCCGCTACCGCGTAATCGCAGAGCAAACAGTCGAACGGTAGAATGACTCATCATCGTCGAAGGTTGTAGTCATTCGGGGTCCCGGGCTCCGGTAAACCGTGCCGGATTGCCAAAACGATCCAACGAGACTTATCCCACATCGATGCAAATGAAGATGCTAAAAAAGTCGATTAATGGAACAGAATCGCAAATTCGCAAATGCCTTTTCAAATTTGGCTCTCTTTATTGATCAATACTTAGAAGAAAAACACCGAGAGAACAATCGGAAAAGCCCCAGATTGGATGGCGCGGACACGAGGTCCTGTTAAATCACCAATCCTTTCTTCGGCAGCGCGAAGCTCACCGTTTTGACAGGCTTTTGGGATTGTTCTCAAGCGTATTAAATTCTAAGTATAGACAATATTGGTTCGATCCCCAACAGAGTCGCCACTGTGGGCAATGCGAATTGCCCGATCTTTCCTCCTCCGGGGAAAGGGGATTCCGTTCCCCACCCTTTTTTGAGAAAGGAGAGATGCTGCCGGTTAGCGGGAGCGCTTTTGAAGCTGGACGTCAAGCGCTCGCGAAAATACAGAGTCGCCACTTGGGTTTGAAGGTCCGACACCCAAGGAACCGTATTCGAAGCACTTGCCGCGCTGTTTGATTGAAAAATTAAGGAACCAGTCCGTCATAACCATATGGGTTCGGGAGCCAGGTTACGAAAGGGGAAGGGGTTTATGGCACCCCTCTCGCCCAATCCGGAGATCGGTCTCTACT
>CM024959.1:13787367-14168772 GCA_014282245.1 Rhododendron simsii
CTGAGATTATCTTGTTTGTAGAAAGAAAAGAAAAATAAAATACTTGCCACATTAGCCTTTAAAAAGTTTGACCCATGCCCCAATATTTTAAGCAAACGTTGAAGATGCTCTCAGCTCATTGCTCAAGACTCACTACAAAAACTGCCAAAGTAGTTCTAATGAACAAAAGGCCTCATCTGTCTGCAATCTTAATAATTTAGTCTCATTTTGATGTTAAAAAAAGAAAAAGAAAAAGAAAAGAGGGTGAATAGCTGTGCTCACAAAATTATCTACTCGCAGTTACACATATTAACGCATTATTTTTTATCCAGGCGGGGGACCATGAGACAGATGATATTCCTAACATAACCGCAAAAAAAGTAAAATAAAATGGCACATAGATTTGACGAAAATCAGATTTTTCCCAATTCAGCTGCACCACAAGTTTGCTGTAGAGACAGTTAGGTATGGCACATAGATTTGTTGGTTTAGGGAATGGTAGGTGGGAATTCAGGGACCTGAATATTACGTGGCGATGTCTAATACTTCTCCTTACCACACATTCATGTTGAAGTTATGCACTTACAAGCCGTTAGCCGAACGGATTGATTTTTAATGAACATAGTATGAGTGGAGTGTTAAGGAAATGAATCTCACATTGCTTAAAAGTGGAATGAGTGATCACTTAATAACATTTGGGATATCTCCATTCATTGTCAATTAGTTATGAGATGGATATAAAGTTTCTACATGGTATCAGAACAGGGCCCGTTCCACCCCATATTTTATAAAAAAAATTTACAATCCACACCTCACGATGACAGACCAGCAAAAAGGCTGCACGATGATAGGATCCAAAAAGTGGCTACACGTGATAGACCTCAAACGCCTGCATGTGAGGGGAGATGTTAATGAAAAGAATCCCACATTACTTGGGAGTGGAATGAGTGATTACTTAATAACATTTGGGACCCATCCACTCATTACCAATTGGTTATGCGATGGATATAAAGTTTCTACATGGAGATATGATTAAAGGCCGGATATACATAAATATACATATACATATGGGGGAATATGTTGTATATTGTTTTTTTTGAGTGATTTGTAGAAGAGGGGATATGTATATGCCTGATTTGTTTTGGGATGGATATGGGTATGTTTGTGTGTGGGTATAGAATTAAAAGGAAATGTGACATGTTTGTAATTAAAAAGCTAAATATGAAGGCAGATATAATAAAGATAGGAAATGTGGCATGTTTGTAATTAATTACAAAGCTAGATATGAAGGCAAACATAGTAAGGATAGAGGGGAGTTCGTGTTATTATATATCAGGCTTCAGGCAGAAGTATAGTCCTATAGATATTATATTTCCCTTCTTTATCCCAGTGGACGGGGATATTATATCACCTTTCTATGTCCAGGTTGCAAGCATTGGATATAAGTAGTTGGGACATACTATCTGGGGTGATAGTATGTTTGCTCTTTATATCCCGTTGGCAAACGAACTGCTAGCCTTAGGGCACGTTTGTCAGGAGGAAAAGGAAGGGGAGAAGGGAGGGAAGGCTAGAGAATGAATCCCATGTTTGGAAGTGGCAGAGAAGAGAAAGGGGGTGGGGAGAGGGGGAGAGCTTATTCCCGTCCACCCTAGGATAAGGAAATTCGGACGTAGAAAAAGACCAAATTATCCCTCAAAACTTTTTGGTATTCTCAAGGCAATAATTTGATGTGGCTCTTAGCCCACCTGGTTGATGTTGGGGTTTGAGTACATGGAGAGACGTCGAACCTCTTTGATTGTTAATCTACTAATATCCCGCTATCTTAGGGATGTATACAAATTTTTTTTAAAAACCCTTCTTAATTTCTTATACCACTAGGTTTTTTCCATCGTGCAAGCACGAAGATTTCGTGCCTGTGGAAGTGCTTTATATAACACAATTTTGCAATTTTAATGAAATAACATAAAATTATAGTACAATAATCTCAACAGTCACATGTAGCCTTTTATGAATTTATCTTATATTTAATAGTTTCTATGATTCTCCTCCATCGAGAATCTTTTTCTCCCAATAATTTCCAACCATGACACAGCGCACAATCTCCAATCACTTATCACTTTTGTGACAATTAGTTTATTAACGTCTATTCAATTTCAATTTGGCCACGAATACCCTAGGGTACCTATTGTCCAATTTCTATGTTTACGTAGTAATTCAAATTACAATAATCCACGTAACAATCAACAGCATGCAAAAGTCACAAATACAATATCTAACATAATAATATTCTAATTTATTAAATATTAATTGATGAATAAGTCAAAATAAGCATACGGTGGTTTGAATAAAATCATTATCTTAAAAGGTAATGTTTTTCCTTTTTCATTTACCAAACTGATAATAGCAACTTATACAGTATTCTCAAAATCATTTATTCTATTTCTTTATTATCACAAAATAAATATTTAGTCAAACAATTAATTACTACACTTAAAATTAAGTCTACTTCTCACATTTAGAATTTATATAAAACATTTCCACTAATTTTCTATTTACAATATTATCTTTAACTACCATATTATTATTCATAGATTTTCCAAACTAATTTTTATTCGAAAGTGCATATTACTAAATTTAGTATTTACTTAAATTTATTTTTTTTAAAAACAAAATACAATAAATGTTTAATATTAGATCTTTATAATGAGGTGATATGAGACTAATATGGCCAATAATATATTTTGAGATTAGCTTATAAGTAGTAACCATTTTTTTTTTGCTAAAAGAAAATATCTCCTCATTTACATTTTAAATCCAAATTCTTACATATTTAATTATTATATAATTACTACATAAACTACGATTATTTCGATAAATTTATTAATCGCATAATTTTTCATCTACACATGCATTTCAATACCACAATCCACCATAACTTCTTATCTACGCAATAATTTATTAAGGTTTCGGGCTTCCAGAAAACTACCTAAAACGCGATTCTAAGCTCGGGTAAGTGTTGCATGGTGTCCATACATTGTTGTGGTGGTTTCGAAATCTCGAGGCGGTGTTCGGCGGCACTCCAGTAGGACCCGCCGCGGCAGAACGGGTGTGGATGGTTTAATTAATGTTTAGATATTAATATTAATCATTATATTATATTATATTATTAGGTTAGATAGATAAATAGGGCAAAATCAAGGGGCAAATTGGTCCAAAATAGAAAGTGTCCAAACCCTTCCAATGTTCTTTTATTATTAGAGAAGATTAGATAAATATCCACCTCTTATTCACTTTCCCCAAAATCTAATGCCCCACTAAACAAGTCCATTAACTGTGATTTCAATTGTCGCATTTGGAAATTGCCAATTTTTCAATAGACGGTTCCTCGGGACCATTATTCCTCAATGTCCTTGACTTGCTGGAAAGCTAACTAATGGCCGATGCATCCCTTTTCTTTTCTTTTGTTTCCGTTCTTTATCAAGTTTCAACCTCAACAATTATGAAAATTCCAACTCTCAAGTTTATGTGTTTTACAAAGTTGGACCGTAATGAGTAGTTTTAATTAGTAGTTCAAAAAGAAACTTTGCTTTTACTAGTAACTTTTTTACCCTGAGAGTGTTTCCTCATTACCCACTGAATTCTTTAGTGCCGTTCCGCTTTCTTTTAAAATTTTTTTTTTAAGAAAGAATGTAATTTCAAGCTCAAATGTAATGAAAATGAAAAATAATTTTTTAATTTTTTTTGCACCGTTTAAAATATCTCAATGAGATCTATCTATCTATCTAATAAGATCCATATTGGTAGGAAAATTATTTGCGAAAACACATGATTTTTGAATTTGAAATTATATTCCTTTTCTAAAAATTCCCTTTTCCAGAAACTGGAACGGAGCCTAGACAAACTAACTACCAGAAGCTTCGGAAAAGACTTTAATTTGTTTTTTTTCGTTCAAATCATCGAAAAGTCTCATCGTTTTTCGTTTAAATTAATCATCCAAAATACTCATTCTTATACATGTAGTTATTATGGGTAATGAACTTGTAATTATCGGAAATGAAAATGAAGGTTTGAAAGAAATATTGGTATTTCTCGTCAGATATATGCTCTTCACCGATCTCACAATGTAACAACTCATGCCAGCTGATATGGTAATTATTAGTCTAACCACATGACTCAAAAGATTAATCTCAGATTAACAATACTTGGTGAGTCTTTATCGAACACTGGCTTTTTCTTTAAATTCCCGATGTGGGATTCGGGTCTCAAACATTACTCGTGCTATGTTTAGACTAACAATAAAGCACTTTTCTTTGCCTGATTTATATATATATATTTTTGGCACGAATTCAAAGAACTAATTGAGATATTTAAATTGGCAAAAAAAAAAATTTACAAATTATGCTTGGAAGTATTCTATTATTTACTCAAAAGTTTATGCAATTTCTTTCAAAAATAAAATTATGGTGTAGGACAAAGCTAAGGGAGTACTTAATTATTTTGCACTTTCAATGTGTATTCTTCACACAACAAATGACACGAATACACATAGGGCGGTACTAGGGGTGCATATTCATCAAAGCTAGGTCATATTCAGGCCGAACTTTGCTCAAAATAGTAGCAAAATTTGCGGTAATGATTCCCGCACATGCTTTTGCGCACATATCATGCACATATATTTTTGTAGGGCCCATATCGGGGTCTCAGAAAATGATACGAACAGCTCATCTTTTTAAAAATATTTTTGGAGGGTTCCTGTAAAAAATCAGCTCCAACGGATGTCGATATCGGGGTCTCAGAAAATGATACGAACCGCTCATCTTTTTTAAAATATTTTTTGGAGGGTTTCTGTAAAAAATCAGCTCCAACGGATGCCCGTAAGGGCTTTTTCAGAAATCGTAGAGCGAATCATTCTGTTTTGCCCTACGATTTCTGAGAAAGCTTTTATTGATATCCGTTGAAGCTGATTATTTACAGGAACCCTTCCAAAAATATTTTTAAAAAAATAAGCGATTCGAATCATTTCGTAGAACCCCGATATGGGTCCCACAAAAAAGTACGTGCATGATATGTGCACAAAAGCACGTGAAAGTAGCACCGTTGCAAAATTTATGCGTACCCAAGACTATCCAGCTAAAATATTGTGCTACGTCCAAGTGGATCAATGAAAACCGCACACGTGTGTTTCCGAATCAACGGGCATGTCACGGAACATGAAACCATCACTCTTTCTTTTTCTTTTTTTAATATAATTAACCTCAAAAACCACTTTGGTGGTTGTGTGATATTGATGCCTTTCGATTCTTTATTCCTTTTAATATTGCATGGAAATAATCACCCAATTCGTACTTTTTAATAGTTAATCACGGTTAATTATCGGCCCTAAAAATTCTTTTCTTTCTCTATAGGCTTGTAGCTCCTGAAGGTGGCATCCTCGAATGCCTGCCTTTTCTTTTGGTCTCTCTTTTAAGTCTTTAATTCAATTAATCAGTACAAATCTCGTTTAATTATGCTTAATCAGTGGACTGAGATTCCCTCCATCAGGGAATACCCAGACACGTGCGGTGCTAGATGACACACGTGTTTTGTCGTGACATGTGCCACATGGGGTCCACCTTTTTTTTTCTTCTCTGCCTTTCTTTTGAACGGCTGTCCAGACTCCAGACAGTGTGGTGAAACACGTACTCCTTGTTTGCTTTTTATGAGATTCTTCTCCGAGTTTCGAGGCCAGCCCATGGTAATCCGATTGGTCGGTGGATTTACTCGATCTTCACATAATTGATCGAGATTCAATTTTTGGAATTAGATCGCAAAAAATTAATTTTTACATAAAGTTTCTACTCCTGGCGTGAATGACTTGTCTCTGATCGAACCGGAGAAAGAATTAATCGATATGCGTGTAAGATATCCCGGACTCTCCTGCCCGTCGAACCAGAAATAGAGAAACACTGGAGGGCATGTGCAACCTTCCAATATATATTCTACAAAGTAAAAGCTTCTGATTTAAGGGGATTTCAATGCCCACGACGGACACAGAATCATGTGGTTTGATGATTAATCAAGCATATATTTAAGTATTTTGGGTACTGCCATTCAAGTTTGGATTCGTATTTGCTTATTGAAACCTTATTTGTGATCGATCGGTTTATTACGCTAGTAAATAATTTTGAATGTAAATTTTTTTTTTTGGAAGCCCAAAAAATTTCATTAATGGAGAAAAGTCCAACTGTGCTATTGCCGTAAGATAGTGGGCGTCGGCGATGGGTAGAGATTAAAATACCAACTATAAAGACCTAAAGAACGGAGCACAGAGCACTGCCAAACACAAAACACAAATCTATGATATCGCCATTATATATGGGGGCGTCGACGCCAAACAGAGACCAACAAAAAGCCTAAGGAACAGAGCACACTGACAAAAACCAAAAATACAACATAAACAAATTACTTAAATCTTAGATTATGTGTCCCATTATAAAAAATTTCTGGTTCCGACGTCACTTTGCTCGGATCGTTTATTCTTTAGGCACATCTATAACTTAATGTTAGGCCACCGACCTTCTTTTGATAATTATAAGACTGTTGAAAGCACGTTTCTGGAAACCTTGCGCTTTTGTGCGGCTCTCGGGGATTTGAGCTCCTTTTTTAATGAATTGGGGGATGGTGCTGTGTAGTAGTGTGCGCAGCACGGTGCTGCGCATCTCGGAGCAGTCGGATCGTGCATCCGACGGCTCGGATCTCATTTCGACAATGGACGGCTCTCGATCGTTGGTTGCCGACATAATATCCGAACCGTCAGATTCACGATCTGAAAGTTCGAAGGTGCGCAACACAGCCACTGCACAACACCAACTGAAAGTCCTTTTCTAATGCTTAGAAACACTTGAAATGCGTTAATTGCTCCCACCCTTCCATCTTGCCTTTATTTCAGAGAAAAAGTGATGTGTGGAATTGTGAACGAATTTGACAAGGCAAGAGTAATTAGCACTTCATTAGGAATTCAAGAATTTTGACTTCCTTTTATCAATGGAAGCTTTCTCTCCTTTTGAGTGAGTTGTATTTGTGATGAGTATACTTTCTTGCATAGTGAACTATAATCGTGAACTACGTACTAATTTTCTCTCCTTTTGAGGGTGGTATATATAGTATTTTTCTTGCATAGTCATATGTAACAACATGCATTGCACATTTTTACTTCTTCTTCTTGTTTTTATAAGCGGACGTTCAATGCAGCTTGTGCTTATCTGAATTGATCCCGGAGCCTGAAGTTAACGAGTGGACAAATCCTTCAGTCCGGTGGCGGAGAGACTATGATACAACTCACGCCAAGTGATGATCAAAATGAGTTATTGATATACTACTATATATATACAAGTAAATGCTGTTCTATTTTGGAAATTGTAAGATACACCACCTTGTGAAGTGTGAATGACCTTGAAACCTCGGTAGTGTATCACACGACACTCAAAATGTGATCGCAAAATAAAAATCGATCGTCTAAAATGCTGTTTGTGAGCATGAGATTGCAGGGACAACCTTTGTGTTTTCAATTAAAAACCAAACAATTTTATAAAAGAAGCCACTTTGTTCTAAAATTTGGCAAGCTATTCACAATTAGAATGTTAGGTGAAGATTCTTTAGCACGGCAATATACTTTTCTTTGGGTGCTTATGCATGTAAACATACATACATATGCAGAAAGTTTAAAATAAGGATCTCTTAAAATGCGAATTCCTCATGAAGTATTGTCCCGTCACATTACACAACTATCTAAAGAGTACTCAGCCACACCTACATCGGGCCGAATCTAAAATTCCACCACATATGGCCACAATAACGGGGTGATCATGGGTATTAAAGTCGTTTCACAATTTAGACCCAAAAGAGAAAGAAGAGTGGGCTCTGCTGACTTCCAGGGAAGAATAGACATGGGCCGAGATGGTCCATGTAATTTGGGCTGAGGCAATGGGCTACGATCAAAAACACCAGGGATTAAAACCGTCCCTATATGCTAGTATATGCTATATATTGTCTAAAAGGGAAAATAATTTCCCTTCTGAATTTATGGTTCTTAACTTCCAAAGAAATGCCTTTCAAAAAAAAAAATTAAAGAAAAAATAAAACTTCCAAAGAAACAGGGGAATTTCATGTTCCGATTCTCTATGTGAATCGAGAAAGGGTAATATTGGTTGCATTTATAAATCGATACGTGAAAATATTGAGCAAACTATCTCGCTCAAATGTGGTGCCCAACGTAAATTAAGTAAGAGCCCATTTAATTGCCCGTTTAAATATTGACTTATAAGCCTTTGAGAAGTCATTTTCAGCGCGTTGAATGTAAAATTTGGTAGATCCAAAGGAAAAACTATCCAGCATGAATGTGGTATATACCGCTAATTTTTTTTTATTATTAGTCCAGTATGATTACTCATCTTAGATAATTACACATTTTCTAGTACCGGCGAATCGAACATAGGCTAGGAAAAACAAAATTCATTTCAAATTGTTAGCTGACCAACCAAATTACTGGTTAAATAATTCTCTCCTCACGTATTTGCGATCATTCCAATAATGTAAATGGGCTACATAATTTTAAGATGAAAACAACAAGAAAATTCTACGAAGGCCGGAGGTGAATTCGTGGTCAAGGCCCTTGAAGGCATGCTTGTGAATGAATTTAGGCTGGGTTTCCACTTTTGTCTGGACAGACTAGGCTAAATCCCAAAATCCCATGAATATCGAGACATGTTATTCTCCTTATATACATTAACTAAAAAATCATGAAAATAATTTATACAAAATCTTTAAAAATTATAGACAACTTTTTCCGGGGAACCCACTCTTACTCTTTCTTTGTTTTGTTTTGTTTTGGGTACAACAACTAGACCTTATAAATGGGCTGAACCACCGGCCACAGAATCCATCATTGTCCTTTAGGATCCGGCAATTTGGCATTTGTTTCATCAATCAATCAAGGAAATTATGGTACTCCTACTAGTAGTTTTTTCACCTAACAGAAGCATTTAAAGGATAACCAACCATTCCAACAAAAATTGTCTTAGGCAGGAGGGAGAAGTTTTTAAGTGCCGAGCAGGTACTACTTGGTGTCCGCTCGGTGAATTCGGGTCATCTATTTCGGTTTTGGACGGCTCGGATTTGGAAAGAGAAAAAGAAGAGAGAGTGGTTCAAACAGAAGAGAGAAAGAGGCAGCGTATGCCAATATAGGGCTTCAAAGTGTGTACGTACAGTACATTTCAGATCCTGTCACAATTCAAAACACACTCAAGTTTCTAAGCATCCGTAATGGGTGTATTAAATTTGTGTGTAAAAATATTTGTTAAAGTTTGTATTAGGATAAAAGTGGGTTCCACAAGTATGTGTTAGACATTGCTAACTTCGGAGTGTGTTATAGCATTCACAAAGGGTTTGATATATTTGTGTGTTAAAATGTGTATTAGAACAAAAATGGGTCCCAAAAGTGTGTATTAGGAGTAATGAACATTTATATTTTATGATTGATGTTTGTATTTATAGAGATGGGATCCACTTATTGTTTGTTAGCTTCTTTGCCAAACTTGGCATATACGCTAGTATACTATTAGATTTAACACACTTTAGCACACAAATTAATATAAGCATTGTGATACAAAAAATACATTTTTATTTGCTAAGTCTTAACACACACAATTAAAACACTACTTAATATTTACCCAAAAAAAAAAAAAACACACTACTTAATAAACCCACTGTGGATGCTGTTGGGCCTCTCACGGTCTTACCTCACAAGACCTGACAACAATTTAGGGTAACCCAACCACTACTCTTGGAATAATACAATGATTCTGAGGGGGTGTTTCCACGGACAAAAAAAATACTAAAAACTTAACATATTTTATCATCTTGTTTTTACTAACAAAAAAGTTTTAGCATTTTATCATTTCGTTTTCACTAACAATAACTCTACTCACAAACTCATCAACAGCTTATTCACTACCGGAAACACCTAACAACTTCACAATCACAAATAAAAAAATCTATAAAATTTTCACTACCGGAAACACCCTCTGAATGTAATCATTCCCGATAAGTGATAGAGTACACCCAAATACCTGTAATCACACACGGCCCCGGGTATCATTTTGGGATTCCGATAAGGAGAGAATGTATTGGGTATAATCCTAGAATCCAATCTCTCTGTACCATCATCATCATATGGGTGTTTTCATCTCTCTCTCTCTCTCTCTCTCTCTCTCTCTCTCTCTAAATATATATACAAACTACATTGGTTGGAGTGGCAGAAACGTAATATAGTCAATAATGTATGAATTATACTACTAAATATTCAAAGCTAAAGTCGAAATATTCGTTAAGGTTATTTAAGTAAATTAAGCAGTCACATATGCCTTCCAATAAATTTGGTCCGCAATTTTGAAGCGAATATTGGAGATGCTCCTAGTCTCCCTTATACTTTACCACTTTCTGCATGAAAATCAGCTTATACAGTATTGATCGTGTAAGTTGGATGGTCTTCTTGTGAACTTGGCAAGAGGATCGGAGAAAAACAAGGTATAATTCTATTTTTCTTTTTGTCGGTAAATTTTTCTTACCTCCCCTGTCAATCTTGTCGGCTAACTTCTGTTAATGGGAAATGAATTTACCGCCTTCTTTTTTTTTACCCCAGTTTCATAAAAATCGAATGGAAGGTGTAATGTGTTTGGGCGGTGCCGAAAGGTGAACAATAACATGGTGGTGTAAACTAGAGGTATAGAAAGAAAGATGCCTGGGCCCAGAAAAGAAACTTAAAATCCATCCCATGCTAGCTATTTCCCTACACTCCAGCCATGGAAAAGGGAGCCAGGGAGAGCAAAGATTAAAGTGAATTAGCACCAGGAAGCTAGGAACCAAATGAGCTGGATTTTTCTTTTTCTTTTTTCTTTTTCAACAATTAAAGAGCATGACATGCACATGAATGTAGTACGAGGAATTGTAGGCACAAAGAAAACTTACTCCGAAAGTGCTCCGAGAAAAGCAATCTATGGTTGAGAATCACTTTGATGATTGGGTCACACACATCAAAGTGAATCTTAACCACTAATTGCTCTTTTCGAGGTAAGTGTTTTTTTGTCTCTAGCATTATACACACATGATTATTTACATTTTTTTTACAGACACACATTTACTTCCTGTTTGAAAAAGAAAAGAGATATACTTTCAATTAATTTGAAAGGGATGAGTTGGTGAAATACTTTCACTTTCCAATTCCAACCCTCGCCCCCGGGGTTAGTACTGCGAAATTACTGTGTAGTAGTATTTTGGGCCATAGGTGGCCCCAGCAGTATAGGTGCAATGGGCTAAGTGGCAAGATCCCTTGTTGAAACCCCGGAACATAATACTAATGCTCTGTTTGGAACTCGGGGAACGAAAGAGAAAAGAAAAAAGAAAATAATTAAAAAGGACTGAGAGAAAAAGTTGAAGAAAAATTGGGAGAAAAGTTAAATCGAAATTTGAAGTTTTCCCTTCCCTTTTTCAAGTACCAAATAAGGGAGGCAAAAAATCTAAAATTTTCCCTTCTCTTTTATGTACTTCTTTCTGCAAGTTCCAAACATAGCCTAAATATGTACGTTATAAGCTTATCTACATACAAAATATGCTCGATTTTGTTTTCGCCTTCAAAAAAATTTTTATTTCAATTTTACCCCTTTTTTGTAATCAATTTTAATGTTACTCTACTGTCAAATTTTGGACGGTAAATGATAATGGCTGGGGATGTGGACCACGTCTTCCCCACCCTCTTCATAACCCCACCAGTAAAAACCAGAGGATCCCCAAATTCATTTATTTCCCTCAAACCCACCGATTAACAATTTCTTGTTTTTTTAACTCGATACTTAACGTCTTAACCACATATCTCTCGCTTCCTCTCTCTCAACCCTAGCCATGACAACTTCTCGATCTACTTCCTTTTCCTCCCTCCGTGAGTTTCATACCCATGTGCGGCGGCAGGAGGGAGAGACCATGGTACTACCGACTCCCTTTCTTTATTTTTTTTCCCTTTTGTCTCTCCAGATCTACGACTTGTCATCTGATCTGTGAGAGTTTTGTCTTTCGTTCTATTAGAGTTTTGTGTTTTGTTCAACGAGAGTTATTAGTTTCGTCTTTGGACGAATTTTTTCTACAAATTAGGTTCTCTCAATTGCAGTTGTTTCACAATGATATGTTTCAGCGTTCTATTCCTACACGATATCTTTGGCGAGGTAGTCCGTGGCGGCTTAGCAGATCTATAGTTCTTGAGAGTTCATTGGTGCGTTCATACTTGGGTGGAGTGCATCTGATTGTATGGTATTTAGTGTCTTTTGTACTTAATTTTGCACTTTTTCTCATTTGAGATTCCTAATTAAATGTTAGGCAGTTTAAAAGTGTCGTTATTGCATCAGGTCATGTCTGGGTTAGGATGAAAAACATCGATTGCCTTGTGATTTACTTGTTTTCAAATTTGTTAGATGATTAGTTTTGTCTTTGTAAGTTCTTTGTAATGATCTCCGTTTTGTAAGTGTCGCTTGATGTTTATCAATACAATCTTCTCACTTTTGACAATAAAAAAAAAAAAAAACCCCCAAGATTAACATCTAAAATCCCCAGATGGCTGTTTTATCCCCTTTCTTCCGATTCTCGCTCTCGATTTCGTGAACAATAAGATTCTTATACACTTTTCACAGAAAATCAGTAGTTACTCTATTTCCAGAGCAAAGCCGTCCTGATTTCACTACAAGGATAACGACAATCGCGTTTCCGATCACGAACACGAATTGAGGACTAAACAGGGGACGAATCTTGAAATCATTAACAAGGACGAATGACAAAAAAACTCGACGAACTGGAACAGAGCGGTGATCCTTCGGTATTTTAAATTGGCCTTGGTCTTCTCGATTTCGAGGTTTATGATGTTGATTGAACCCACTTTCAGGGGAATTGGGTTGGATTTTGAAATTGGTTTTGTGGGTTTATACTCGAAAGGGAGAACGGGTGGGAACAGAGCAAAGGTGAAGAAGATTAGGTCTGGGGGGAGAGGTTCATGAGGACAGAGAGTTTGGCTCAAACGTTGTCATGATCATGAGAAACAGAGGAAACAAGGGAAACAGAAAATATACAGAAAGGTGGCAAGAGGAGATAAGTGCAGAGTGGTTTTGTTTGGTTCTTTAGCTTTGGAGTTGGAAATAGTTGATACTAAAAAGGGTCAATAATGGCTGTTATTCGGTAGGTTGGGGGGAAACGAATGTGGGGAAGGGTTTTTACTGGTGGCCGGTGGGGCTATGAGGAGGGTGGGGAATACGTGTTAAATGGGTCCACATCACCCAGCCGTTATCCGCCTAGGCATTTACCGTCCAAATTTTGCCGGAAGGAAAGTTAACATTGAAATTGGCTACAAAATATAAGGGTAAAATTGAAACAAAAAAATTTATAAGGACGAAAACGAAACCAAGCATATTTTGTAGGGAAAAAAAAAGTAGATAAATGGCCACTTTTTTTTATTCCCCTACCCACGACAATCACAAAATTTCAGATCCGTCCCTGTTCTTAGGCCTAATTTGGCAATGTTTCAACAATTCATGTTAGAACCCCACGGTTAGTTAGTGTGGACGTTGTTTCTTAACTCTCTTTTCTAAGGGAAGGATCCCGAGTTCGAGTCCTCATAAAGGAGGTACTCAACTCCTGTTATAGATTGGTACAAAACAACCACACAAGCCACGCTACTAAAATTAAAATCGAAGCAAACCATTCTGTCTAGATTGGTTTGGATTAGATTCCCGGCTTAACGGTTTTTTAATAACAACATTCATGTTAAGCAAGATATAGAGTTGTAAGAGTTTATACCTCTATATATATATGCTTGATGTTAGGCCTTGTTTGCTTTCTAATCTCCTTTTTCTCTTTGCTAGGCCTTAATTTACATGCTCAATATTGATGTTAGGCTTTTCCCACCTACTAGTCCCAACATAGACCCGGGGGCGCTGTAGTGTAAGGCGGTCAATCCAGCCGTCCATCTCAGCAACGGACAGTTCAGATTTTCATTCGAACAATAGATGACTAAAATTTGTAGGAGCTTGGATTAAACCCGAGCTGTTCGTACCGAGATGGACGGCCGAATCAGCCGCACTACATAATGTAGCGTGGCGGGTGCATTATAGCTGCTCCCATTCTAATACATAGCCCTCTGGGCAGGTGGTCCCAAGAGATCGAATCGAACATTTCACAAAACTCGAACACGTGATCTATCGCTCATTACTCGTCTATATATGTTGCACAGATCATGAAAGAAGGAAATGAAATGTGTACAATAAGAGAAAAATGCCAAAACATGGAATACCCAAAAGAGCCATGACTAGTACTACATCAAATGCATATACATATACGGTACCCGTCACCTCTGGTATGGAGTATTGTCTTGTCACACCACACCACATGTAGAAGATCTCAATGCAATTATGTCAGGACCAAAGTTAAGGTCCCACCGCGTGTTGGTGGTGTACTGTTTGGTAAGAGGCTATGAGAACTCAAACTTGAACATTGTCCAACCAAATTCGGGTTTCTAACCGCTAAACCAATCCCTCATGGTCATGTCCAAGTTCGGTCAAAATGCAACACATATCCTATAAGAGGGACCCTTTTCCCTCAATATTTTTTTTGGTAATGCAGGGGTGTCCTAGCCGGACCTACTTGCGCGTATCTTGGACTAATCCCTACAGCTCATTTCAAAGCAATTTCACACGCTTACGTGTGGGGTGGTGAGGTGGGAGTTATTAGGGATCCGGGGACCTGTAGCACCCTAGGCGCGCTGCACGGTACAACGCTTCATTCGGACCGTCCGTATCTGCAATTAATGGTCCAAATTTTAAAAGAACTCATCCGGATAAGAGTTTAACTCTTACTTGGAAAAAGTTTCTTTAAATCCGGCTGTCTAAAACACTTTTAAATGGTGAGGCGCTGCTTGGTGCAACGCTTTTAACACTCTGCACCACCCAGCCTTATGAGTTATTGCCTTGTTGGCTATGAGAATTGAACGTGAGATCTTCGGAGGGAGCAAACTCCAGCCAAGGAACATTTGGCTACCGTTTTTCCCTCAATATTATTGCTTTATTGCTAGCTCTTCTCTCTTTTTTTTTTTTGCTATTCTGTCTGGCCAGAAGTACGAGAACTGGGAAACCCATGTGTATTGCTCTGTTAACGCCTCAGCATTCAGCAGTGTTTGGTTGCCTAGATTTAATGTGAAAATGATTTGAGAACACAGAAATCATGGCAGTGACACAAAACTTGTTTCAGAAATTCTGTGCTTTCTGATCAAATTACCCATTTAGTAAGACCAAGTAAAACATACCATGAGTGGTAGGGAAGAAAAAGTCCTTCTATTAACATTCCATTGAATTATCTATAAACTAAACAAAATGATAAAACAATAAAAAAAAAATACTCTAATCGTTTTTATATTTTTCAGTACATTTTCACACTCTTCTATATACTTTTTACACATTTCAATATATTTTTTCAACCTTAACAACAATCCAATGAGTTGTTTTTAACATTATCTAATAAAAGAAAAGTTGAAAATTTTACTTTTATCGTTTCTATCCACATCATATTTTTTTGTTGATCTATTATTCCTATCCACATCAAATGTGCAATTTTGCCATTATCTTGTACACATGACATATACAAGTACCTCCAAACGCACACTCCCTTATTTCAACACACACAAGATAATGGTCAAAAGCTTAATTCAAAGGCTTGAGAAAATGGTCTAAAAGCTTAATTCAACACACAAGTTACGCGTAGGCAAGTGATTTGCTTTATATACCATGTAAGCTCGCCTTTCATATTCCACCATTGTAGAATAGACTATCACTCTATCTTCATAAATTTGTGATGTGCTCATTCAATCCTAAACATGATAACCTGTACATATGAGATCACCAAAGAGTCAATATGTATGTGCGCCTTTCATAGTCCACCATTGTAGAATAGACTATCACGTTATCTTCGTAAATTCGTGATGTGCTCATTCAACCCTAGATACGACAACTTTATTTGCCTGAACATATGAGATCACGAAAGAGTCCATATGCAGGATCCGCTACCTAGGTCTAGAGATATCAAATGGCCTAACCAACATGTTGAAGGCTCAACTTGACATGATATGGGTAGTAGGTTGTGAAACATGACAAATAATGTGGGTTGGACTTGGACTGGACCGTCATTGAAACATGTGACACGGGCACAATAATGTATGGGCACGATAATTAAGCTTGGAAATACTTTTTTTTTGTAGAAATGAGATTGAACTCATTGCATTTATTTAAAAATCAAATAGTTTTTCTATATTATGATCGATGGAATAACCAGGATAGTATTGATCTATTAGTGACTTCCATCTTTATCATTGCATGTATAAGATTCAAAATGTACAATTCATAAAGTGGTAGAACAATAATACTCATGAAACACTATAATACCACAAAAAAAAATAAAGTAATCGGTATTTTAAATTTGGTGCTACATTATTTTAATTGTAACTAGTTCCTTGTTAGGCAATGACATTGATGAATTTGGACACGAAACGGAACAACTTAAGACGTGTCCATGCACCAAGCCCCATAGCACGGCGGGATTAATAAGAGGGCCGGAGTCGAATCGTTAACGAGATTGGAGTGGACTCTGATATCACTCGTAATGCTCGCCTGTCACCAGGCTATTGAGCGAAAGAATGTGAGATTAACAGCATGACCTAAAAATTTCTTAAGATAAAGTTTACCTAAATTAGGCGTCATTTGTTCACCAGTTTAAAGCTTTTTGACATCACATGATGTGATAAAGATTAAGGCTGTCACATCAAATCTAGAGCTGGTTCACCTTTGTAAACTTGCAAAGATTAATTAAAGTTAATTAACAGTTAGTTAATTAATTAATTATGCCAGAACATAATTAATGGCGGTTTCCAGGCTCAAGGATGAAGGAATCAACGAAATTGAAATCAATTTGCAAACATCATGATTATCTATGGTTTAATAAATTTAATTATCCTCGTGATCAAAGTCGTAAAACAATCATAGACCCATTTTCCACGTGATTGGCGAAGATTAATCTCTTTGTTTACTTACTCCAAGGACCAATCAGGTCGTCCAATTAGGTTGTGTTTGGACAACAAAAAAAAAAATCGATGTTTCTGTTAATGTCATTTTGATCAATTTTTTTTTTCGAACTTTTGTCGAATTCGCGTTCAAATTAGCCAGTCTTGACGAATGAAATCTAAGTAGCAAAAAATTATAGTAACCAAAAGTATCAAAGCATTGAAAGAAGATGAAAATTTTCGGACAATACAGTTTCTCATTATTTTTAGTGTTTATAGTTGTCTTATCTAGACTTTTTTTCAACTTCCGTTCATATTTTTATACTGTTCAAACTCTACAGTCGAGGTGAACGATAGGCCAAACACACTTGTAGATGGAGGACCGACGCATGGGCTATACAGGTGATTAATAATAAGTCCTACCATGATTAGTAAAAATTAATTAGTCTGGATTTGCATAATTGTTGTCGAGTAAGCATATTGTATACTCCATGGAGATTTACAATATGCTAAAACAAATGGTTTTAGAGATCATGTGATCCCAATGTCTATTCATTAACCCCAAGCGGTAGCGGTTGTCTTTCATGATCAAGGCCTAAGATTTAAGGTTTATTTCTTTCGAAAATTTCAGGTTCGAAACTTCTCAGATGTTACCAACTCTTTGAGTTTTCCGAATTTAATTGGAACCCTCGTAAGCGGGCGGTAGAATTAATCACTCAAGATTACTCGAGATGCAAATAAGCTGACCAAACACCGGAGTTATAAAAAGAGATCATGTGATCCCAATATTGAATGGGGTGGTTATATGCATATATCAATTCAATGTTTTGGTTTATTTCATTAACTTGGTCAAACTGAGAGTTTGTCCTTCGATTCTTTATTTCTTTCTTTCACGACTTAGCTAGTACCATTTCTTTCACGACTTAGCTAGTACTACTAGTGTTGAATTGGACGAGTTTGAGCTACCTAGAAAGAATTGGGGATGGTGATGTGTAGTGGCGTGTGTGCAGCACCGTGTTGCGTACCTTCATGATCTAACGGCTCGGATCTCATCTCAGTAATGAACGGCTCTCGATTGTTGGTTGTTGAGATAAGATCCGAGCATCCGACGGTAGAGGATGTAGGAGTTGTAATTATGCAGAATAAGAAGGAAAACAAGGGTCTGTTTGGATGATATCGAGAAATGGTCCCCTAACAATGATGCCTTCCTTGGCTAGGCAGCTGGTTCCAACACACAATTGGACAAGATGTTTCCTCACTTATCCAAACAGGCCCTAAAAGGGGGGAAGTATCCTTTTTCCTTGAACTCAAGTATAAGGCCCGTTCCGCTAAGATTTTTATTTTAATTCATAGTCGTAATAGATCCGATAAGTATTTTTTTTTTATTTTTTATGTATGTCTTGTCAGTTTCCAAATGCACGACTCTCTATATTTCTCTAAGTTTGAGATTCTAAGCATTATAGAGGTAAAGAAATTATTCAGTACCCACTAATAAAAAATCAAAGTCTTTGTATTAAAAAACTAGGGTGGATGAAAAGGATGGGAGCAATGAGGCATATATGCTTGTATTGAAAATGATTTTCCTATCTATATTGGTGGCAATTAATTGCATTTTCCACACTTCCAAACAAGGCCTATGGCATCGGACTCGGTGGACAATTGGTGCTGCCTTTGACCATGTGTGATCACAGGCAGATTCCAGCTTATCTAAACCAGTTTGGAATGTAGAAATTAATTGATGTAGATCTGCGCATGCATATATGATCCAATCTGTTCATATTCTAAAGACAAAGGATAATGCCATACAGTCATTTTCGGATCCCGAGATGCTGCAAAGCAACTCCTTGTAGAACGTTGCAGGGCGCATTCAGACCGTCCTAAAGTATTTTCAGCGGTCTAGATTAAAAACAAACTCTTTCCCTGAATTGCCAAGATGGACGGTCCGGATAGCCCTGCAAAGCGCTCTACAGGAAGCTATTTTGCAGCATTCCGAGTCTGTCATTTTAGCCCTCTAAAAGTAATTTAGTTAGGTTGAAAACGGAAAACCAAAAAAGAAAAAGTAAGTTAGAGTGGGTATCCAACTTAAGCACATTTATTTCGAAATTCTGAAGTTAATGACCGGAGGTGACGTTTAATCTTACATTTGGAAAAAAAAAATATCACACAAGAAAGGAATATAATAGAAAGCTAAAGAGATTTCTTTCATTGGACGCAGCAAGTAAAATTGAGAATATGATTTTTCTTTTTTTCTTTTTTTGGTTCCCCTAAAAACCTAAATACATATAAGTAATTCTATTAAATTCGTCAAACATTATTTGATGCGGTGGTGTTTTGACGTTCCGTTGTAGTGAAATTTTCCAGTCTCTTCTGCCGATTGACAAAAATAAGCTAGTGTCATAAAATCCTTCATCGACGTTTGACTCTACGCCACTGCCATAGTTATTATTTGCTAAATCATTTGACTGGGTGAATTTGAATTCAAAGTTAGAAAAAACAGTTTATCCAAATAGCGCCGCTTGTTTACTGGATTACTATAATGGATGAGATGGTTTTGAATTTTTTTCTTACAGAGAGGTGGGGTATGTAACCTACTTTCCCAAATTTATTCATAATTTCTGTAGCTTTAATTTAAATTTGAATAACATGCAAGAACCAATTTGTTAAATATAGACCGAGGAATATTTATAACGATAAAAATTGGGAACAAGTAAAAATATCTTTTCAGAAAATTGATAAAGGGAAAAAAGAAAAGAGTATTTTCCATTTTATATTTCATCGCAAAACACAAAGTAATGGCTAATGGGTGCATTGTTCTCCATTCTAGGGCTTATCAAAATTTATATAGTACTATCTTCTTCTTTTTTGTTTTGATACGAAATGTTCGGATCAGCTTGCGAGCATTACGACTAATTTCGGAGCCATGAAGGTAATGACCGAGCATAACCCCAGTGGCCCCAAAGTTTGAAATATTTAACCTTTGTAAAAACAGGAACTGTGACTGCATGGTTATGGAGGACAGGAGGAGCACTTATTGCTTACACTTCTCAATCTGTAAAACCGAGCAAATCCATTGGAATTACCGCAATTTTAGATAAAAACCAAATAGGGGCGAAGTCATCCTCAAATAAAAGAATTTATGTATTCAAAATTAAATTCCAAAAAAATAAAAGAAAACCAATGCCGTTCCCCGGCGGCCATATACATTACCCACAAAAGAAAAACCAAGAAAATGAAAATGAAATTGAAGATCAATAGGAATTTCTTACTTTTCATTTTCATTTCTCTTGAATATCATTTTCCATTACCATCTTCTATATGGTCCCACCCACCTTGGGTAGTGGGCCGAGACTGAACCAGGGCTTGGGCTTGGGCCGGGGGCCCATCTCAAGAAAGCAAGATCTCAACGCTGGACTCTCTAACCGCAAGACAGAGAGGACACGATTGGGCCAGGGCCCCACACCCCGCGCACAGGCACAGGTGCCGACACGGCAGCAGAACCACCGACGCCAATCGCCTCCGGCACGCCTTGCAACTCGGTCCGCTCGCCGCCGCGACTCGCTCCGGGTCACCGCAGACCGACTCGGCGTCCTCCGCCTCCCCTCCTCCTTCCGCCTCCTCCCCCCACTCGTCCTGCCGCCGCGCCCCCGTGACGATGGCCTGCTGGAGCTGCTCCCGGAGGGCCGCCACCGCGGCCTCCTGCGCCCTCGCGCGCGCCTGCCACGCGTGCGCCTGGGCGGTCAGCTGGGCGGCTCGGGCTTCCAGCTCGACGTTGCGTCGGGCCGCCTTGTCCACCTCCGCCTCCTTCTCCCTCAGCTTGCGCGCCGCCGTTTCCTCCGCTGCGCTCAGGAGCGCACGGAACTGTCTCTGCCTCTTGTCTGCTAACGTGCGCCGCAGCTGCTCTCCCTGCCCACATTCAATCGAGAGAGCTTTGTTAAGCCATTGAATTGTTTTTTGGGTGAAAAATTGCACATAAATAAACACAGATCAACTGAAACTGTAGAGAAAAACACTAGCCTAGAAACAACTGATATGTAACTGGATTTCGTACGGATCAGTTTATGTGCATCACAACTAATACGATATTTACCTATGTAATCAACAAATACGGTCTCACCAGTTTATGCACATCCCAACTTCGATAATTATTTCGAACTGTCGTATACGTTATTTACCTTGGCATCAGCACGTAGGGCCTAATATCGGCCAATAAACGGCCGTATCACTGAGACGGACTTATTCACTGATACAGCTCGCGATTTTAGGATCACAAACAAGAAAAGGAACAGGTCTTGTTTTTTGTTTACCTAAAATTGTTGATGAATACGATTGATTTTTGTACCTAAAAATGGAAAATTAAGAAACTCCCATTTCTGGAAAAGAGAGATTGATACCTGGGCTTGGAGGAATTGCTCGATTTCTTCTCTCTGTTGCCTGATTTGGGTTGCCAAATCTTCTGATAAGAGCGACCACAGAACAGAAGATTGAGGAGAGAGATTTTGCTGTTGCTGTTGCTGTTGCTGTTGCTGGAGTTGTTGATGTTTTCTCTGTTGGGGGGGTTGCGATTGTTGTTGTCGTTGTTGTTCGCCGAAAGCTAAACGGAGACCGGTGGACACGGCATTCGGCTGAGGGGTTTGAAGCTGTGTTAGGTCCATGAACTGAGGGGGATTGAGTTGGATTGAGAAGGGATGATTACTAATAGTATTGGGCGATTCTCTTCCTCTCTTTCGTGGATTACTCCCCACTGTCATCAAGATAATAATAATCAAATACTAATGCGTTAGACATTGAAATGATGATGATTATTAATTGCAGTTTTGAAGACGGATTCTTATAGGGCTGGTTGGAGATAAAGACGTTGGTAGTGAAAAACAGAGGAAAATTAATTGGCCAACTAACCTCCATTGCTGAACATCATCTGGGATTGATCAAGAAACGAGTAGTTGTTTTCTAATAAGTTATTTCCCTCCTGTACGTTCCTGCATAATTATTCGGAACAGAATCACACACACAGAAATATGTGTATTGAGAGAGAGAGAGAGAGAGAGAGAGAGAGAGAGAGAGATTGATTATTGAGGGGAGAAGGTGAAGAGGTGAATGCAAACCTGTTTAGGAGGAGAACGTTGGATGGGTATTGAGCGTGAACGGCCATTTGTGTGTAGGTTTATCCACTGATAATGAAAAATTGAGATTGGAAGAAGATAGCAATATATGAGGGAGAGGCAGAGAGAGGGAGAGAGGAAAACAGAGAGAGATGGATGGGGTATGTATATAGCAGTTGAGGATGAGATAGATGATGGAGAGAGAGAGAGAGAGAGAGAGAGAGAGAGAGAGAGAGCGTGGGAGGATTGCGGTGGGTCGCGTATTGAGGGCTAATAAACGCAAAACACAAAAACAGGATGCCCCTAACCCCAAGGCGGACTCTTCAATAACGTCCAAAACACAAGAGAAAAAAAGATAGTTTACTACTATTATTAGGAAAATAAATGGAGTACAAAATTTGACAGATAGGGAAGGGGACGGATAGAGAGAGAGAGAGAGAGAGAGAGAGTTAGTTTTAGAGAGAGAAACCAAGTGAGAATCGAAAGCAGAGTCATAAATGGATTATATATGTCTGATGGATGGATGTATGAGGCCATCACCACCGCGCCTTGTTGATATGTTGTCCAGCCATAGATCCAGCCGTTGATCTCGTCACGAATAGTTCGGATTGAATTTGAGCGCATATAAATTCGAACTGTCATTTGTTCGTGCTCAAATTAATGAGATAAACGATCGAATCAACCACTTAACACGTACTTTGCAAGATCTGCTTGGCAGCATCCCTAGTTCTGTTGATCTCTATTCTCATCAATTATCATCTTCCTTTTTTTCACCACTTTGTTTTCACCAACCGTACTATTTTGTAGGAGTACTAGTACTTTTCTCTCGTGCACTTGTCGTTGGGTATTTTTTTACCCTATGGTAAATGATGTCAAGATCAATTTATATGCATCTCGATTGTTTTCTTTCCAATTCGATCAAATGCAAACCATTTTAACGCTCAGACTACATTGGCTTTGGGTATTTACTTCTATGCTGAGAGCGAGAGGGGATTGAATGGAAGAGATAAACTTATTCACGGAACTGCTGTAAACAGGTTGTTCACGAAGCCACGTGATTTCGACTGTCCTTTTCGGTTTTAGACGGTTCGGATTTTAATACTAAAACATTTTTAGGAAGAATTACTCTTCTCCGAAAAATTTCATTAGAATTCAAACCATCCAAAATATTTTTGACGCTCGACATTCACCTATGTAAGTAATTATTTTCGAAAAACTGTGTGTAGAAGTCTTTCTCCTTGATGGACAGTCTAAAGAGAGAAAAGCGAAACGCTCCATATTTCTGTTTTCTTTTCCTTATCGTTAAATTTTCTATTCAACTTCGCGTGGGGCTTGGCTTTTCTTTGGGTGGAGTCTACGCATTGCGTTTGTTAATTTTCTTAATGCTAAATTTCCCCCCTTTTTTTTTAAATTTCAAATAAAACTTCCATTAAAATTTTAAAATCTAGTCAAATTTTTAAGAGGTGAGACAGTAAACGTAAATTATAGGACCATGTTCAGAGCGCTTAACGTCTGGACCATTTTAAATTTGTTCAGAGTTTAGAATTTGAACCCTTTTTTGTTGTTTGAATCTCATTGTCTGAATCATTTCAAATTGTTTGGCTTTCAATGTCTGTATCATATCAGATTGTTCGGATCTATACGTCGAAACTCTTGTTCGGATCTGTATGTTTGAACATATTCAGATTGTTTCAAATTCTACGTCTGAACTATTATTAGTGACTATACATATTTTGTTCTCCGAATGATTTCAACTTGTTTGGATTTGGAATCATAGAACTGAATGACATGTTGTCCCGTAATATTGAAAACAAAATCAACTTCTAATTAAAAAATGCTAGGAAAACAACAATCCAAATACAATGGGCAATAAATTGATATTTGTATTCTTCTGAGTTGTAATAGAATAACTCATTTATGATATTAGGTCCTCGGACCTCTCTTTGTCTTAATAAAATCATCCCTTTTTCACAAAAAAAAAGAAAAAATGAGTTGTGGTGATAGAGGAGACGGTGCTAGGTTTCAAAACTTTGGACAATGGGGCACAGGTTATGTTAAAAGACAATGTTGCCCCTAAATTACTTATGGCTTTAAAGTGTAAGATACCTTTTTCTTGAAGAGTCAAAAAAAGGTTCTTATATAACTTGGTCCCACAATGCTTGAAATGAACTACTTATAACCATATAATTAGGAAAACAAAGGATCTTATATGACGTTCATACTAAAACCCATTAGGTGATATTGATAATTGAAATATCTATATAATGTGAATTTATGATGTTGTCCTTCTAAGTGTGAACGAATATACAAATAAAAGGTTAATTTTGTAAAACCACATCACTAGAGGACAAAAAAGAGTGTGGTTATTAAAAAAAGGTGTGTGAAAATCAATTACCAATCTATATGTGTGTATAATTTATGATGCACCGAAGCAATGCTCAATAATAAACGATAAATGATGAAAATGTAATACTTTTAGATCTCAAGTGCTACTTACTCTTTTGGGGTAAGTTTATACAGATCGAGCTTTGCTTCGGCATTTTTTTTTTTAACAGTAAGTTTTTTTTTTATTAACTAGAGATTAAAAGGATAGAAAGTACAAAACATCATAACGAACGAAACTTTGCTCTAACCAACGAGCTCTTAGCTCATTTAGTACGCCTCCCTCAGTGGAGGCATGGTTCGAGCCCCGCGATGGGCAGTTTGGGATTCAGGGCTATGAACAGCCTCTGAACTCTCTATGGACTATAACATACTAACACCTGCTAACCCCCGTTGATGTATACAATATTGGCAAAAAAAAAAAAACTTTGCTCCAACTTAAAATGGATATATGAGTTATAAAAAAATTGTAATACTTCTAGAACAGCCAAATTAACTAATCTTTTTTGAAAGTGCTAAATTTAACTTGGTTTTGAAGACAAAATTAATCTCTTCAACAACTAGGCAACATGCGTCTCCTATTTCTCATTCCTCATCTCTCAGCAAAATAAGGAGAAGATGAGAATACCTTCCGACCTAATTGCATGGTGGTTGTTTGTTGCGTTCTACCTTCTCCCTTCACAAAAAGAGTTTGGTCTAAAGTTTCTTTTTTGACCTTGTGAAATGACTAAATTAAAACCATTTTACTTTGAATTACGCACTGAATATCAAGATTGACTGTATAAGTAATTTTCAAATTTTACCGAACGCTTCCTTGCCCCAAAATTTTGTAGTGGACTCAAAATACCCTGCCACATGACTTACGGTTGGCTAGGGGAGTTTTGCAGAGGCCTGTTTCAGAACGGAAAATAAGTCCTTACTTTTAGGGGAAAATGAAGGCCGAGTACATGTTTAGATAATTAATACCTACCAAGGACATTTTCAGCATTAACAAATGTTCTTAACTTTTCCTTGTCGGATATTAATTATCAAAATACGTCCTGGGCCGTCATTTTTCCTATTTTTAAAGAAGGCAATTTCAAGCTAAAAAATAATAGACATATTAAAATCTAAAAATATGCAATATGGATATTGTTTTCATCGAGATCTTTCATACGGTGCAAAAAAAATCATAAAATTATTTTTTATTTACATTATTTTTAGATTGAAAATGTGAAATAAGTATTTATTTTTTAAGGAGGTGTTCTAGAACTAGCCCTAATGAAAATTTGAGGCTACTATTTTGGGCTGCGTTCTTTTTTACTTTAACTTATTTCTTCGTTTTGTGTGTTTTATTCGTCTTTTCTGAATTTTTGTTAGATTTGCATGATATTTTTTAGATTAATTAATCATCCATTTTGACGAAATTAAGGAGTCTAAAAAGTACAAAATTATGACTGAAAGTAAAAAAAAGTTCATTAAAGACGAAAAATGTATCAAACAACTGTCTTATTTGTCTAAAGTGCCGTCTTATTTGAATTTTTTAAACATCGGTTCATATTTTTATACTTTTCCGATTCGTCTCATCGAGGTGAACGATTAATCCCAAAAATTATAACGAAAAGCTAAATAAAAAATTATGAAAAATAAAAAAAATACCGAAACAAGTTTCAGACATATAAGTTAAAAAGAATGCAGTAGGTCCTAATTAATATTTGAACCTTTATAGAGATAGATAGACTAGTCTTAGCAGTTTTGGGGATAAATGATAGTAACAAATTGGATTGAAATGATGAGAGTTTCGGTAGTATAAAAAAAACAAGAAGTCTAGAATCATCACAATGAAAATGCACACACAAATGCATAAAACCTCGTATAAATGCATGGGGCCAGTGCCACCGACAGTAAACTTTACATATTAATTCATGTGAATGTTTATGTAAGTGAGTGCATTTTTGCATGTGATGTTTTTTTTTTTCCGGTGTAAAAAAACACTTTTTTGTTGGGTGATCTGTGCAACACTAATCGTGATCATCAAAATACAAATGAAGAGATAAAATCAAGTTCATACACGGATACACCCCTCCCTCCCCAATACGTACGTTGTTTCTTTTGTTTTTTACTTTTTTTCCAAATTTACGGTGATAAAACACGAATCAATATCCTCTCACATGGTAATCACCTGTACGGAATGGCTGTAACGCCCTCTTGATGATCCGAAGGATCATTTTAATGAGAAGTCAAAGTGCATGTTTTGATACATAACTGGGGTAATCAAATATGAAAAACCCTCTCAATTAATCATATTTATCTCTAAAAAGAGAGATAAATATGAATGGCGGTAATATATGCCATCTAAATGTCCATTTTAATTAAGTTGCCGTATGTTTCTCTCAAGACAAACTTGATTCAACAACTGATTTACAATTCGTTTAATTTCTTATACAAGAAATGACGTACAAGATGATGAGTCCAATTTTTCCTCTCACAAGAATCACATGTTTTTTTCTTTAATTGTTTTATCGCAACTTATAAAACACCATAATTGTTTTTTCTTTTCTTGCTTAGACCGCACAATCATTTATTCTCTTCTTATTATCTTCTTCCATCTAGCTAGTTTATTTAACTCAATTTTAGATCCTCTACACGTTAATTTTGAGTTAAAAATATACGTACTCAAACGTTGAGAATACTCACAACTTTTTTGTGCATTGTCACTTAAGAATAAATGTAAAGAATACGCTAAACACTCTCTTATTCCTTCGGAAGACATCTGACAAAATTAGAGCAATACAATAAATATTCTCCTTGGATGTGTTCGGTAAGCCCCCGGCCCCCCCATCAATCATGCATCTTGAACTCATCATAACACATTTTGCATAAGGATTCATTCCATTGAGCTTGAATATATATATAAGTTTCGTACCAAAATTCACAACATTTTGAGATCGATAAAATCATCGTATATTCATAACATCGGTAAATTATGAGTTTAATTTTATATGTTATGAATTTTCAAGAAAATTAATGTTACGACGCTTAGGCCTTTTCAAGTGGGGGAAAACATCATAATCACGCGTACAATTAAGCAACCTAATTAAAATTAGTGTTGACGATAAGTCCTAAATTAAGCTAGCTAGGTTAGCTCCAAATGGACAAATATAATTAGGTATGTCTTGTTTTTCTTGCTTTTTAGCTACCCTTTCATTCATTGAAACATCCTACTTACTTATCTACTAATTGTCTTTTTGTTGATCAAGTTGGACGAGATTAAAGACTACTTTAAAACGTGTGGGCCGATTTTCCTAACTTCCACGGCTCCCCCATATGGACAAGTCAATATATATATATCCTCTAAATTTTCTCATTATTCGTAAGTTGTCGTTAATGTCTCAATTTTGAGGGAAAGGAAAAGAGTAACGTATACCTAAACCTCTCGAGAGACCAGTACCATTATCCACTGGCTGGGGGCCATTTAATTTTTCCTAGCAATGATACTCCCATAGTGTAAATACTAATTCCTCTACTAAACTCGGAGAAGGCCGTTGTGGAATTATGAGATGTGATCAACTCCGTCATGCTTGAGAGAGAGGAAAATAAACCACAAGAGCCTTCTAAATTTCACAGATAGGTACCCTTTAGAGTCAAATTTAGTAATATATATGTATATATATTAGCAATTAACAAGTAAAATATCAACCGTTTATAAATGCTTAAATTCTCACGTCAATCTACCGGCCATTACCTTTTATCCACAAAATAAATAAACACCGATATAAAATTAGCACGTAATTAAAAAAAAATTTAAAGATATATTGTGCAACGTAGATGTGGTGGTGGGGAAAAATTAAGAGAAACTTATTAGAAAGTTGGAGTTGGTATTGGTACCTATCCCCAGACCAAGAAAGGCAGTATTAATTTTCTACTACTATAATTAGTTTAATGGGATTAAATTCCTTCCGCCAGCGGCAGAAATTATGGGTTTTTCACCATCATCATTTTGGATCCCATTGTGCGTTAATTGCCAATCTGAGCTATTCATCTTGTAGGACCCGCAAAGTAATATTCTTATTCAAAAAATTAGCTTTACCGGACATCAATAGGTGTATCAAGATTTAAATTTTGATTTATAAAACGGATGGTCATGGAAAGTTTCACTTGACAGGATCAGGCCGTCTATTTTATAAACTAAAATCCAACTTTTGATTGATCTATTGATATCCAATCAAGCTGATTTTTGCGTGAATAAACTATACTATAGGCCTTACAAGATAAACGGTTCGGATTGTAACAATAAATGCATGGTGGAGCCTACAATGAGCGGAAATGGAAAACCCACAGTTCCCATGAGCGAAAATGGAAAACCAACCGTTTCTATCGCTGGCAGGAAGAATTTAATCTCTGGTGTAATTAATGGAGGTGAGAGAAAACTAGAGAAAGGCACCGAAATACTAGTTGCTATGACATAGGCACAACACAATGCCCAAGTCGTTGTTGTGCCTTAATTTGGTCTTCTTGCATCACCCAAATATGCTTCTTTTTATTTTTGTTTTGATCCGGCATCACCCAAATATGCTGACTTTTTGCTTTTCTAACCAATCCTATCATGGCATGAACCGAAAGTTTTTTTTTCTGATTTAAATGTTTCTCGATCTTTCGTGTTTTTCGCCCACGAATCATTCGATGAAATGCTTCAGTGAGAGAAAAACTTTCCTTGTGCTATCCTAGCTGTCTTCCTAATTTTCTCGGTAGAGCTTTCAAAAGGTTTGAATTGGTTCAGGTAATGCATGCAGTGCTGAATTAATTCAACGACATGAACGAAGGGCCATAATGAAGCTTGAGCTAAAGCGTAAGGGTTGACTGACTAAATTCAAGAGCTTGAAATTAACGACAGGGCAAATTTCCAGTTCCAATGATTCTAAGATTTGGAATGTTTGGTCTTCGTGGGATTCGAATCTGCGACCTCTTAGAATTCAACTTAGTTGTGATCCGATTCCATAATGAATGGGATTCACATGTTTTTTTACGAATAGTTAGAAGCCGTAGAGGGTTTTTCTGCTAAACAGAATCTATAAAGTTGTTGTCTCTATTTTGGCATGATCTTGCGCCACGACACGGACTCGATCCATTGAGTCGTGGATCAAGGTGAAAAACAAGAGAATGATTGACGGTAATCCCGATTTATCGATCGAGCGTCAAGAATTTATCTCTTGCCCATCACTAACTTACCACCTATTTAATACATATTGCGCGCAGTATGCCTTTCTCATCGAAAGAATACACTCAATCTTGTATTGTATGGTACTATTTTTAGATCGGAAACACTAAACAGTGTTTGTGACTCATATCTAGGCTGTAAGCTAATCTTAATTTGATCGTATTTGATATCATGATCTTGTACTGAGTTCAATCAAGTCAATCATGCACAGGCCAGACTCCAAACTGATTCGACTTAAATTCTTGGATAACGTTCGGGCAGATAAAAAAAGAAAAAAACAACTATAAAAATCATAATATCAAATTAATTTCTTATTGTCCATTGAATCATGAGCATATCTTGAACACGTTCTTAACACGTCAAACACAAGTAGAGACCAAATTGATCCCATATACAACCTTATTCACACTTAACAATCACTGAAAAAAATAGTTTTATGCAATCCATGATGTTAAAAAAGACTAATCTGTGTATCAAAAAAGTAAACATTAAACATGCAGGGAAAAAAAGAACCCTTTTTTTTTTTGGGCCATATAGTATACATCAACGAGCGTTATTCGGAAGTTAGTAAGTTAGTCCACGAAAGATTTCAGAGGTTATCCATTACCCTGAAAATCCAAATGTCTACAACGGAACTCGAACAGAGCCGTGACCTTCCACATGGAATGGACCAGAAGATATACGAACTATGCTAGAATCCGTTAGGAAAAAAAAGAATACAGTTTGATGCAATCAATGATGTACTATCAAGATGGTCAAGTCAACTTTCGCATCAATTACTAGAAGATTTTTAATTTTGAATATTGAGCCATTGCCATTCTTTCTAGTTGGCTGTTTTCTAGATGCCCCCTTTCGGAATTTTCTTTGAATTTGGATTTTGTCTCCTGGAACTTACTCAATAACTTTTGCTTTGGGCTTGGGGCATGAAACAAGGGTCATCAAAATTGGGGTCATCGCATAAAATGAATACTACTTGACACAACACGCAATATAGTACATTTAGAGTGCGTTTCCGCTATCCCTTTCGTCGTTTTTTTAGAGTCTAGTATTTTATTTTGGATTGTTCTTTAACAAATGTCCATTTTATAAAGTAGTAGGTACAAATTGGTACATTTTCATTCTGCCCCTAAAAATATATTCAATTTTAAAAAATTAGTAAATAAAAGTGCAATGATGATGTCTCTATAGAGGATAAGGAGGTAAAAGTTGATGTGAAAGGTGTAATAATGGTATTTTCTTAATAAGTTGAAGTTACGAAGCTGGATACTTAAAAATAAACGTAGGGATATTAAACTGTAGTATTAAATTGATAGTAAAGTTATTTCTGCTGAATTGTTTTTAGTTAATATACGTGAAAAAAATGACATGCTTAGAAATCCGTAAAAACATGAGGTTTAATCCATGTAGTTTAGCGGAAAAAGCCCTAATCAAGAGACAACGATTTGTTATTTTAATTATGTCCGTACATCATGTGTACTCTTTTGCTTGTAATTTACATTTGGTGTACTCTTCTTGAGTATTTATTACCTGAAAATCAGAATGAATTCCAAGGGAGATGAACATCGATTCAACCGACTTTAGAGTAACATAATTGAGTATGTCGTAAATTTTAAATCTTAATCGATCAACTTCGCAGCGAATATCTTCGATTACAAATTTTCACTTCCATGGGGTGAGACCATGAGACCACACACTGATGGTAAGTCAATTCAACCGATCTTGTCGAACCACCACTGCCGCTGCCATACTTCATAAAACGACCATCACTACCACCTTAATCGTAACCTGAAACGACATCTCGATGATAAACAAGAAGCCAAGAGAAAGAGAAAAAGAAACACGGAGAAACTCTCAGATCCGAGATCAAGAGAGAAAAACCCTCATGACGGGAAAGGACTGAAAACGAAAAAATAAAATCATCATCGTGGAGGAAAGAAAACACCCATTAAGTGACAAGGGTAAAGCCCTCCCCTCCCACCGCAACATTAGGGTGACGGAAATCCTGGGAGGGGCGAGGAGAAGAAAAGATCGAGAAGGCGGCTAGGTATTTTTTTAATTTTTTATTGGAGAGAGAAAGAGAGACCATAGCATTCAAGAGGTGCCGATCGAGTGGAACCAAAAAATAATTATTTGGAAATTCAAGTTGTTGGTGCCGTGCTAAAATTGGTGTCTTTTCATTGGGTAATTAATAAGAAATGAAAGCATGGGAAAATCTTGATGCATAGTATGTTGTAATTAGAGCTAGCTAGCTAGGTTTCTTGAAAACAAGGCCCATATTTTCCTTGGGTTGAAGACAAACGTACTCTGCCTTTACTTAAAAAAAAGACATGCCTTTAAACATAATCCAACCATTCCCCCATACCCACAAACACAATTAATTTTAATTCATTTTCTAGGGCTTTCCCTTTCCCTTTCTTTTTTTTTTTTTTGTCCCCATACAGTTAATTTTCTTGGACTTTGTTTAGGATGGCATGCACCATTATTCTTGGGTCATATCCTCACCCCTCCACCACTCCAGATCAACAGTCCACCCACTAAACCCATACCTATACAGTATATATATAAATAAATAAATAAATATATATATATATATCATCACACTAATCACTAGCTACAAGAAGATCAGTACTTTAATATATACCGGCCAGTACATCTATGTATTTTAACGCATCTGGCATCAATTGACTCTCACGAGGTTGGCGAGCGGTAGTCGCCTGACAAATTAACAGGGGCTTGAGGCAACTTTATTTTTTGGGATTCAACTTGCATAAATATTTATGTCGGGTCAATCCTTATAGAAGACAGCCTCGGTTTTAATTGCGGTCCTGACTAGTGAACGTTCAGATTGGTCCTCAAAATATCAAATAAGTTAATTAGTCCATCGGGCCGAGAACTTAATTATCAAACAAATTTTGTATTGATTAAAATGCTTACTTAAAGTTCCTATATATCGGTATTACCACTCTCAATAAGTTATACTCAATCAAATCAGAACTCTTTTCTTCTTTTTTTGCACAAATCAAATGTAACATGGATTTTAAATTAAACCATCGCGTATCGTGGGTAACATCAAAAATAAATACGGTCACTGGATTACTTAAGTTGATAATCCAATTTTTGTGGGTTTTTTTTTTTGGATAAGCGCAATTGTTTAGTAGTTTTGAGTACATGTAAAACATCTCTGACTGCTTATTTAGAAATTAGCATAGAGCAGGCGGCTATTAATGTCGCATTATTCCTGCATGTCAACTTAATCCGGTCAACTAAATAATTCTGGTCTGGTACAAATTACGGGCCATGCTTTTGTTGCATGTATTTATCAACATAAAAATCCAAGAAAGAAAAATTGTTAATTTTATGTTCCGAAGTGGAAAAGTTATTCCCCAAAAAAATTCAAAAGCGTGCATCGAAATAGTGCAAATAAACCTTTTAACTCATACAGGTATGACATGACTTTTGAAAAAAAGGAGGAGGAGGAAAAAGCATGACATGATATGTACACCAACAAAATATACTACTAGTAGAAAATTTGGTGAAGGCATAGAGAATTAGAGATCAATTTGCTCACTCCTAAGATTAATTCAGATTCGGAAATTTGCTCACTCCTAAGATTAATTCAGATTCGGAACTTCTTATGTGCTATCAATTCATTTGGGGCTAGACTGTTACTGAACTTTCGCTCTGACTAGCTATAATTGAGACTTCTGCAAGCAGGCAGTGAGATTGGTCTCCCAGGAGTAGTCAAAATGTAAGTAACCTGAATCGGATCGATACCTTGAGCTATAAAGACAAATTCTAAATTTCTAATACTCCTTGAAAATAAACTATGGTGTGGGTATGTATACACTATCTTATCTTATCTTATCGTTCAAGGTTATTGCGTGACCTAATTAACCTATGAGATAATGGAGGATTAGTGTGATGGGCTAGCTAGATTTCTTTCATGAACACTTCTCATGCAGGTACAGCGAAAGGGTGGTGTTCCATTGTACGTAGCAGGTGGAAATTAAGCCACATATTCATCCAAATTTATTTAAATAATTGCTTCCAATTCGATCAATGATTTTGTTTAACTAGATATATTTCTCCCTTTCCGAGAACGACTTGGGATTAGTTGATGTGCAAGTAATTAACGCCAGTAATGAGCTCGACACCTAGTTATATATAAACATAAAACTGAATTGAACATTTCTTTTGAACGATTGGAGGATGCAAGAGACGCTTATTACGAGAATTGACATTTCAATTGTAACATACTTTGTACTTCTTTGCCTAATAAAGCTATCCACGAGCACAAGTTATTATATAGGACTTGGATTGTCTCCCGTACTTATTTTGGATTAATTGGACTAAAATAGTCTAGATCTATGCTGCCCATTTTGACACCAAATGGGCAAAAATTATTGAGATCAGTCTCTAACCGACAAGAGACAATTCTTACCATGCATAAAAGACTATGAACAAGTTCAAGTCAAAAAAATAACTGGTAGTCTCATTAATTTTGCGGTAAGAGACTACCAACAAATTCAAACAATTGATTTTTTAGATGGACAATCGAGAATTGGACTGTACAATCCAGTCCAAGCGATTAAGGATGGGAGAAGATACAATTCCAATTCCATGTTATACAGATCGAGGAACATTGGTGTAATTTTAAACTTCACTTTTTCATTCACATGCTGAATTTCAGTTTGATCCCTGACCCCGTGTTTCACTTTGAATAATTTCGACCGTCGACTTAATTACAACTTTCAATTATTTGGTCATCACGTCCAAATTGAATATTAAATACTCACGACTTTCTGGCACGTGACAGTCACATGTGGAGTACACAAAGAAAGAACAGAAATATTTTAATGGCCGGCTATTTGAAAGTTGACATATATATATATATATATATATAGCGACAGTACTTAACATTGTTCAAATTGAGATCAAGAAGAAATATTAATTGCATGTCAAGGTATTAATGCATGGTAAAGAGATTGTTATTGATTGTGAGATTTATGAACATATTCCTTGCGAAATATGTGAGCGACAAGAAATGAGAGAGAGAGAGAGAGAGAGAGAGAGAGAGAGAGATTTAATCAGAAAATAGAAAAAAAAAAGTTTGGAGACGTAGTAGTAATGCAAATGAATCCGAAGGGGTTGGCCGAATGGTTAAAGCCTTAGATTAGAGATTTGCTCAGGGGCAGCTCTATTAGGATTTGAGGGAGTTCAAGCGAACCCCTGGGTACTACAATTTTGTACACGTACTTATGCGCATGGATATTTCTTTCCTATTAATGGCACTAAATCAATCGTACAGAACAGAGTATATGAAAACTTACTGAAATTTGTGAGTAACTAGATCATATAACTCTACGAAATAAAATACATTAGGCTCGATAAATTTTCAAGCAAAGTAAATATAGTTATCTTATATAGTGTTTTGTATGCAATATTTTTTGTCTATATTTTTGTCACCGCTGAGTTAAAATCCTGCAGCCGCCGCTGGATTTGCTCCTTCTTAGGCTCCGTTCAGTTGTCAGGAATGTTGTGTGAAAAACTGGTTCCCAAGAAAAGTGAAGTGAGTTGAAATAAAGGAAAATGAAATTTATTTTCTTGAGTGTATTCTCTTGACAAAAATTTTGTAGGAAAACAAGAATTATTCATTTTGGCAAGACATATTTTGCAGAAAAGTGTTTTCCAATAGGAAAAGTTGAACCTGTGAATCTTACAACTTTTCTGGTAATTGAACACACAAAATACTATAAGAAAGTTGATTTTTCCATTCATTCTCATAATTTCCTTGCAACTGAACGGGGTCCTAAGGTTTCAGTTTCGAAACTCAGCCCTACGGCGCTATCAACTTCTTTGGAGCCAATTCATACAGAATTTTGCTCTGACTCTAATTGAGATATCTGCAAGCGGACAATAGGATTCGTCCTCCAGAATGAGTTAAGGTGCACGTAAATTGGCTCAAACACCTAAGTCATAAAAAAATGAAAATGTGAGGAGGAGCGGAGGTGGGTGGTGATAATTACTACTTACTATGAGTCATGCAAATCAATTGTACTTTAGGCATCTGTTTGATGATGCCATATAACGCCAGTCACGAGAACCAGAAGGCGTGGGAAAAAGAACAACAGAGAGAGAGAGAGAGAGAGAGAGAGAGGGACAGGGAGAGAGAGAGACAAGAGACTTGTGAGGTGGGAAAAAATTTCAATACCGGGTGAATACAACGTGATGCCCGCTTGGCGCATTCGAATCGTTCATTGCGTTTTTAGACTGCTCGGATTTGATACTTGTGGGGCGTACATTCAACCACGAACGCATTTGCACAAACACTCGTATCATATATAGTACTAGTCGCTTCCGCCACTGCTATATGCGGCAAAGAAACTACCAAAAAATTATTGGAGATTTTTCGATTTTGTTATACAAAGGTATAAAATAAAATAGAGTCACATAACAAAAGGCATATGCAATTTTGTGCGCCTCACCATTTTAGAGGGAAATTATGTTTTATTTTTAATTGATAGATCCTTACAATTTTTGGAGGAGTTATTAAATTTTTTTAAAGAAAACTCTTCCACGGATGACCATATGTTAAAGATAAAATTGTTGGACCAGCAAAGACTTGTAAATTTCAAATTTTTTGAGGAAAAAGTAATTATTTAAAAAAAAAATTGAATAGAGCGGTCGACCATGTTCATGTCCCTCGGTCCTGATGTGAGGTACTCTCTCCGTCCCAATTTCAATGCTCCCTGTGAGAGACTGCGAAACTTTGACCAAACAATAAAGTACTTTTAAAATTAATTTTTAATTTTTTTCTATCATTCAATTTTTAATTTTTTTTTTTTTTTGCATTGTTCATAAAATTTCAATGAGTACTTTCAAAGGGTAAAAAAAGTTCATTACTAAGGAACATCAGAGTGTGGGTCATATTGCTAGTACTATGCTGCAAAGAATCAAAAGCCCGCAGCACTGCAAACACAACAGACACCACCATGCACTCATTCCAATTCATTGATCGTCACTCCACACCTAATTTGGGATAACTATTTAACTGTTTCGGACATCATCGCATCGTGTCCCAACACACTTTTCTATACTCATATAGGGTTCGTATACTTAGTCTTAACATCCCCGTCCCCGTTCCGGCCCCCTTATGAAAATGTAATGGTGAAAAGAGTATTGGACAACACGTGACGGTGCCAAGAGCACGCGTTGGACCTATATATCCACCCAGCTAGACATTGTGCTTTCACGATCACTCCAATGCCCTATTTTTAGTCCATATAGGGTATCATCAATCCCTACTGAACAAAGGTACCAAAATGGTACAGTATATTTAAGTGATTTGCACGGACTAGATCTGGCTATGCATGACATCAGCATAACGGTGTTCCTATTTTCGCTTTCTGCATTCACATCGACTTTGCATAGAAGAAGCACATACCACAATCTGTTACAACTACAAAGTGTATCTAATTCGCATAATGCGCGTGCATATATATATATATGTATATATGTGGACGTAAAGGGATGTGGGAGAATGAGTGTAGAAGCGTCTCTTAAAACATTTTAAGTTGTTCAACTTCGCAAAAGCGATAATGAAAAGCGGGAACATAGAATACGAACCGAGAACACGATCGCAAAGAATTTTATCGAACGATTAGTGTGACTTCACTTAGCCCCGTTTGCACTAAAAATTTTGTATTATAATTTATTGGCTTTTGTGAAGTTGTTCATACTAAACAATATATCTTTTTTGTCATAAGTCACGTTTCCACTAAACTAAAATATTCAACACATTTTCTTCACCTAAACCCAACGCATTTCCTACAACCTATAGTTTAATGAAAATAACCTGATGTTTATGGACTATAAAATGTAATCCATACCTTAACGCTCAGCGGAAACAGCGGTTAGGCTACTTCTATTTTACCCTCGCAACTGGGTCAGCCTGGTGGAACCAATTTTGAGGAAGAATAATGACCTGTACCATTGCCAGAAAGAAGTTGGCCAATTTGGAAAAGAAACCAAGCCTAGTCGTCCTTATTACTCTATATATTACTTGGCGTTCCGCCAAGGGATTTTGAGCTTTTTGGCTTTTTTCGTTTTTGTCTTTATTCAAAATTTTTCCACGTTTGTTAGTTTTTCGACAAATTTTTATAGATTATTGATTCGCCACGATGAGAAGAATCGGAAAAGTAAAAAGTTATGAATTTTACTCAAATATTTTTTGAAATATCCAAGATAAAGCCAATACAAGACGAATCGGAAAACCACAAAAGTTAAGCTCAAAACTAACAAATGCGAAATATTTTTTGAATAAGGACAAAATCCCAAAAATCTAAGCGCACCGTTATTTAGGGCTAGCAAAATTCTGTGTTAATGGAATTGCTATAACTCTTTAATCTAAATTTATGAACTACTTTGCAAGTTTGGATTTGTATTGGAAAGTGTTTCAATTTTTAAAAGGTAGAACCAATAATTAAATAAGAATCAGGCTCGTCTTATGGGTTATTAATTGTCAGGTTTTCACATTTATAATGGTCAGGTTTTGACCCGTAATTTCTTGGAACGTACCTTCGGAAGGTCCAGTCACAAAATTTCTATAGAATTGCACTAATTCGGACCTTGTGCACCTCTTAATTGGTACTGATCGTATTCTCCATTTACATTATTTCTTGATCAACTTTCCTAACCAAACATAAAATGTTATAACTAATGTCACTTTCGCCCGAAAACATGACGAAGACTTATTAATTACAATATCAGAATTCAGAGTAATTAACAAAAGCTAAAGCAAAACAAAAACAAAAAAACAATCAACATATAGTATTATGGAAGAAGTTAGTTGGACACAAATTTAACTACTACTAACATTTTCAGATTGATAGAATAATCAATATATTTTTAAATTTTATTTAGAGAATTATTCCTCATTAGGTTTATAACCCACTAGCTAAACCAACACATTATTAGGTTGAATTGGCGTGAAAGATGATGAGGGCAAGATTAGGAGGTTCGGCTTATTAAATAAATAATAATTAGCCATCAACAATGAAAATTAGGCAAATTGAACGACTTGGAAGCAACCTTTATAAATTTTATAAGTATGCAACTTTAGAAAGTTGTTGGAAACTTTTTTCTAGTAGTTTCACTTTAAACAAGATTCTCGATAATTAAGAAAGGTTCCGAGCCAGTTTGCACGCACCTCGATTAATTTCGAGACCCTAAAGGTAACGATCGGACAAACCTCCGGCGGCCCCATTGAAACAACTAACCTAAGTTTTTTTGGTACGTACTACACCAACTAATGTGTTTTGTGGAGCATTAACTGATCACCAAACAACAACCTAGTCAAAGCTCTTTAAAGGTTATGAATTCATAACTCTATATAGGCATGTGTGAGATAATTCATGTCCTTTCTGCACAGTGAAAAAGGTGTTTCAAATGTAATGTAAATAGGGATGGTAATTTCGCCCAAACTCCATGGCTATGGCTACCGGAACCAAGTCGTCTACAGGAATGGTAATTTCACCCAAACTCCACGGCTACCGGAACCAAGTCGTCTCCACGGTTCTTGTTTTCTTTAAAGATTTTGCCTGTTCATTATTGGGTATGGGACAAGAACACCTTACGAAAGGGAGATTTTTGTTGCAATTTTGTTTAAATTTTTAATTAGGCTAAAAGGTTGAATATGGTACCACCTTATGGCAGGTTCATTTTTCTAGTTTACTTTAGTTCTCTTTCTCCTCTTATTAATAGAATTATAGAACCACTAGTTGCGGTTCAAATGACGATAAAATTCTGTACTGTTTGATTATGGTACCCTAAAATTCGTAATTATCGGGTATCAATTCACTTTAGCCAATGTAAATATTTAGGGTTTGGACTGTTAATTTGGGTATGACAATAGCAATATCTAGACCAGATCCACCCATAGGTTAATTTGGGTATGGTAATAGCAATATCTAGACCAGATCCACCCGTTGTCAATGACTTGAAATGATTGGAGTCTGAAACATTAAACTTAATTTGATATTTGAATTAATGATAAATCTAAAAAACCTACACGTTAAGGATTTGTCTCTTCGAACTTTTTAAATACTCCTAACTTAGAAAAATCTGGACCTATTTACACCCAGCTCGACTAATTTCTTAATGGCTATTCCCATTGTCGACAGGCCATTTGTCCTTGTGAACTTGATGCAACACCCGATCAATTTGCTACTCACATTAAAGCATTACTTGCTCTTGCAAAGTCTAATTTCGACAAACAGGTGGCCCTCCCAGACCTAGGGATCCTGTAGTGTGGGACGTCGTACAACCTCTGTAGGGCTGTAGGGCGGACCCCTCTGGCACTTGACACCATTAAAACTTCACTATTTCAGTACAAAAGCATCTGAGCATTGGCAATTGATTGCATCAATCCCCACCTCCAAACAGTTCTGCTCCATAATCATAGAGACAACCCATAATTCTTCACATTCAAATGAAAGGGACTTTCTGTTTCAAAGAAAAATTTACCATTTTATGTTTTGTTTTTCCCAAGGAAAATAGTTGGGACTCAACCACATGTCAAAGATTATTATATTTTTTTCCTGGTCTAAGGCTTTGTTTGAAACTTAGGGGATGCCCCCATATGTGTAGTATAGACTATATAGTTGGTCAAGGATCGGACCGCAAGTTGAGGTGTAAACATACCAAGGCTTTGCGTATAAGTTCGATTCCTGGCAGCTGCATACTTTGAATTTAACCGCTGCACGGTGTGTGGGGCCACTGCGCACACCACAAGCAAGGGAGACTCTCCCCAGGCGTAGCCTATGGGAAAGTCTCCTCTGGGTTATGCATTTTTTTGGAACTTAGGGGGAAAAAAAAAAGGAAAAATTGATTAAGAGAATGAGAGAAAAAGTTAAGGAGAAATTGAGAGTAAAGCTGAATTTATGTTTGAAAATTTCTCCTCTCTTCTTTTAAGAACCAAACAAGTGAATTTCCCCTCTTTCGCGCAAGTTCCAAACGTAGCCTAAACTTTTTAATTTTTATATTGGTTAAATGGATTCTATTGGAAGAAACCATCATCACCAAATTAATTTTTATATTATTTCTTTTAAGTGTTAGCTTAATCCTTATCACTAAAATTAGTAATCACAAATACTCTGCCTCCGCACGTGTGCTTTGCTAAAGCTAATCAATATTTCTTGATTGTGAGTTGGATGAAGAAATTAGGGTTTCCACATGGAAAGCATGTGAGGGTCGAAGTCCAGCAGAGTGCTCATGACAAGTTCATTTACATGATATTTTTTTGCCTCTCTTTTTTTTTGTTGTGATCACAACCCCAGTGAACCCACATGTAATTAAAATAGTTCTCTGTCCCCTGAAAAGAATGGCGGGCCTGGCACAACGGTAAAAATAGGTAACAGGCTCAAGTCGCGGAAACAGTCTCTTTGCGGCTGCGTACATCAACCTTTCTCCAGACCCCTCAATAACGGGAGCCTTGTGTAAGAAATTTGCCCTTTTGGCTCTCTTCGCCAGAAAAATGAAGGAAAAGTAGCTTTACATTGTTGATATTGTCAAGGAGTAACCAAAAGAAAATTCATGATTCCTGCAAAGTGAAATTTCAACTTGGACGAAGTTTTAGCTCGAACTTGTAATCCACCCAAACCCCAAGGGCATCAAGAAGCCTTTAATCCTAAGATTCGGCTACCACCCGCATGCTATCATTTTGTGCGTTCGGGTCAGTTTATATGGGACAAAGCTTTAATTGGACCTCTCAGTATTGGAAAGTGGGATTGGTAGCTTTGATAAGTTGGTCCATTAGGTCGGATACCTAATTATCAAAAACCAAAAAACTCGGCATCCAAGCTGTTGACATATAAAGTATGCTTGGGGCAATCCTATTTGGCTCTGAGGTGTTATTTTTCATGAAAAAAAAATGACCCGGGGAGATCCCTTTGCATCAAAAAAAAAAATTTTATTTATTTAAACGGCGTCCCTTCGCAACAATAGCCTTGATCTCTTCACATCCATCGTCTTGCCTCTTTCGCGTTCGCAAAACGCAAAAGATTACAAGGTCTTTGACCTGAAATAATAGGGAAAAACAAAACCCTCATCACCCCATGACAAATACTCCGTATATTGTATTCTGTAATGAGTACAAATTGGGTGCCAAAGAATCATGATTAAGATGAGGACAGTGAGATCGACTACTGGCCATTATTTAAGGAGTTTTGATGACGAGAAATGTTCCTTTGAAAAGGTGATGGTGAGAGGAGATGGTTAGAGCCATAGAAGTTGGCTAGTATTATTGACAGCCTTATTTCAAGGGCCTAGCTAGAAAGATAGATATCCCACCAAGAAAGGTGGTTGTGTTTGAAATATGCAAAATATTTATTCAATAATTCAAACATATAATTCTTCTTCTTTTTTTCCCCTTCGTTGAACCTAATCTACTCTACCATAGGGGATTTGGAGAGGAAGATGGGTGCTTGCGGGAATCAAACCTTGCCCTTGTGCATGGGAGTATAAGGGAGGAGACACCAACTGCACTCTACACCACTCGCTAAACAAACAAACATATAATTCATGGGAGAATAAAGTAGTGACAAAAAAGCAGTACTGCTCCAATACGAAACCCATGATGGAGTAAAAGGATCAGAAAGCTGGAATTTCATTGTCAAAAATGGTCTATTTGTGTGACTTTTAGAAAACCATATTAAGGGATTCTCTCTGTGAAGGCACCACCAAAGAAATCTGAACTAATTTGACTTTGATTCCAAGTTAAATAATGCCATGTACAACTGACTCTTCTGTTTGGTTGTCAGTTGTGCCAATTTTCCACTCCACATGGGAGGAACACTTGACAATAATGGTTTTCAGTAGTGCTCATCTTTGGTTCCTAATATTTCACTCTTTTGGAAGTTTTTAACTTGTACATTAAAGAGTCCTATGACATATGCCATTTCCTCATCAGGGAAAATAAGGACGGATCCGGGGACCCTGTAGTGAGCAATTCTAGTCGTCCAAAAGTGTTTTCAGCAGTCCGGATTTAAAAAAAACTCTTCCACGAAAGAGAATAAATATTCCCTGAAAGAGTTTGTTTTAAATTCGGACCGTTAATTGCTTATATAGATGGTTGAGATGCTCACTATGTTAATTGACTTTGGTCACTACAGTATCCCTTTGGGTCTAAGGACAGGGTATCTCTTGAAAATAGTCGCAAAGGCGACTTTTTCCTGGAAACAGAGGTGTAAGGAGATTTATCTTGGTAGTGCAAATCTATTTGTATCAAGTGGTCCTGCAACAAGTTTCTAGAGAAAGTGTGGAGTTCAAATTTATGGAGAAGTATCGAAAGTTGATAATGCTAATGCGAACTAACATTCTACTTCGGGTGCTGATCAATATATATATAAAAAAATTAAAAAATAAAAAAAATCCTACTTTGGTCAATACATAAATCTAAACATGTATATTTGTAGATATGTATGGTAGAGTAAGTGTGTAAGCGTGCGTAAGTGTGTGCGCACAGGCACGCACGCAGGGGGTTTCTATAACGTTTTGGCTGACTTTCTTGGCCCAAATAGGCTGCCTGGAGAGGATTATAACTTTGAAACCCTGGAATCCCCCCATTCACAGTCAAAATAAGAGAAATTAGAACCCTTTTTCCAAACCTACAAATTTTCCAGCTGCAAAACTAAACAAGCCAGCAATTGCTGAAATAGCACTGGCGAAAACGTACAGAATAGAATGAAAACAAATCAAAACCACCTGAACCCCAAAGAATAGGAGGTTGCTTCAGACTCTGTAATCTTAATTGATGCACAAAGAAATTGAAGAAATCTACATTTCCACAGAATACTCCCCGTGTCCAAATCTGCAGCCCTAAACGTGTCAATTAGCTCCAGAAAATTACATACTTCAAGCAGGGATATCCAGGCCACTGCATCTCACAAGTTCAACTACAAATATGGTTGCAAAACCATTGATCCTACCTATAACCTAACTGAAACTTACATCGCCAATACGGAAATGTGGCCCAATTTAAAGAGTTTCTACCTCCTCAAGTGAAGAAAAATGGACATTAATGGAATTTAGAGCATCTTGTTCAATAGTAGCAGTGCAAAACCACTTAGGGGGAGAATAATCAGATCTCAGTCCCGGCGGAAAGTCGGTTTTAGCAGACTCCTTCGATACCTCGATGCCTTCAGTTTCCATTTGAATCGACTTTCTATGCCGATTAAAGAGCTGAGATTTCATCTCCAAACAAGATTTTAGATCTTCCTCGCTCCTAGCTTTATTCAACTTATCAAGAAGATCACTTAAAGCTGAATATTTCTCATTTTCTTGCTTTCCAACAAGTTCATCTTGCTTATTAGGGTCATTACCGCCATCTAAATCGATTTTCCGTAGCTTCCTTAGTCCCTGATTGATGATGTCTTCCAATCTCTTTCTGTGTTTCTCAGTCCTAACTGGATTTGATCTTAGCTTTAATTTCAACTCAGAAACAACCGTTTCAGTGTCGTCTCCTGCAGAATTACGGTTAGGGTTCGAGTCAAGGGACCCATCGTCAGCAGACCCTTCCGGTTTAGGATTAACGGCAAGAACCTCCTCGAGTAAAGTAACATTCTGCATGTACCGGTCAAAAGCTTCATTTTCCACTTCAATGTTTCCTTCCTTGTATTCTTTCAACTTTTTAAACCTCCATTCATTTATAACTGCAGCATCCTGAAATTACTTCCAAGATTAGTCTTAACTTTATTAAAGCATGATATTATACGACCCAATTAATTGAACAACAAATGTGCACAGATCACGGTGTGGGGCACACACCGGGTTTCACACAAACAATCTGAGTCATTCATTAAATATAAAAGATTTTTTGAGGGCCCCCACGAAAAATCAGCTCAAACCGATGCCTATATGTGCTCGATCCAATCATCTAACTTTTCATTCAAATTTTAGGATCGTGAAAAGTTAAAGGATTGGATCAAACACCAGTAGGTATAGAATTGAGCTGATTTTTAGCGGGTAATCTCAAAAAATATTTTACATTTAATGAACGGATCATATAGTTTGTGTGGGACATGGAGTGGGCCCTACACCGTGATCTGTGCACATTTGGTTTGCGATTAGACTTTCTGAATATCATATCAGAAAGGATAAAAAATAAGGTATGAGCATGCACCTTTCTGGTTAGGGGCTTCCTTGAACGAAGTGGGCTTTGCAAATTATTGAACTGTGCAAAATTGTTGGAGAGTTGCCGCAGTGAAGAAAATCTATGTGAATTCCTGAAAGCAAGACCAATAGATAAATCTAACTAAGGAAGGAAAAAAAACTGCTTCGACAGAGGACAAAAATTGAAAATTGTGGTATAACACCAAAATAGAGCCACACGAACTCAAAACTTAACGCTAACTAACTAATACAATATCAATGTCCTATGGAAGAAAAAAAAAGGACTCAGGAGCAATTTAACAATAACAGGGATAGTTGGGATGCTACAATAAAAGTAAGGTGAAAAGGAAATACTTTTAGTCTTTACTTGAAGCATCTCAAATAAAATCATTTTTGGCAAAGCCCAGACTCATTCTGTCCATTTGTGAATAGCACTTCCCCTCCAATGACTCCTCAAAACAGTACAAACGCTTGCAAAAGAGTGGCATGGAAGAGAAGCAACAAAAGCACAGTTTCCCACACTATACTAGCAATCAGAAATGGAAGCAATGGATGAAAACAAAGCGGGTCTTTAGAAGACAACAATTTTCATGAAAATAAGCTACTATGCATCATGTGTTTAACGCTGCCAGCATACACTTGCTTTAAACATCATCGTCAATCCCCATAATCACCACCTTACCCAGAGGGAGATGCCTCGGTTGACTGCTGATCAAACAAAGGAGAGCTAGAAGATTGTGTCTTGTCGGTAAAAGTTGCATTGGTTTTTAACACTGCAATCAGAAATTTAAGATAGAGTCATGCTAGTAAAAGTATGACATTTAGAAAAATAACGTAACTGAAATATCTACACCCGCCTTAAATAAGAGGCAACTATCTTCATATTCACTCACAAAAAGCAACTCTAATATTCTAATACTAGGCCTGACTCCACCATCCTAAATGCAAAGACTTGAGGATAAGCCATATTTGTTTTCATGAAGACTTATTTGTGCTTGGTTCTCCAAATAGCACCTCTTGCGAATAATTTATAATGCTCTTATGGAAGGTCACAAATACTTAGGCCTCTAGCCTAATAAGCAAAAGTAGGAGCAGGATTTTTATTTGTGGGATTGATTAGAATAAAGTAGGCTTGTGTTCTATCCTGGGTGTTCCGTTAGGTACTCTTCCAGTTAGGCGTGTGGGTGTTCCCTTTATATCTAGTAAGCTTACAGTTAATGATTGCAGTAGCCTTATCAAAAGATTCTCAACAAACTAGAGAGTTTGGCAAATAAGTCTCTCTCCTATGCAGGGAAATTCCAGCTGATACAATCTGTTTTGTTTGGTATGGCACGTCTATTTTGGACTATGCATTTTATTCTTCCCGAGTCTGTTTGCTTGCTCATAGAAAGACTTCTCAGGAACTTTTTGTGAACAGGTACAGAAAATTATCTTTACTCAAGCAAAGTAACATGGTATGCTGCTTATTTACCTAAAAAAAGGGGGGGGCCTTGGTATAAGGAGAATAGAAGGTTAGAACCTTGCATCTTTCTTACCTAAAAAAGAGGGGGCCTTGGTATAAGGATAATAGAAGGTTAGAACCTTACATATTTCTTAAGACATTTATCTATGCTGTAGGCACCAAACTCTTCGAGTACAATGGTGAAATAAATATCCTCTCAAGATAAAAGGTTTCAATATGGTTTTGAAAGACCCTTGAGAAAAGTTTCATGACCAAGATAAAAAGACAAGGGGAAAGAGGGTCCCCTTGTCTAAGGCCCTTTTCACCAGTAAAATACCCTTCAAGGCATCCATTGAGAGAGAGTATTCAGGGATGGCGCTACATGTGGTGATCCATTTCCTGAAAGTGACAGGAAACTCAAAGGCCTCAAGAATATCACAGATGAGATTCCAAGACACAAAGCCAAAATCCTTCATGATATCAATCTTTGATACACTCCTACCAGGAGTATTATTCCTGCAGTAATTCCATACTAAATCTTGCATTAAAAGAATCTGATCAGATATGGATCTACCAGAAACAAAGGCAGCTTGACTAGAACTAACCAAAAAATGGATAACAGCCTTAAGTCTGGTAGTTAGCACCATTGAAATCATCTTGACTCTTGTAAATGACATTGCAGCATGAGATGGGTCTATATCCTGTCATATGGATGCGGCTAGGGGTTTAGGAACCAAAGTGATAGACGTAGTGTTAAAAGCTCCTAAAAGTTTGCCAGTAGAAAAAGAAAAACTTAACTGCAGCTAGAAAGTCACGGCCAATAACATGCCAAGCTGTTTTGAAGAAATATGAAGTGTAGCCATCTGGGCCAGGGGCCTTCTCATCTCAAATTGACAAAAGAGCATTTTTATTCCAAGTCAGACACAGATGAATCCAAGGTAGAAAGCTGGTGCTCATATCATATAAACAAGGCTGAATACGCTCCTTAACCCCATTGATGCCATTTCGAAAGTAATTGACTACAATCTCCTTGACTTCCTTGTAGTTATCATGTCTCACCCCTTTAGAATCGTTAATGGATAGGAGCTTGTTCCTTGCACAATGGACAACTACTTTTTTGTGAAAATAAGATACTTCAACACAGATACGGGCATATGCAAGCCTTCCCCGCTCTGCAGTAGTACTATCAGTGAACAGAGGTTTCTCAATCACACTTGCTATTTTACTGAGAATGCTAGCATTCCAAGATGAAGCTTGAGCTTCGGCAAATGAAACCATACTGGAATTGCAGAGATTATCATATAAGTACAAAAAAGTTCTAGTAGATGACCAAGGTTGGAGAGAGAGAGACTTGTCATTGGTTGAGCCATGGTCCTAACTCAAGAATTCTTGTCTTAGTCATCAAAAGGCAAGACCATGGTTCGAAAATAAAAAGCCCTGGGGATCTACCGTCAAAAGCCCTTCCTACCATACTTCCCCGATTTTCTACCATCTTTGCTTTTCCTCTAGCTGCAAACAATCCGAGCAATATTACGTAAAAGCTACGTGGACTCAGCTTGTTGAAGGTCGTTTGATTGAACAAGTCAAATTGAGCTCAGGTTACAATAATGCTAGACTCATTTGAATAGGCTCGGCTTGTTTGACAGTGGCTCATTAGAGTAAAACCAGTCTCGGCTTAAAGGGCTTGCTCATTTAAAGACGAGTCAAGCTTGACTTTGACTAACAAGCTGAGCTTTACAAGACGAAGCTCAACCTAGAATCTAATGTCTGCGTACGTGTATGTTCACATTGAGATTTTGAGCTGTCATTGCGCAACTAACCTTGCATGACAGATATTGGGCACCTTGCACAGCTTAAATCAGATTTATCATTTACTGTTGACGAGGCAAAGATGTTGTTTCAGGTGCTTATCTGACGTGACAAGCTATTCTCGTACACCATGTACAAGGCAACTAAGAAAATGAAGTTTTCAATATCAGTAAAGCAAGGCACGAATAGCATCAAAATTGTTGCAGTTAAGATGTACACATGACCTTGATCTTCTGGGTGGAAGCACAGTACAACTCAAGACTTATTGCATGACTTTGAGCAACGAAATTCATTGCTGCAAACACTGTGAACCATGCAAGAAATTATTTTTTCTGAATCGAATCGTGTTAATCATAAAGCGCTATAACCGGGGTCACATTGCGATGTTGATTTTTTTGATGTTATTTAATCTAAAGGAACATTGAAACTTTGAATTTTTTTTTTTTGTACTTGTATTTTTTTTAAAAATTTTGTATGAATTAATAGTAGGTGGGCAACAAAGCATAAAATTGGGCTTGGGCAACCCAAATGTCGGGGCCGGCACTGTCTGCAGTAGTACTATCAGTGAACAGAGGTTTCCCAATCACACTTGCTATTTTACTGAGAATGCTAGCATTCCAAGATGAAGCTTGAGCTTCGGCAAATGAAACCATACTGGAATTGCAGAGATATTATTACGACCATCTATTCTAGTAGATGACCAAGGTTGGAGAGAGAGGGATTTGTCATTTTATGGCCATGGTCCTAACTCAAGAACTTCTTGTTTAGCATCAAAAGAAGAATGGTTGAAAATAAAAAGCCCTGGCTCTACCACAAAAGCCCTGCCTACCATACTTCCCCGAAGGCACCCAGCCTGCTCACCTCTAGGGCTGCAAACAAATCGAGCTACACGTAAGCAGCTCGTGGCTCAGCTTGTTAAGGCTCGTTTATTGAACAAGTCAAGCTTGAGCTCAGGTTTACAAAAGCTCGACTCATTTGAATAGGCTCGGCTTGTTTGAAGTGGCTCATTAAGTAAATTACCCAGTCTCGGCTTGTTAAGGGCTTGGCTCATTTAAAGACGAGTCAAGCTTGACTTTTACTAAGCAAGCTGAGCTCAAACAAGACGAAGCTCAACCTAGGAATCTAATGTCTGCGTACCGTGTATGTGACATGGATTTTGAGCTTTTGCGCAACAACTCTTGCATGACTGATATGGGCACCTGCACAGTTAAATCAGATTTATCATTTACTGTTGACGAGGCAAAGATGTTGTTTCAGGTGCAACTGACGTGAAAGTTTCCTACCCATGTACAAGGCAACTAAGAAAATGAAGTTTTCAATATCAGTAAAGCAAGGCACGAAAGCATCAAATTGTTGCAGTTAAGATGTACATATGACCTGATCTTCTGGGTGGGAAGCACATACAACTCAAGACTTATTGCATGATTTGAGCAACGAAATTCATTGTGCAAACACTGTGAACCAGCGGGCTGATATCAAGACAGCTCATCCTCTACTTACATCATGTTCAATTACTTTTCAATCCAAATATCACTAATGGCTAATCTAAAAGCCAAAGGTCTGCATTTCCTATCGTTGTAGCAATCATGGGTTCATCATTCATGCACATTTGAACCATGTGCTGCTACCCTGTTCATACAAATTGTACCAAGGGAAGACTATCAATCAAATGCCAACCGTCAAACAAACTGACAAATATGACAGGTGCTAGCTAATGCACTCGGTGCCTAAGCCACAGGCAATGACACTTGGGAATAAGGCTACCATAGCGCCATGCCTTCACCAAGGAAAACCTGGCTACAATGACTTGACTGTGTGGCTCTCCAGTCTCCAGGTCCTCTCCATCATTGGGTTAGAGCTCTCCCTATTATTTGACTTTCCTAAGGGCATCTCAACACCACCATGAACCTAAAGCCAAAATCAAGGCAATCGGAACTCCATTCAGGATCATCAGAGGACTCATGGCTTGGAGGGTAGAGCTGAGGGTTCGTCGCAGGACTTGACATTGAAAAGTTTTTGAATCCAAAGAATGTAACACTTATAGAAACCCATTGACTAAAAATCAAATGGAAAATTAGGAAGTAACAGAAACGTGCTAAAACCAATAATCACAATTTGATAAATGAAAATTGAAAAGTAACAAGGAAAGTTTCTTGAAACGAAAAAAAATCCTAAAAATCTCATCCTCCATCAGACAGAGACTAGCCCATCCTCGCTAACTTTCCATACAAAACAATCAAGCTAAAAAATCTCTTCATGAAAAAATTAACCAAACTCCTAGACTCTGTTTCTTTGACCATAAAAACATTTTTAAATGTTTGGTTGCAAAAACCTCTGTAAAACATTTTACCTCAGAAGGCGTAAAAAAAACTTGCCTAAGGAAATCCCGCAAGTCATTTTCCAAGGCAATGAAGCGTCTGTGTACTCTGACAACTCAACAAACACCTTCATACATTCCCCCCACATCTCAGTTGGCATGACAAAGTTCTTACCTTTGGGTCTAATCCCAAGGTTGTTCAACTGACCAGGGCCAGCCCAATGTATTTGGGGGGGCTAGGCCAAATCATCAAGTGGGCCCTAAATTTTTTAAAAAGTACAATATAATAAGAGATAATTTCTATATATAAAAAAATTAGACCACATTTCAAGCAGAATATGCTTTGGTTCAGTGGTTTGTGTGTCCCTTTGTTTTCTCTGTGGCCAGCGGCGGACCCGGGAATTTGACATAGTGGGGGCACCAATTTTTTTTGTAACTGTAATATATGAGTTACAATTAAGCACATTCACACCAAAATTATTTTAGCATTCATGATAAAGTAACAATTTTAAAGTATATATGTATTTTAATAACCAGCTTCTTGGGCAAACTTGTGCACCTCGACTACATGTATTAAAACAAAATTATCACATGTTCATCATCTATTTTCCAATTATTAACTCTACGAGTACAAATTTCGGGGGCCAAAAGTGTACAAATGCAATGTGCGGGTTCATATTGAGTACTACACAAATGATCAAAGACGTTAGGAGAGTGGGGGGAAAACTTGGTTCTAGCTATGAGAGGATAGATTTCTGTTTTTTCATTTTTCCTCCAAGGTGCGCACTATTTTCTAGTGCCAGGATTTTGGAAAAAAAAAATTACCTTAGGGGAGTGGGGGGAGACTCAAACACACACACTCTTGTTCTCAAAGTCAACACTTTACCACCGTACCAAACATTGCTTACTTGCACATATTCGACATATAATATACACACACACGGGTTTGCCCGTACCTAAAGGCATGGCACAATGCATTTTGAACACAATTAAAATGAATTACGAAATTATATATTGATCACTCCCGCTAACAAAATTGATTTATACAGGAATAATTTTTTTAAATTAGGTTCAAACAGAGTTCATTTAGTGCATGCTCGTGCCCGAAGACGCGGATCGAACAATCAGCACACATGCAAATTAACACTGTAACCGTGAACAAAGTATCAACCTGTTCATGTAACGCCGAGGGGTCGTTCAAAATTTCAAAATAGCACACACAGAGAGAGAATATGAAACATTTGGTTATTATCATATATTTATTCTGGTTGGGGGAGGAGGAAATCATTGCAAAATCAAACCTCGACCCAAAGGTAGGCAATCCTATTACAGATTGGACAATGGTGATAGCTTTGCAATCGAAATAGCCATTTAAACGGAGAAAAAAATGGAGGGAGAGAGAGAGAGAGAAAGAGGAGGAGGAGGAGGAAGAGGAGAGGGTGAGATATGAATTTTGAACGTGAGATCTAATTAGTGGCAATTATACAATTACTATTGTTTGAGGGAGAGGGGGAGAGCCGTAGAATTTATGGAGCAAATCAATAGTTAGGATTTATAGAGAGATAAGATTCAAAAACCCTTCTCCCTTATTATGTAGATATATATATATATATATATATATATCGAGGCGGTTTCACGGACACCAAAAAAAACACCTAAAAAACACCCCGAATCTCAATCTTATAGTTCCCGATCAAAACTTTATGATCCGAAACGTTCAATGTGTGCAGAATGTGATTTTAAGAGTACCCACAAGAAATTAATAAAAAAAAAAGACTGGGAAGTGCTTATTTTGAGTAGTTTTTAACTGAACCGTTTATTAAATCTAAACTAAAAACTGCTTAGATCAAGCCCTTCCCGGTCATTTTTTTTTTGCTAATTTTTCGCGGGTACCCCTAAAATCACGTTATGATTACATTGAGCGGCTCAGATCATCAAAATTTGATCGGAAACTATGAGGTGTTTTTTTGGGTGTCCCTTGAACCACCCCGTATATATATACACACACACACACACAAAATTGAAAAAAAAATCTTCTTTTAAAAGGGCATGGGGGCACGTGCCCCAAGGTGGGTCCACCCCCGTCTGTGATCTAAGTTCAAAATCTAGCATCAATAGAATTCCCACAAGGCCTTGTTTTTTACAAATAAAAACTTAATAAAGAAGTGCCGGGCAGGAATAGAACCCATCCACAGCATGTGGAGCGGAAATCGCCTTACCAGCGAACCAAGAAGATCTATACAATTTCTATTGCGAACAAATAATATATATAACTACTCTGAACGAGGGCCCTTCTTTTTGGGCCAAAATTTAGGGCCCCAGGCCCAGGCCTTGCCCTTGGGCTGGGCCTGCAACTGACTGTCCAATTCGTATTGCTATACATAGATCTATGGCAGCACCTCTTCGCTCACTTTGATCTCTTCTCTCTTTTTTTTCCCCATTCTTCCTATAGTAGCTTTCTACAGTAGCTATCAGTGATCAGTGGCCATGTTTTGGGCTTGCTTTCTTGACATGGAAAATCAATCATTCACTACCATGTCCAACAACTGCTTGTTAAAATGCCTCAGTGGAGGATTTCTAATACTCCAAAAAAGTTTTTTAAAAAAAATAGCTGCTGTGGTTTTTCTGATGAAGTTGTGCAAAATTTTGAGCTTTATGAACAAAATCAGAGGGCTTCCGTGTGAAAAGCAAGTGTTGTTGGCTTCAGTAATGTATTCCTAAGTTCCTGTGGAAGTCTTTTTGTACAATACCAAATGTATGCAAGCTTTTTGTCACAAACTAATTTGTTAGGCCAGCCAAACAACGGAAAATTAAAAATACTTGTAAAGATTTTAAAGCAAAACATGTTACATGAAACATATTTTACACCCAAGCAAACGGAGCCCTAATCAACCAAACAACTCAGCATAACTGAACCCACTTCACTTGACTCGAAACGACAAACATTCTAACTTAACCAAAAATTCCTACCACGACACTGCATAAACGCATAACACCAAACTAACCCTTGGGCTTGAAACTCAAATTAAGCACAAACCCAGCAGAAACCCTTGAAAGATATAATTTTTTCACCAGTAATTTCAAGGAAACGGAAGTTGTGACTACCTGAATCGAGCGACGTTGCCACACTTGATACACTTAGGTTTGTTTGATAGAATGCCTCAGCCGATGGTTTCTAAACTCCGACAAAGTTAAAAATAATAGCTGCTGTGATTATTCTGATCAAGTCGTGCAAAGTTTTGACCTTTAAGAACAAAATCAGAGGGCTTCCGCGTGAAAAGCAAGTGTTCTTGGCTTTGGTCGTGTATTCCTAATAAGTTCTCATGGAAGTCTTTAGTTCCATAACAGGGGAAAAAAAATTCACAAAACTATTTTTTGAGGGAAGCCAGGCAACAGAATTTTTTTTTTTAAAAAAAGTGCAAAGATTTTAAAGTAAATTTCTTTACGAATTTTACACCGACACAAAGGGAGCCCTAATCAAACAAACAAATCAGCATTATCGAACCCCCACTCACTCGACTTGAATCGATAAAGATTCTGACATATAACAACTGACCCTAGGGCTTGAATCTCAAATTAAGTACAAATCCAGCCCAAAACCATAAAAAGTATGATTTTTTCACGAGCAATTTTTAAGGTAACGGAGGTTGTGACTACCTGGATCGAGCGACGTTGCCGCACTTGATGCACTTAGGTTTGTTGAGGCCGCGAAGGTTCTTCGACGCGTTGGTGGAGGAGAGGGCGGCGGCGGAAATGCTGGCGGGGGTGGCGGGGGACGGGGAGGGAGTGGCGGCGGGGCTGTTGTTGCTTAGGGCCGGTGATGAGGCCGCCATGTTTCTCCGTCACGCTCCGTTTGGCGAAATATTCAAAGGCAAAGTCCTCGAAAGAGAAAGAGATAGAGTTGGTTTCCTTCCGTTCGTTTTCGCAGGTTCCGTTGAATCGGGATTGGCTCTTCTTTTCCGGCTCAGCCGCCGCCGGAGAGGACGTTTGAGAGGGAATTGGGTGAGTTTTTGGGTAAATAACTTTATTGGTCCCTGTAGGTTGAGAAATACTCTCAACGTCCCAATTAATTTATAATGGCTTGTGCGCACAGATTTTTTGTGAACATATCAGTGGCAGAGCTATATCGGAGCCCGGGCCAAAGTATCGAGATGTCGAGTTTTAAAATTTTTATTTTATAATATCTAACTTTTAATATTATTGATAATTATTCATGTATAGCTGCTTATAACTTTAATAATTTTGGCTTGATTGGATGAAAAATTAATTATTTTACATACTCATTTCACAATTTCTTTAAATAAAAAAATAAGTACGTGATACTTGAAATAGCTTAAAGTAGAAAAAGAAGATTGGTATACTTTAATTTCATTAGGCTATAATTATTTTAATATACAAATGTAATGTATTGGAAAATAAAAACTTTATCATACAATAAGTGTACGTACCGATAAAAAATATATATCTACTAAGCCGGCTCCTCCCGGGTTCAAAATCCTGGTTCCGCCACTGGCACAAATTGTGTACATATCTCAATGTGGGGCCCACTACGAATCCCACACAAACTATTCGAGTTGTCTATTAAATTTAAAATATTTTTTTGTGTTTTTATGAAAAATTAGCTCAATCGGATAATTGTAAGTGCTCAATCCAATTTTTTAACTTTTCATTCAGCTTTTAGGATTTGAGGCTAAAACATGAATGAAAAATTATAAGATTAAATCGAACACTTACAGTTATTCGATTGAGTTGATTTTTCAAAGAGCACTCGAAAAAATATTTTAAGTTTAATGAACGACCAGGATCACTTACGTGGGCCTTGTATCACAATCTGTGTAAAAAAAAGTCTGCACGCATAGTTGGGTTGATGTTTTTTCATGTTCAAAATATAGATTTTATTCAATAGATTTGAATTAATGGAAAAAGAAGTGAAAGGACTGAATTCAAAAAAAGCGTACACAGAGCTCGAATTACAGAGCACAACTAAAAAAGAAAAGGAAAAGGTTGATCGAGAGCTTCTCGGTTCGGAAGAAATCGAGAAAGATCTCTCAGAAAAAAAAAAAAAAAGGAAAAACTGACCAAGATTCACTTTACAAATTGTAGTAGTGATACCTTTGAAGGAAACTCTTGGAACAATCTGCCCAGTCCAGCTTCGGTTTTTTTTTTTTGGGATCAAAAAAAAAAAATCTTTCATTGATTAAAATGATGAATATAATCTACCGTGTACAATTAATACAACTGTTAAAAAAACATATTACATACAATAAGACAGATAATACGTCTAAACCAAATAAAAGATTCGAGTCCAGCGATGAACTGATCAGATGGTCAGGTGTCAGAGCTGCGTATGCTATTTGTCGATATCCAACTGTCCCAGTAGATTCACAATTAACAATATTTTTCACAGAGACCGACCTAGCGTGTGATGCCACTTAGTGGCTTCGTTTTGATTGTTAGGATTTCCTCCTATTTTACCGGTTCCCTGCATGCGGATGGTATTGTGCAATGATGAATACGATTAATGAATATCTCTCTCTCCCTCTCGCCCTCAAAACACCTACAAAAGGAATAGAGTTTCATGTTTTCGGCCATGGGTGTTCAAAGTTTGCGTCCGAGGGTTAAAAGTTCGTGAAAGTCGGAAGGTATTTAGAGTGAAGCACCCGAGCCCATAAGGCCAGCTGGTTCTGCATGGTTCTCCAGCCCAACTTAGCATGTTTTGGGTGTAAATTCATTTTGTTAACCGATTATGTTTTCTTTGATTTAATCCAACTTACAGGGGAAGACTCCGGCCAACGTATCAACCTTCACTACTCGATGAGCTGATCAACGGGTATCGAAGAGATTGATTTGTCCTTGCTCTGGCTAAGAAGTGAAAGATGAAGAATACATACTGGTGCCCGTTCCTAGCCTACGCCCCGTTCCTTCCCCCAATATCCTCGAGGGGATTGTTGGAAAAGCTGCTTTTATACTTTCTTCATGATTCTTCTACGTGCTTTTTTTTTTTTCTTGTGGCATTTCAAGTCTATAGAAATGAATTGCACCGCGTAAAATTCGTAACAAAGACGCCAGAATGATCCATAAAAAGCCGATATGTTGTCAAACACGATGATTCGACATGGGCGACAATGAATGCTCAGTGAAGAAAACGACAGACTGCAACAAAACGAATCCTGCTGAATAGTGAGATAATTAGTACCTGTGCAAAACGTACAAAGATTTCTTGACTATGTTCATCAGTCATCCCTGAGCGAATAATTAGACAACAGAATATGCATATCACCAGATTCGATATATAACAAAATGCTGTTCACAAGCTCCAGGCATCGTCGAGACTTCAATGATTGGGACGGAAGAGTGAGTGGATATCGTACGAATGCCTCCCTAAGCAGGTGCTTTTTCGCGAACAGCAAAACTTCCTGGGTTAATGGTAATGCTCCTAGTGCAATAATCGGTCTTGTAGATCCCAACAAGCCGATCTGCTAACTCAAACATGTTGTTCCTAAGGCTGCAGCATTAGCAAACAAAGACAAATTAAGCATTTAGAAAAACAACCACAAGAAACTTGGTAGTAACGAAAGATAAAGATTCGATTCGAAGCACCTTATAACTATGAATTGCGCATCCTTCGTACAGTCCTTCACGTAATGTCCCACGATTGAAACATTCTTAAAGTCTGCCCATTACGTGAACCGGAAACAAGTTAAGGCATAAGGAGGGAAAAAGGAGTTAGAAGAAAACAAAACAAAAGCCATCCCCAGTAAGAATGTAATTTATGAACATACCAAGAGCAGCATCGATCTCATCCATGACATAAATAGGGGTAGGTTTGTAGTGGTGGAGTGCAAAAACAAAAGCTAATGAGCTGAGTGTCTGAAAGTAAAAGCAACCAAATAAGAAAGCAAACACAGTGGATGTATTGGAATTTGATAGATTGGCTATTTAGCTTAGAACATTCACGTAAAATACCAATTAAGATTGGAGCCATTACTGCATTTCAGAAATTACCTTTTCTCCGCCTGATAAGTTAGCAATATTCTTCCAGCTTTTTTTAGGTGGTCTTACACTGAAAACAACACCTTCAGAAAAAGGATCCAAAGAGTCCACTAACTCAAGTTCCGCGTCACCACCGAGGGTGATCATCTGTAGCAAGATCATTAACCATAAATAATTCGTGACAAATGAGTTAGTAAAGCACAAGAGAAGTAGAACCACCGAGGAATTATAAAAGAAATCTGAACTACAGCCAACCGCTCAGTTGCGTATGGATAAAGTAATCTGACAATTTTCCCATGAAAAGAAACAACACAATCATGGCATGAGCAATGATAACAATTCGTGCAAATGAAAAAAGCTCTAAGTACAAATAATACCACCCGCCTAAACTTTCTGGAAAGCCAAAAGCTTACCTGATACATTTCTTTCAGCTTTAGAGAAATTGCGTTAAATCCTTCCATGAACTCATCTAACCTGAATACCATAATCAAGAAGGTAGGGTTGGTTTATTATAGGAGAATTAGCGAGTAAAGTACAGGATAAACTTGCCTTTTCCTTCTCCAGTCATTGTATTGTTTCTTCATATCGTCGCGCTGTTGGGTCACTGAGTTGAGATCCTCCACTCGTCCATTGTACAGGGAAACTTTCCTCTGGTATCTAGTACAATCACGAGTAAACTTGAGCATAGAAAGAATTCTGAAAATGATAATTTCAGTTGCCTACTTCTACATTGACAGAGAAATGCATACTCTGGGATCGATTCAAGATATGGGTTCATCTCTTCAAATTGTGCTTCAAGCAGCGCCACAATTTCAAGGGCCCTTTTTAAGTCACAAGACTCAGCAAGAGTATGTTCTGTCAGCATTGCTTGCAGCTTTTCTTGGTCCACTAAATAGTTCTGAATTCTGCATTTGACAAAAATAGAGATAGAGACAAAAGCGGGGCTAAATCTGCTTGAAGAACATAATGCCTACTAATTACACGGTGCGGGCTATAGGTTGAGGCATACTGTTCCATATGTTTCATGAAATCAATACGCAAATCACCGAGCCTTTTCTTGTATCCTCTTCCCTTCATTTCCAACTCCTTGTAGTCCTTCTTCAACTCTTGTAACTCATAGTCGGTGTCAACCTGAGCAATCCCCAATAAATTGGTGACACCTGTCACAAGACAGAAGTACTAGAAAGGAGCCAAAATGGAGTGTTCATATGTTGGAAGAAACCTCAGATGCCCGCAACTCATCAACAGTTTTCTTCTGTTCTTCATAATCAGTTTTTGCCTTATCCAGTACGTCTTTATGATGATCAATAACCTAGACAAAGGAAAGAGAGAAGGGGAAAGGCACAAATTGGTTACAACAGCAACTCCTTTAGTTATTCTACCTTTACCTTACGGATGCAAAAAAGAGAGTGAATAATAAATAACCTCCAGCATTTTCTCATAGGTCTCTTGAACTGTAACAGCCTTCTGTGTTGTTTCGTTGGAAGTCAAAAGTAACTTCTCTTTTTCTCCAATGAGCTGTTCTTTCTCCTTCTTTGATTCCTCAATCCCCTTTGTTAGTTTCTTAATCATCTCTTGACCCCTTCCTATCTGAAATTTGTGACGATTGATCTCTGTGCTGCTTATGTCAATCTCCTGACAGTAGTTAGCATGAATTGATATGAGTATATCTGTGTAGGATCTGGCAGATCTTGAAGTCATGTATGTACTTACAGTCTGAATCTTGGTGACCTTTGACTTCTGGTTTTTCAATCTTTCGCCACCTGCATTCTCTATTTTATTCTGAAGCTCCAAAGCCTTAAAAAAGCAGGAAGAATTAGCACAATAAGCATTTTCTCTGCTGAACAGATTCAGCAGGTTGCAAAATGGAAGATACCCCTGCCTACCTTCTCTTTTAGCTGTTTTGAACCTTGTGTGAGCCTATCAATCTCATTCTCTTCTGCAGATATAATTTTCCTGAGTTCCTCTAGCCTATCAAGCTCGTCTTTGTTTGGCTCTGATGCAGCCTTCAAGGAGTCAAGGTGTTTTTCAAGATAACCATGTTCTGTTTTCAAACTGTCAATCTGTTTCAGAATAAATTATCAGTCTGTAAATAACTCCAAATGGTGGATCAAAAAAAATAACTCCAAATGTCATGAACTTTTTTGTGCTATTACGTCTTTCTGGTTTTTGGCTAATTCCATCTCCAAACGTGAAACTCTAAATTCCGAGTCCTGGTAGAGCCTCACAGCATCAGCTATATCCTGACTTATTTTACTCAATTTTGCAATCATATCAGCAAGCTCATTCTCAGCATCTGCAATAGCTTCTGTAGAAACACTGGTAGCATGGATAGCTGTACCCATCTTCCCACCACGTGGCTTGCTTCCCCCACCACTCATAGTTCCAGATCTTTCGAATAAAGATCCATCAAGTGTTACTACACGCCGAAATTCTTTGTTTCCGCCATATGCGATACGAGTTGCCTAAAATCCAGAAAGAGATGAATTAGCACTGCTTGCAAACCAAAAGATAAGCTGCAGAATTAAAATTGGGCTTAAAAAATAAAAATGGTGGTTACTATCAACTGGAAAAAAGATAGTGTCATAACTGAGATGACATTAAGCAGTCAAAGCTCTACCGTGTGCTAAAAGCAATACAAGCCTGGGAGAGGAAAGGACCTTTTGCAGCCAGATGAGACAAAAAAATGGTTCAATATTTTTTTGGTTTAGCTCCTTACTTTGATGAAGTATGTACAGCAAAGTAGAAATCTTGAGGGGGGGAAACCAGATTCTGATTTGTATTTACTTTTACTAGCAGAAATGAAGGCAACCACTGGAGATCCTTCTTCAGAAAACCACAAAACTGATCATTTAGAGGAAGTATGCTCTATGAACTAAACTACAAGTTGATGCCAATTATATTTCCCTGCTATGCATTTTTCCTTCATGAAAGTACAAACCATGTGAATTTTGTGCACGAATGTAAGACAAATATACCTGATCAATATCTTCGGCTACAACAGTGTTCCCCAATGCTGCGAAAAAAGCAAGTTTCATTCTCTCATCTCGAACTTTTATTAAATCGAAAAGGCGAGGAACTCCCTCTGGAGGGCTTACTTTATCCTTCAATCTAGGTAAATGACCAACTTGTTTCTCCTGCAACATGAATAAACAAAAGATCAGTTGATCTCGGGCAGTGTATAAGCAAGCCTGTGTTTAAGTCTTCCCAGTCGCAATTCTTAATTAACAAGAACAGTAGATGATTATATAAAATAACAAAGTTCTATGCTTGAAGCATGAATCGAAGTGTCTCAATCCAAGTAAATCCTTCTGCATGTATAGTTCTGCTCTGAATACTTAAACTTTTGTTGTAAGCAGTGTTGATAATCAAACTAGCGCAGCAGATATGCTAAGTACTGCCCAAAGTTCCAGTACAAAGATTCACAAAAAAAAAAAAAAAAATAAGGAGGCAATATGAAAGGACACAATGCAATGTAACAAAGGGTCGGCCAATGGAAGAGGTATTGCTGTAAGACAGTACTGCTTGCATTCGCTGACTAGATTAAGTTGAGTTTCCAAAATCCACTGAACTAACTCATCATCCAAATCCTAATTCTACCCAGTTCATTCAGGTTATGGTAGCATTGTTTTAAATTGTACAAAACAATATCAACACAAAATAGACTATGGGCTCTGAGAAGCAAGAACCACATAATTCGTTACGAATATCTACCAAAATCATGAAGGTAGCAACACCAAGGTTTCTCCTTCGGAGAAACTCCACACATGCTTGAGCCGCACTAGTTGTCTCGACAACAATATAATCAAGCCCAGGACAAGCTGTTGATATGGCCACATCATATTTTGCTGCAACAATAAACCCGATCAAAGAAAAAAGTGATTAAAAAGAGTCAGTAGAGGGGAAAATTACTGTGAAATGGTCATCACAAGATGTACTTAATTCAAAATCAACATTAGCTTGAGCAAATTGCTCAGTGTGTTCCTTTTGGTTAGTCCATTCTGGGACTTTCAACATTTCAAGAGGACATGCATTTAATGCATTCCTGATTTCTCCTTAACAAGTTGGATTTGATTTCCAGCATTGCCCGTAAATCCCTACTTTTAATAGTTTCTGAAGGTTAGTTTCGTAAACGTAAACACTTCTTCTTTGGCTTTCCAAAGAGAACATTTAGGGACATCCCAAAATTGAGTACAAGACGAACATTAAACAATGGAGGGAATAGTATATCATAAGCAAACATAAGAAAATTGTATCGTATCTTAACATGACAGAACGTGAACAATATCAAGGACCAGAGCTAGATAAAATTAAGAATGACGTTATTGAACAACAGAACAGACAAATTGAGATCTTTTATGACCAATACCATGTGAGTTGTTCCCTCAAACAAATTTTAGCAAATATTGAGGGAAGTACAAGAAAGACACTCATCTTGGTTCCCAGATAGCTTGACTAATATAAATTCTTCTTTTTGGTAAAAGTTATCCCTTCTTGCTCATTTTAATATTCTAGTTCTTTGTTTCGTATGCACTTTGGAACCAACAATGTGCAAAGAATCTAACAAGAACATGCTCAGTCACTTTTGACAAACTAATTGAGAGACTCACGATGTTATTATATACACTGCAATACATGGAATGGTGGAAAGACAATAAAGTGTAGCTTAATAACTTCATTACCCGTAACACTAACCATCAATAGCACCTAAGTCACCCATTCGACCACAAATGCCCTTTAACTCATTCGTTTCTTTTGCTTGCAATATTGCTTTCAACACAGATCCTTGGCTCTTTTCAGATTCCATGAGAGATGAAAGCTCTAAAACCTTTAGCCGTGCAGCTTGTTCAAGAGGAATTAAAGCTTCTTGTTCTTTGAGACAATCCTGCAAAGGACTCAATTGTTCTCACTGATCTACTCGTGAACGAAATACTGAATGAAAATTTCAAATATCAACATAGAAGGCATACTTCTTCCATTTTACGAGCTTCCAATGCATCGACCCTGATTTTCTCTAGTTCATTTTGGATGCTTGTGATACCTAAAGTCTTTGTTCCAATTGTGCTCTGTATGTTGTTCATCTTCTTTTGAGCACACTCGTAAGCGGCAAAACCAGCTCCATGCTGAAACAGTCAACTATAACATTCAGAGGCTTATTGTTATGCGTTCTGTAGCACAATTATGATAATCAATGAATCTCCAATGAGTTGAAAATAGTAAATGCCAGTATTATTTATAAGAGAATGGGGAACCATAGAATTGCAATTAGTCAAAATGAATTCACTTTGGTCATGCGAAATGTAGTTCTGCATTTTCGACCCATTTTGAACAGGTGACAAATATCAAGCCAAGGACATTACTAATCACAGTCCGGAAGAATATTAAACTTACCAATTTCTCTATTGTTATTTGTCATCACCTAAGAAGCATGGACACATCTACCAGCCTCATGTATCCGTGTTCAACACGGACCCGACACTCCACTCTCCGGACTCTAAGAACATGTGTCCCATTTTGTTATTATATTTTTTGGAGACAAGTATTGTACACACCTCAGATATTTTTCTTAGATTTTATTTTTCGTACACACTCATTGGGAGGTTATAATGCATTTTTAATAGTTGGGTAAGAGTTAAATTGCCATGGATGCTTAGTCCAAGAATACTTAGTAACTGTTGGTTTATATCTTCATAATGCTATTTTTACTTGAATTTGTTATCCTACTTTGATAGAAACAACAGTTTTGATTTTTAGATGAGTTTCTAAGATACACTTAGAGAACATAGACATCACATATTATGCATGTCATTTTCTTATAGATGAAGAAATGAAATGTCCGAATATCTGAGTCGTGTCATCCATGTCCCGTGGCCATTACAAGTAAAAACAGAAGAATGAATGAGATTATAGTATGCAAATATGGGTTAGCCAAAAGAAACGTCTATTGCTAAAGAAGATGTATAAAAGCTCAATTAACATATTATCTATTGCTAAAGAAGATGTATAAAAGCTCAATTAACATATTATTACCCCTAGTTGTTAAGTGCTACTCCTTACTCTGAAAACCTGTTCTTACTGTAGACAAAAAATTTAAGAAACTGGATAGTAGTTCTATGAAGAAAGTCATTGTCTATGGCTCTATGGCATATTGGTTTGATATTCCAATCAGTATATTCATTTAGTCATTTACTCAAGTGCTGAAGGGAAAAAGGATGCCAGGCTAGGAGTATTTTCCTACCTGGCAACGATACTTTAAAGGATATACTAACAGCATTGCTTCTAGTTATAAACCCTTAACAACGATTAAGCAACTCAGTTGAATTTCCGACCTCACCTTCTCATTCAAAAGTTTACTTTCGGTACATGCAACTTCAAGTTTTCCCTTGTGCTCAATCAATTGATCCCTCCAAGGCTGTAGTTCTGCACGTACATTTGCAAGCTCATCGCGGAACATCTCAATTTCAACTGTTCGTCAACCAATTCGAAAGTGAGTCGGATTAAATAATTATCTGCACAACCACAAGAAAGCTCAAGAAAATAGATGCAAAGAAGATATGACGACAACAAGTTAATCAGCTTCCTTTTCCAACAATATGCCCAAAAAAAAGGAGGCCATAGATGTCAAGTTGACAGGGAACATTAATAATCTGAAGGACCACTATACAATACTCCTTAAAAAATATTTTTGGAAGCCATAGAAACAGTAAGCCCTCCCGACAGCTATGATGTTTGAAATTGTAGTCAATGGGAAAGCCTTCGAGACTTCTCATGTTTTACCCAACTTTAAATCTAAGATGAAGTAAGAGGCATCACAAAAGTCTGCAGAAAATAAAAATAAACACAAACTATCTGTGAAAAGGAGTCTATTTAAGCAGACAAGGAAATGCTCTGTAATGCCTTAAGGCCCTTAATATTACACATCAACCCTATGTTGTGAAGGTATATGATCACATAATTGTGCTGGGTCTCCATTGATAAATTGGGAAAATGTAAGTTCCTGGCCAGAGGGAGACCTATGACATATTTGCAAAACGTGGGTAGCTCGCAAACTTGATTCTACAATACATCCTTGGCAACTCAAGCTTTTACCACTACACCATAAACTTGTTACTCGCTCGCAAATCGCTAAAGAATGAATATCACAAAAGTAGTGAATTTAACAGGTAATAGAAATAACTAACTTCTGCCTAATTCACCTATTCGCGCTTCATACTAAGCACCAATTGAACTGTTAACAAACCCACGGTGTCATTAGGTAATTACACTGTTGAACAACCTCACTAATTGGTTTATTTTTGGGAGGCCCTGTTAGAAAAACCAAAGTATAAAATTCCAACTATTGACAAGCATAGTTTACTGTGCACTTCGTATGGGAACACAATATGATGAAAACCCAGTTTCATCAGTGAGGCATTAAAATTCCATGCCAATATTCAGGACATGAGGGAACTAATGAGATAACAGGTGTGAATGTCCGGGCACGATAGCAAGCAAACCAAGTTGGATTTCCTAGATTAAAGGAAAGTAATACACAATATTTACCCCTCTCCTTAAGCATAATACTTGTAATAGAAGACAGCACCTTTAGAGTTCTCCTTAATTTCCTCTAAGACTTTCTCCTGCTCCGACAAAAGATTTTGCAGCTTAGGAATATCTTCCTCTAGTTGTGGAATCATATTTGTTGAATCTGCACAATCCTTTGTGATGTCATCAATTTTCGATGAATCCTGCAGTAAAATCCATGAATAAGACTCGTGCATGTGTTGAATTCAAGTAAGAATCATTTGTACCATACCTTCTCAATTTTCTCATCGAGCTTCTTAATCTTTCGATTCTTGTGTTTTTCATCTTCTTTATATTTAACATCCAGCCTGTTAAACTCTTGGAACTCCTCCCTACAACATCTCAGTCCACTTTCAAGTTCCTAGATTTTTCAAACAAGGATGCAATAAGAAATTGTTCCAAATTCGACTGTAACATGGCAATAACAGTACCACTCCAGATCACACAAACGTTCTAAGTCATACCAAAAAAGTTAGTTCAACAAGTTCTCCACTTAGAAGCTAGAGCAAGTGTAAAAGATATTACTAGAAGCACTTGCACATAAAAGAGACAGAGATATTTATTAAAGACCTCTACTTTTGCCATAAGCTTCATGTGAAAAGCCTCCTGCTCCTTCAATTCCTTATTACATTTCCGAATCTCCTCCCTGAAACAAATGCCAAGATTATCATAACACAGTCTATGCATCAAAACATGTTGTACAAAGTATGTTGTGACCATGACTACCTTTTCATTTTCAGATATTCATCCAAGATAGACACCTTTTCTTGCTTTCCCACCATTTGAGCACTAGTGTATTCAGAACCCAATTTTGTGGCTTTTTCTTGCCACTTCAACAGTGATAACTTCTTCAACATGTAGGCTTCTGCTTCATTTTTCACTCTCTGATGGAAGGGGATAAAATGACTAATTGATGAAAGTACAACAAGGAAAATGCACAACCGTGCTACAACACTAAAATACCTCAAAGCTATCTCTTTCTTTCTCTGCTAATTTAACCATTTGCACCACCCCAGACCTTTTCTCATTAAGAGCTTTTAGCCTATGAGAGGAAAAGTAAATAGCATATGGAGGGTTAGAGATTTGACATGCATATGGTTCAGGTTAGAAATGTTAATGTTTCTGTTTATGCATATTTACAGTAGTTGGTACAACGTCTTAATAAATAAATAAAAACACTACCTAACAAAAACTGCATATGCAGTGACTTAAAAGACCGATGTGATGTAAGAAATGATAAAATTAGTGTATAGAGGAAAAGAACTGTAAATTTTGAAAACGAGGAATAAAAACTCACTCCTTATATGACCCATCAATCTTTTCAACATATTTGTTAGTTCCAATTATGTCCTCCAGATATTCAAGAAAACCTTCATCATGTGGTCCTTGAGCCTTTGGCTTCATCAATGAGATCTGCTCAACTTCACCCTGATACAGCCAACAATTACTCCATAACATTTAACAACAAACTTCTTAAAGAAAACTTCAACAACTTTGACTTGTATTCTAGACCTGAAGTATCAGAAAACGATTATTGTCCAAGTCCACTCCATTCCCTTTCAGCTTATTGGAAACCTCTGTGAAGTTACTTGGACGGTCGTTGATGTAGTATTTAGAAGAGTTATCTCTTAACGCAATGCGTGTTATCACAAAATCACTTCCAGGAAGAGCTTCGTAGGTGCCCTTATCCTATCACAAATTTACATATTCATCAAAACAAATAGCTATAAACTACCATACAACAAAAGTTGGGAAGTCACAAAATACCATATCTGCAAAATGTAGAACTTTAAAATGAAGACAGAGAAACTTAGTTACCAAATCAATGATCTCCTGAAAGTGAACGGATACACCAGCACTGTCCAGATTCTGGTGATTAGTAGAATTGTGGATAAGCTCTGAAACTTTGTTAAGACGCATCTGCAAAATATTTAAGTTGTTGTTCACCCGTAGATTGAGGAAAACTTATACACATGGTGGCATGATTATGGCATCTAGAACACATTTGATTGAGGGGACTCATAATGATGGAGCATATAATCTCATACAATGAGAAATTGAGACAGACTAATAACGAGGGGATTAGCAACACCACACTCCTTATGGCATCTAGAACACGTTTGATTGAGGGGACTCGTAATGATGGATCATATAATTAATCTCATACAGAAATCCAGACAGACTAATAACGAGGGGATTAGCAACACCACACTCCCCTGGAGTGTATTCTATATCATGTCATTTGTAGAATTGGGTTTTTCTATAGGAGATGTAATCCTTAAACAAATTGTTGTGTTCAAACTCTTCCCCACATCTTATCTCGTCAATCAAGCAGAAACGCGTACGTCATGCCATAACAGTTATCCCTGCAACTAAGCCAACAAAATTTGGTGTCTTTTTACTTTAAAATGCTTAGAGGTGTGGGGAGTTCAATTAAATGAGAAAAAAAATCTCAATCCAGCAAATAAGTGTAGTTCATTGAGGTTTTAGTAGTTCTTATTATACTTTCTCCTTTTCCTTCAAACTAAGGTTGAACATTTTTAGGTTGCTGAATAGAACCATAAATATGACATAAGTCTATGTCCAGAGAAGAAAGCATATACAATATAATTGAAATAAAAAATTACCTGCTTGGCTCGCTTCCCGAATACAAATAACATAGCATCAATCACATTGCTCTTCCCACTGCCATTCGGACCAACCACGGCTGAAAAACTCTGCCCCAAATAAGTAAATAAATGAAAAAACAAGAAACAAGAAAAAAGATGGTATCAAATTCAAAATTCGATATTGAAGATATAGAAGCATATATGCATATAAATATATATTGGATAGAGAGAGGGAGAGAGAGAGACCCTAACCTTGTGGAAGGGGCCAACCCGTTGCTCACCAGCGTAAGATTTGAAGTTCCGAAGGACCATTTCTCTGATGAAGAGCCTTGGAGTTCCGGATCTCTCCTCCCGTGTTGCCTCCGTGATCTCCTCCATCCTTTTGCCGTCGTGTCCTCAACCCACCATCACCCCTGCAACCCAACCCCTCGAATCGCCGATCAACTCACGGGAACACCAAAACCGTGACTGTTTCCAGAGAGAGATAGGGAGAGACCTGATGTTGAGAATCGATCAATCTAGGGCTTCAAAACCAGGCTGTTTCCTTTCCACAGTGGTAGGAGTCGAGCGGGGGAGAGTACTGTGAGGAAATGGGAATGGAATTACGTTAGGGCTTGAACAAAAGAAAAACGCCGGGGAAAAGGCTTTGCGACGTTTTACAAAGGCGCCGCGGTCGAGGGCTTCCTCTTATCTTTGCCGACGTTTAGAAAGTGTCGTCTTTTATATTTAACCCAGTTAAACTGACCGTTAGCATTTCGTGTGAATACGTAAGCGATATGACTAGAGATCCACTAAAGTTTAAGCATCATATGATGACCTCCTTGTTAATTCTGGTCGGTGATATGTTTGAGTTCAAATTGTTCAACTGGGTATCTATCTTGTTAATATGTTGGCTAACGGGGAGCTTAAAGACTACTCATAATTCTGAAATTCCAAACCTACTATTCGTGAGACTGGAATGTTAGTCATTACTTGAGAGAGAGGGAAACAAATCACCTATACTAACGTGGTGTTCAGGTCGGATATAAAAATAAAAATAAAAAACAAAGAAAAAAACGTGGTGTTCGGGCTATAACTATTTCTAAACACGTAGAAAACTATTTAAAAATTCCAAAATAGGTTCATGATGTGACATTGGAAGTTTCCTTGAAATGCATCCACGATAGCCATACACAGTGTAAGACATAGATGGCTAGAGATTGCTGAATTTAAAAGTAAGAGATGATAAGGTATTGCCGTAGATGGTGTTGTGTGTGCTGTGTATCATCCGAGCAGTTCGTTTGGTAATTCAACGATTGGAATTTCATCTCGGTAATAAATGACTCGCATGCTACATAATAAATATGAGATTTAGACTGTTGAATTACCGAACGGACCATTCAAATGGTACAAAGCACAATGTTGTGCACCACTCGTACAGCAGCATCACCCAGTTCAATAACCTTCCGTAAAAGCTAACAAATTTCGATTTGACTTTCTATATTTAAATGAGCTCTATCTCTTGTATGGTGATGTTCATAAATGTTACCCGCATAAATAGTATGTGCACGATATGTGCACATACGATTCTGTGAGGCCTACTACAGGGTTCTCACAAAATGATCCGAGCCATCCATTAGTTTTAAAATAATTTTCTACGTTATCACGTGAAAATTTTAGCTCACATCCGATACTTTTAAATGCTTAATATAATCATTCAAATTTTTGCTTATACTTTAGAATTTTGAAATTTGAAGAAACGTTTAGACGATTGAATCAAACACTTAGAAGTATCGGATTGAACTTACTTTTTACAAAATGACTTAGAAAATCGTTAATTTTAAAGCTAATGGACGACTTGGATTGTTTTTTGGGACCTTATAGTGGGCCCTAGGGAGTTGTATGTGCACAATCTGTGCACATATTATCTGTGTTGATAGCAGGGTGATGTTAACCGGATTTACTGGTTTATGTTAACTGACCAAGCCATTATGCTTCTTCTTTTTTCCCTTTCTCAATGTACACAAAGGTACAAGTTTTTTTTTTTTTTTTTTGATTTTCTGCTTGATCCAAAAAAAAAAAGGTAGAAGTTTTTAAAAAATTTAGGTTGCTGATGTAACATTTTGAAAGCTCTTCTTAACATACAATACGTATGTCAAATAGAATTAACATTTGAACATTATTAGCATGGTATATACATAATCTAACATTTAAAAAGACTCAAATAACCCTTTGCACAATTTTTACTTTAATGGCTCGTTTACCTAATTGGATATGAGCATGGGATTGGACCATGTATCCAAGATGATCAAAACTTGTTTTTTCATAAAAATATTTACGACCTCTCTTATATATAATCACACAATACGTGAGACACAATAGTATGAGATGTAGTATTAATATCAATTTGCCAAAACTATAAATCTAATTCAATTTTTATTTCCAAGTAAATTATGTATTTGTTCATTATTAGTCCCGTCAAACCGACACTGACGTGCTGGATACGTGAAATATGAACAAATGATACTTTGAGATCTCATTAGAAAACAAAGAAAAGTATTTGGAAGAATACTTGAAACTTAAGGGGTAATTGAGCAATATGGCAAAACAAGAACGTCAATATCCCGTTTAAATCATGGAATAATTAGGAGAGAGAAAATATCGATAATTAGGAGAGAGAACGAAAGCCGTCGACCTTCAGCTGTTGTGTCTGACTAAAAAACCTTCGCCTCTCCTTTCTTCTTCTACAGATTATTCCTCGTCTTCCTGTTATTCTCTCACATACGTACAAACGACTATATAAGCACAAACACTCTCTCTCATCAAGTCACAACTTTCTCTCTCTATATCCATCTATTTATCTATGGCGGAATCGGTCGAGCTTCCGCATCGACTGGCAATCCTTCCCTTTAGGAACAAGGTTCTGTTGCCTGGTGCAATTATTCGGATTCGCTGCACCTCACCCAGCAGGTGCACATATGCCTCTATGCTTAATTATGATATATTTCTTTAATTTACTATTAAGTTATTCCTTGTGGAGATGGTTTGATGTGGTAAATAATTGGGTAGTTAGTTCCGTATCAGAGTAGCTGTTCTTGATTCCGTCTTTACATTTGGCTTTTAGGGGTTAATTTGTATAGCCAATTTGGAAACCGAATTCTGATCGGAATCAGGTTTTCTGCTATGCTTATTGTTTGCAACGGATGTTTAATTAAGGAGAGGTTCAATTGAGCATGATAGTTTGAAGTAAGATGGTAATATTAAAACCTTTTTTCAGTAACTTGGTAGTTGGCAGGAGATGATAAGTTGGAAAAAAGAGCTCAATTCAACTCTAGCTTTAGATGGATAAATAAAACTTAAGAAGTTCCAATATTGGTAGAAGCTTATGTTTGAGCATTACATGCCAATGGCCGTAAAAACTAGCTCTAGGATTAGTCGAGGTGCGTGTAAGTTGGCCCTGAGTCTTTTAGATGGAACTTGGATGAAAGCCCAACAAGATTTTTTTTTTCCCCGTCCTCTGCGCGGGGGGTGGTGGCCGGGTGTGGGGGTGGAGGTTTTAGGTGTGAAGAGAGAATTTTGCATTCCTCCGTAGATACACAAAATTAGAAACAACCAGATCTGTAAAGGTTTTTACCCGTTGACTGGGATTAGTACACTGCAGTTGCTTGAAACGCACATAGGCTGGTTCACTTATGGTAATTATCAGTTCGTTTATTCAAAAACATTGAAAGCAATATTCTCTGTGCAGTGTGAAACTGGTGGAGCAAGAACTATGGCAGAGGGAGGAGAAGGGGTTAATTGGGATTTTACCAGTTAGGGATGCCACAGAGACAACATCAGTGGGTCCCACGTTATCTCCAGGTGATCATGATTCTTTTAGCTTCGTGTTTCACATGATTAATAAGTTTGCATCGCATGATTGGAATTTGTAGGAGTGGAAATGAAACTTTATTGTCCTTCCAGGTGTAGGGACTGATTCAGGGGAGGGAAGCTCAAAAATTCATCTTGGTACATCAGATTCTAACAAGTTTGATGGGAAAAATCAGCAGGAATTTATTCATTGGCATACCAGGTATAAGCTTAATTTGATGAGGCAACCTTTTTGGTGTCTGGTTTTCTGCTAGTTAAAACCAACTGCTATTTTGTTGCACTTGCTTAATAATTTTGGAGTAACTTACAATGCCATTTGGCTCTTGGCTCTTACGTGGTTAGTTGCTACCTCAAATTGTTCTTTGATTTCAGTTATTTTCCTCACTTAACTTAGTGCTATTGGTGTCTTTTTCATTTGTCGGTTTTTTACGTAAGCGTGATAGATTGTTTCTGCTTTCAGGGGAGTTGCAGCTCGTGCGTTACATTTGTCAAGAGGAGTGGAGAAACCAAGTGGAAGGGTAACATACATGGTTGTCCTTGAAGGTTTGTGCAGATTCAGTGTCCAGGAGCTTAGCACAAGAGGAACATATTATACTGCGAGGATTGCTCCGGCTGATTTGACGAAAGCTGGTAAGTTGGCAATTATGTTCTTTGTTTTGGAATTTTATTTGGTCCATACCTAACACTTCTAGTCACATGGAGTGAGTGCTGGGTTCAGTAGTTCTAGTTTCGTTCTTTTTAATATATTATTTTGGTGGGAAGCTGCACGTATGAGTATATGACATGACTGACTTTAGGGTGGAGATATAACAATGTAACACAAGTAGGATGCGCTTTTTAACGCACGAGTAGGTGTGCATAGTTTCCTCATTCATTGAACCTGACTCTATAGGTTTGTTGTTCATTGAATCTGACTATCTTATGAGGCAGATCAGATAAACTTTATCTGTTCAACGTTGAATTATTAGCGTTACTAGTTTTACTTTTATTAATAAGTGAGTGGGTTCAGATGGGTTTGGTGATCGGGTCAAATCTTAGTAGCGGGGATCGTCAAAAGTGTTCTCGCTCCCAACTCGAGCGCAGATTTGCGCTCCAAAGGATCATTTGCAATGGCAGCACCACTCCTCCTGCATTGGAGTGTGATCCTAACTATGGTGGGAGCGGATGGCTAGTAGAAGGAGGAGGAGAGGGAAGAACAAGACCGGAGCAAGTACCTGGAGCACATCGTAGCAGCAGCAGGGGAGATCACACGAGCAGCAGCAGAGGTCAGAGAAGAAGCAATAACAACATAATATCAGAGAAGAAGAGTGTGAGAAGATAGAGTTGTAACTTGGGCTTCTCTATTAAATAGAAGAGATGATAAGTTTATGTTTGGGCTCCATTGTTAACTTTTGCTAAGGAATTGGGCCTAGTATTTTGTGGAGCTTATCTATTCATTTTGCATAAGAAAGTGGGCTTATTGTTTTTGGGCTTAAATAGGACTTACAATAACTTTTGCTAATTCTTCAATTTCAAAATTTCAACATATTCGTATATATTTTCCATCTAAAAAATAAAGGAGCATATTTTATATGCGCGCTTTCTTGACACTCCTAACGGACCTAACCATAGGATCTTTTACTTGTCCCTGCTCCCACACTCCAGCTCCCGCTTTGTGCAACTAATGGTCAAATATTGCCGTCCTTAAATTGTTGTTTTAAAGCTTCTTAGTTCTTAGGAAACTTTGACTTTTGAGATGGTGGGTATTCTTTATGTTGTAGGAAGGTATGCATGCCTGTACAGATGGACAACTCCCCCTTCTGGAGCTTCTTAATGCACTCTCTTTACAAAACACTAACGATTTTGCTTGTAGGATAGTGTTTCTTAGAACCTGCCCACAAGCATGAAGGAGTAGAATTTGGATCGTAAAACCAGATGGAGACTTGGGTCTTGATAAGTTGTTGGATGAAGAAGCCATCATGTGTATTAGAAACACAATTTTGCCATCTAGGAGAGTCATATTGGCCGCTTTATTCTCTTTAGCAATGCATGTAGTAGGAGCTCTTTTGTCTTTTGAATGCCATTTTAATCTCTGTGGTTTACCACGACCAGGGATCAGTATGATTGAGGCTTCATTCTGTGGGATATTTTATGCTTTAGATGTATTATCCTTTGTGGGTTTCTATGTTTTGTCCTCATGTTTTTTTAACCTTTATTCTCTTTTCATTTCTCAGTATGCTGTTATTTTCTATTTCATTAAAAAAGAGAGAATAGTTCGCATTGTTTGTCTTAGTGAGCGACCAAATGCAAAGGTGGTTGTAGTTCTATATATAGGTTCCCAGTGTTTTCCTTGGTAGAGTTTCAACATCCAAGGCGCTAACTTAATTGTCAGTTTGATAAACCAAAAGGCTTCCAGGCCTGCAAAAGGATTTTCTGTTGTCCAGTTGATCATATGATTTCTTTGTTGTAAAGCCGTGCAGTGTGAGAACTTCTCCATCACATTTAATATGTTGTGCTAATTATTGCTGTGGCCTACTTGTAATTGACTTTTTCACATTTAGCTATTTTTTGTTGGTGTGGTTTGTGTGAAAGAATGTCCCTAACATGTTGCATGTAGAGAAGTAGCTTAAATCTTGATCTGGCAAGATGCTGAGTTGCTACAGAATTTCTCATTTTGATTAGAGATGGAGCAAGTTGAGCACGACCCAGATTTCATAGTGTTGTCTCGCCAGTTTAAGGCTACTGCGATGGAGCTTATCTCTCTTCTTGAGCAGGTACGTGTGGGACTGAGTTATTTCCCCTTTTCTCCTCTCCCCCTCCCGCTGAAGGATATAGCTTAGGTACCGTCATTTGTAGTCTCTCTCTCTCTCTCTCTCTCTCTCTCTCTCCATGCATTGTTCTTTCTATTTGTTTCAATTGGTTGTTGCCTGCTTTGACAATTTTTGGAAATAGTTTCATACAATCATAAGGATTTTTCTTCTGTTCTTCAATGGAGTCTGGGACTCCGGTGTTGGAAATGTCTTACCAATCACTGCTTCAGAGCACACGTCTCCAAAGTCTTGATTTTGTTAAAACTGATACTTTTAATCTTCGAGTGGCGTCTAATTGAGTTCGTGATATTCCATTTATTGCTGAAAGCTACTAATGCTGTAGATATACCTTTTCTTTCATATAACCTATGATTTTGAAGTTCAGAAATGATAATAATACTTAAGGGTTAAAGCTGCTCTTTTGCCCCATTAGTGGAGTTATATTTCTGCAAGAGATCTGTGCTTGTGAGTTTGCAGTGGATTCCGACCAGTTCTGTAGGTCGGATTCTGCTGATAGTTCATTCTTTCGGTTGTGGAAACTCTTTCTGTTTTATTGTGTCTTCTAAAGATCTGTTTTCGAATTACATCCAGTCGGAGTTGTAGAATTCACATTTGCAGCTAATGAGCCTAAAGTTCCATTTTCCCATTTATGGTCAGGCGGAACTTAACTACTCATAGCCAATGTGAAACACTTGCAAAGAACATAAAAAGGGTATCACACTTGAACACTGATTTGAATGTCAAGTTTGCTGGAGTTTTGGACTAAAATTGACAGTTCAAGAATCTTGATGAGGGCATTTGTTTTAAAGAGTGCATTGTCATATTCCTTGACTTGTTCGGGGCACATTTCTTCTGGACGAACAGCAATCATGAGAATGATTTTGCCAATGAAGCATCATCATCATGATTTTGACCACTTCTAAGTTATTCTGTATTTTGTGGGATTGTGTTTCTCATAATCCTCACGTTGCTGTTTCTTCCCTGATTGTAGAAACAAAAAACTGGTGCAAGGACAAAAGTTCTGTTGGAGACGGTTCCAGTCCACAAATTGGCGGATATTTTTGTTGCTAGCTTTGAGATAAGCTTTGAGGAGCAGCTCTCTATGTTAGATTCTGTTGATGTTAAAGTTAGGATATCAAAAGCTACCGAGTTAGTTGACAGGCATTTGCAGGTAATAGTTGATATTGATAAAACCATTTGTTTTTCTTTTGTCTTTTAGGCTACTTCTGGCCTTTTTTGGAGTCATGAGTTGTGCTATCTACTCTTACTTGTACAGTCAATACGTGTAGCCGAGAAGATTACACAAAAGGTTGAGGGGCAGCTGTCGAAGACCCAGAAGGAGTTTTTTCTTCGACAGCAGGTTTGCTTTCTGATATCAGCTAGAAATACTTCTTTATGAGTGCAAATTTAGGTATGAAAGTGCGTTGTGGCTTTTTTGTTGTCTCAACAAAACTTTGACGTGGTCTGGTAACGGCAAAATTGTTTTCTCATTCCACTGTCAAAAGTTTGAAGTTGTTTATTTGTTTATTTTTTCCATATCTGGTGAAGTATGTGAAGCTGAGACAGTCTCCATCAGTCTCTCTGATTGAGAGTTCCACAGTCGTTCGAGTGGATGTGCACCGACATCTTTGTGGATGCAGAAACTATTTGGCTTGTTTACTGATCACAGAACATATATTTAACTGTTTCAGTATATCTGCACTATCTCATTACAGGTGCTTCAATGGATGTGGCATTCTCCCATTATATTCTTATCTAAATGGTATCTTTCATGCCTGCTCCCTTACGAGTATTTTTCAGATGAGAGCTATCAAAGAGGAGCTTGGGGACAATGATGATGATGAGGATGATGTGACTGCTCTGGAAAGAAAAATGGAAAGTGCAGGAATGCCCCCAGATATATGGAAGCATGCGCAGAGGGAATTAAGGTATACTAACTTGGGTACACACAGTAATGTAGTTTATCTTACTAGGTCTGTTTGGATGTCTTCCGGTTGGCAGATAAGCTTCTGATTGCATAATTTGATTTGGTAAGTTATACTTATTATGGTCATAACTGCTCATACTTTGCGGAGGGGGGGTACATTACAAGTTTGCATTCTGACATGAAGACATAGTAGTGCCCCTTAGACCGAGGAAGACGGATATCACCTTTGTGTGTGTGCACAAGGAACATCAGCAAACAAAGTAACTTTGTTAACATTAATTCTGGGATGGTAATGCATTACGAACTACTTGTACTTTCCAACTACTGTACTCCAGTAAGATTCTTAATTGTACCGAAGCTAACTTCGGGGGGTGTGAATAATTCCTATTCTGGCAAATTGTCGATCAGAAGTTTCATACTCATCATATCTAGGTGTCTTTTGACAAATCAAGTATCCGATTTTTGACCATCATGATTAATGATTCATACCATTGTAACTGTGACAAGGTATCAAATTAATTGGTGCATATTCCACTACATAAGTCCCTGCATCAACAGTATGATTTTTTCCTTCCATGTAAAACAATAGATTGTTTTAAGCACACTACTAACTGGCACCTGTGTATCTATGTTTCTAATTCATGTTGAACTTCATTCAAACTTATGCATATTGCATGGATGAACACAAGTGTGAAGTGTCGCAAGTCAACACAAATGCCCGCTTTCACGAGCATACTTGAATCAAATTAGTTCAAGTACAGGCTGTCCTTTGGGACTCAGTGTCTTTAGGGTGGTTATCCATGTTGTCAGAGGTTTTTGCTGAAAATGGCTCTTTCACAATCTTTTCCTTACAGTTACGGTCCTGGTCAACTGCATGATTCGAAGTTATAAGTTTTGGGATATTGGGGATTTCTTTTGATTTCCTTTGCAAATTCTTTTAACAGGAGACTTAAAAAAATGCAACCACAGCAACCAGGATATAGTAGTTCTCGTGTTTACCTGGAACTTCTTGCCGATCTACCTTGGCAGAGGGCAAGTGAAGAACTTGAATTGGACTTGAGGGCTGCAAGAGATCGTCTTGACAGTGACCACTATGGTTTAGTGAAGGTCAAACAACGGATTATTGAATATCTAGCAGTTCGAAAGGTTGACCAGTTCTCTAATTCTTGTTGCTTTGACTAGGTGTTATTTTGATTCTTGTATTCCGGTTTGGTTTAAATTATGTAAATTGCAGCTCAAACCAGAGGCAAGAGGCCCGGTCTTATGCTTCGTTGGCCCGCCTGGTGTTGGGAAAACATCTTTGGCATCATCTATTGCTGCTGCTCTGGGAAGAAAGTTTATACGGATATCCCTTGGTGGTGTTAAGGATGAGGCTGATATTAGAGGGCATAGGAGGACATATATTGGAAGCATGCCAGGGCGCCTTATTGATGGATTGAAGGTTGTAAGTTGTTGCTGGTTTTGATGATGGTTTCTTTCATCTGAATCCCTATTTGAAATCATTTGGGCCTTGTTCTCTTTGGTTTTCAAAAAGCATTTTTCAAAAAATACGCCCTAGATTCCCCATATTTTCAACATTTCTCTCTCTATCTCTCTCCACTTAGAGCATCCACAGTGGAATAACCAAAAGTCAATAATCAAAAGTTGCCACATCATCTTTTTAAGGGGTTGCTAAAGTTAGCAATGTAGAGATCCGCAATGGTACAATCAAATTTGAATAACCAAAACTTGTCAAATCATATTTTCAATTTATAAAAATCTAAAAATTGTGAACATAGAAAACAATTTTTTAAATATAGGTTTCAAACTAATAAAAAAAGGTTATTAGAAAAAGAGAGAATAGTTTTTTTTGAAAACTTTGATTTAAAAAAAAAGGTTTTGGGAAAAAGTTAAAAAAAAAAAAAGTTTTTGAATTTTTTTAAAAAAGAACAATTTTTGAAAAAAAAAGTTTTGATATAAACTTTTTTTTCAAAAAAAATTGTTTTTGCAAAAAAAAAAGTTTTGAAAAAAAAAATAGTTTTTGCAAAAAAAAAAAAAAATTTTTTTTTAAAAGGATTTTTCATAGAAATTTGTTGAAAATGAAAGAGAGAATATTTTTGTGTAATGATGGTATATTTGATTGAAGAAATATGGGAACATCTAAATTTGATTATTGACAAAAAGTTGCTAATTTTGATTATTCAAAGGCCAAAATTTGATGAGTTGCTAAGAGGTTGCTAAATCTGATTATTCCACTGTGAGCTCTTTTTTGAACTTATGTTGCTAATCTTAGCAACATTTTAGTTTTGATTATACCACTGTGGATGCTCTTATTATCCCTACTATTTTTCAAAAAAAATTTCGAAACCCAATCCAAACACAGCATTGATGTTTGCCTCACTGCATGATTGCATTGTATTATTGTGTAGGAAATTCCTCATGCTTGTAAGGCACTTACATAGAATGATATTTTGAGCATTTTGGTTTGGTCTTGAGGTGGAGGATTGATGCAGGAAAATCAAGAGACCAAAGAACAATAAGAGAACCATAGTCATCCGCACCTTAGGAACACTAGGGTCTTGTTCGTTTTGGTATTTGGATTTTGGATTTTGAGAGAGATAGAGAGAGAAATGAGAGTAATAATTGGGAGAAAATTTATTAGGGACCGTGCGCAGAGAGAGAGAGAGAGTCCAAAATCCTAAATCCCAAACCGAACAAGCTCCAGGTATCTGCAATGGGAGAAGTAATGGCATCCACACCGACACTCAAATTATAATGAAATGAATCCATCAATAATTGCAAATCCAGCTGTAGAGTCCTTAGAAATAGACTTCTCCAAATAATAACAAAAAGATAAAAAGAAGATAACCTAACAATAATTACTAAGGTTTTTACAATATAAATTTTAAATAACAAATATATCTACCAAATTAACTCCCAAAGTCTAAAAAGTACAAATGACAAAAGTATCATCCTCCAGGTTCAAATATGAATAGCTCAATGGGGTTGTCCTTCTTGTTCCCTATCAAGGTTTTCCTTCACATGCACACGCTGTATTTTTATTGGGTTCGAATCCAGGTTGGGATGTGAATAGGTGTCAATTAATAATCAGTGATTAAGAATGTTTGACTGCTACATTGTGTGGTAATGCTCTGAGATACAAATAGATGGAGTTCCTGCCTGCTGAGGTTTATCAAACAATGACATGTGTTGTCCAAATTTTAGAAGGCTCACTTATGTTACTTTTGTAGCGTCGCGATTTGCATTGTTTTTATCTCCCTTAAGTCATTCATCTGAGCATCTCTTGAAGTAAAAGCAATTTACTGCAGTAAAGTAGTTGTCGGTTTGTTTTTTCTCTTCATGGTATCTATTAACAAATTGGGGTTAGGGCTGTGGAATTTAACTTGGTTGAATGCTTGTTGATTTTAGCAGTTTATGTGTGCTCTATTAGACTATTACTCTTGAAAATAGTCACATAATGTGATTAGGAAATTGAATGTGGGTCTCTAGTCCTCTCCTGTAGGAAGTGGGCCTGGCTGACATTTAACAGCTTTCTTAAGGTGACTTTGTTTTTGGGTGGGAGGCTAAAAGATTATTTTTTTTGTATTGTGAATTTTAGAGAGTGGCCATTTGCAACCCAGTTATGCTTCTGGATGAGATTGACAAGACTGGGTCTGATGTTCGGGGTGATCCAGCTTCAGCTCTACTAGAGGTTCTTGACCCTGAACAAAACAAAACATTCAATGATCAGTATCCTTTTTCCTTTCTGTAAATCTCTTGGTAGTTGCTCTTCGAAATCGATAATTCTTGCATTGGACAACCTTAACCGATATTCCAATTTCCAGTTATGCCATTCAAGTTTTTTTTTGTTTTTTAATGACAATATGGTTCCATGGTGTGTTTATCAGCACTTGTAAGCTAACTAGCTTATTTGATTTTAAAAAAGTTGACTAATGATGTTCGGAAGCAATTTTTGGCTAATCACTTCTTTGGTTTCCCAGCATAATTCATTTCAAGAGATGAGCTTTTTAAGCTTTCTATTACTGTTGTTTTCGCGGGAGGAGAAATGACTTATGGGTGTAAGTTAGCTTATGTGGACAAGTTTCTTAGCATCTAGAATATTTCAGCTTTTCGTCTATCAACATCACTTTCAATATGTTCTATACTCTGTTCCATACATCTTGATAGATGGTGTTAAATAAAATAAAATATTCAAGTGAATCTTCAATGCAGTACTATTAACACCATACAATGCTTTGATATAGACATATCCAGAACGGTTCCTTAACTGCGGTTTACCAGCTATCTGAATGTTCCATTTGACCTTTCAAAGGTGGTCTTTGTGGCAACTGCAAACAGGGTGCAACCTATTCCTCCGGCACTGTTAGACAGGATGGAAGTCATTGAATTGCCTGGATATACCCCTGAAGAAAAGCTTAGAATAGCAATGCGACACCTCATTCCACGAGTTCTGGATCAGCATGGCTTGAATGCTGAGTACCTTCAAATTCCTGAGGTATTAAACTTCAATTAATTCCGATGAAGTACAAGACAAAGCATCAGACTTGTATGTTTGTAGCATCCTTCCATCACGGCTTGATTTTCTATTGATTCTTTGTGGAAAGGTCATACCATGGAAGCTTTTGTTTTCTTCTCTTTGCTGTTATTTTTTGGGTGTTATATTGTCTTTGCTTTTTTTTTTTCTTCATACCATAGTGACATTCATATGTTGGAATGGTGTGTGTTGTGTGACGGTGCCTCAATAGGGTTTCTAGTTTTTTTGGTCCTTTTTCCTGGTTTTTGGGGGAGGGATTTCCTAATGTTACAGATGTTCTGTTCAAGCACTATGCGGGTTTTGTTATAGGCGCTTGGTAAGTGTTGATGTTTAGAATTTGGCTATACTCGATTACAGTTAATTTAGTTGCAGTCACCTTGCAGAAGGATTCTGTTACACTCGCGTACAGTTAATTTGCCTGTTGTATATATATTTTTGTTGTGATTGGCAATGATGAAAAAGTCAGTTGATTGTACTAATTGCATGTAATTATTCACTTGTGATCACCTTATTGGAGGGCGTGACTCTTCATTGGTTTGTGTCTCTGTGTTGCGGTAGGCTATGGTGAAACTTGTCATTCAGAGGTACACCAGAGAAGCTGGTGTCAGGAATCTGGAGAGGAACTTAGCTTCCTTAGCTCGTGCAGCAGCTGTAAGAGTTGCAGAGCAAGAACACTCTCTACCTCTCACCAAAGATGTGCACCATATTGGTTCACCGCTTCTGGAGAGCAGACTTGCTGATGGAGGGGAGGTAGAAATGGAAGTCATTCCGATGGATGTTAGCAATCATGAGATATCAAGTGCATTCAGAGTTACCTCACCTTTTGTTGTGGATGAAGCTATACTGGAAAAAGTATTAGGGGTACGTATAGCAGTTTTACTTTTTTGACCAGGTTGACCAAACAAGAAAATAATTGTGGCTGACCAGGGGAGTTTGTTTAAAACCTAGATGTGTCCAGGGACGGTTCATCTACTGAGTTTTGGGAACTATCAGTTTATATTAAGTCCTTAATTACCTCAAAATACCACACTTGCCTGTTCGGTTGTTGAGTTCTTCTAATGGCTAAGGCTACCAGATATGGTTTGTAATATTGTTATTGGAATGCAGCCTCCAAGGTATGATGACAAAGAAACGGCCGAGCGTGTCTCAACTCCTGGCGTGTCTGTTGGGTTGGTTTGGACTGCTTTTGGGGGGGAAGTTCAGTTTGTCGAGGCTACAGCCATGGTAGGAAAGGGTGATCTTCATCTCACTGGGCAGCTTGGTGATGTTATTAAGGAATCAGCTCAGATTGCATTGACTTGGGTAATCTTTTCCATCAACTGGTTTACCTTGATATGTATGGCAAATGAGTGCTCCACGAAATTCCTAGCTTCCATCTTGCTTGTGAATATGGTTTTGAAAGGAATAATGAATTGAAGGGCCATGTTGTTAGCTTCAATCTCAAGGCACAGAGTAGAAGCCTTTAGATTTGAGTTCTATATTTTTCAAGTATATGGATAACAATTCTATAAAAGAATAAGATAATATTTATTGAACTTGTTAAGTTTCATATTCCTTCCTAAGACAAAACCAGTTACCTGTACTCAGAAATTTAAGGCTATTCCATGAATGGGGGGCTGACAAATGCCATCTTACTGCCTTTTCTTTTGATTCTACAATTTTTCCGTCATGCTCTTGTTGTTGCCTTGTAGTATCTGGAGATTGTGGAGGGTATAGATGGTTAGATACTTAAGTCGACCCTTTCTAATACCTTAAGGTGAGGAGTCAAGATATTATCATGGTACGAGAGTACAAAGTTCCTGAGTTCAAATCTCATTACTTATCTGATAACAACCTACATGCTCGTGCAGTCGTGTGTGGCCCTATGTTACATGGACTGGATTGTGAGCGTTGGGTGTGGGTGTGGACTGGATTGTGAGCGTCGTGTGTGGGTGTAAATCAAGGGATCAGACATCCCCATGTTGGAAGGGTTGTGTTGATGCTCTAAATTTTAAATTCATGCCCTCTTTGATGTAACTTGCTTTAGAGGAGTCTGTGTTCACCGTTCAATACGATATCCTTTCTTCAAATAGAAAATTAGAATAAAGCTATTATACTACCCTTTACCCGTATTTAATCTGTAGTTCAGCATTCATTTTCAAGGCCATCTTTGAGATAAAATGATAAATCCTTAAGTTACTGTAACCGAAAGATGTACTGCCACTTACTAGTGCAGAAATGTTTTCCACTTGGCAATTGCATGAAAATATTCATATGCTGGCTTTTTCATAATTCTGGCAAATACATTAGTGACTAGTGAGACATATCGACATTAGCAGTTATTTTTCAAGGTATCTTTACAATGGTTTGGTTCAACGAAACAAGATGCTGATGCTGAATCTTTTTTTATTCCTTGGGGAAATTAAGAGTTAGCAATTTCTTTATTGTTGTTTTGACTCAGTAGACCTTCCCTTGACATACAGGTTAGGTCAAGGGCAGCAGAACTTAAATTGACTTCTACTGAGGGTATGAATCTGCTGGAGGGGCGTGACGTTCATATACATTTCCCTGCTGGGGCTGTACCTAAGGATGGACCCTCAGCAGGTGTGACTCTCGTAACATCACTGGTTTCACTGTTTAGTCAGAGGAAGGTAAGAGCTGATACAGCAATGACCGGAGAGATGACTCTTAGGGGTCTAGTGTTACCAGTTGGTGGCATTAAGGACAAGGTGTGTATTCTCCCTTCTTTTTTATGTTTGTATGCAGGACCTGAATCACACATCCATTCCATAATGTTAGTCCTTTTCGTTTTGGGATGTCTTAAAATATTGTCCACTCTGAGAAGTTGAAGCAAAAAGTTCTGTAACTTTCCAAAGCTATCTGCTGTGAATTGTTATAAAAAGTGGGAAAAGTTTAGGGCGAATTAGGAAATAACTATTAAGCCATTGAATTTGAAAACCTCAATTGCATGTCCCCTTTACAAGTTGAAATTTCTGAACTTGACCAAGAATATGAGACGGAGGAAGTAGTCCCTTCAGCCCTATAGTTACTGCCTTCAATCTGGACTGATGAGGTCTATGAAGTAAATTGCTTGAGGGTCCAACAAGTTGTCCCTCGCTTTTCTGAACCAGATTCTAAGGTCACAAACACTTTTCGCCTTCTTCTCCCTGTTGGATGGTTTGACACCCATGCATGTTGGACTATTCACATCTTACGGATAGTGTAGTATGGAAAGAAACTAAAGAAAATTTTTGAGATCTGCGGAAAGCATTGGCTTGCAAAGCCAAATGGTTTGATGAATGTTGTGAAGTTGTGGCAATTGTTCAAAAAGAGTGGTTAACAGGGTAGAACACCACCTACTGTTGAAAGGAGAAATAAAAAGAAATTGGTGGTCTACCCATCAGTTGGCATGCTCATGCTCATGTGGTAGCATAAGAGATGACCATGTGGTTGACATTTTCAAAGCAAATTTCTGAATCAGGCTAATGTTGCTTGTATGCACTGCACTTCTTGTACATCCAAATTCCAATCTGGTAATTGCGTGTTCGTTTCATTCTCTTTGCATTAGGACATGATTTTAGTACTATTCTGTAAATCCTTGAGAGTTATTTTTTACTTGCTTATTCAAATATATGCTGTAAAGGTTTTGGCCGCTCATCGATACGGTATCAAGAGAGTTATCCTTCCAGAAAGGAACTTGAAGGACTTAGTTGAAGTACCATCAGCAGTTCTTGGTAATTTGGAGGTAATGTTTCTTGTGCTGTTTCTATGCATGGTTAAGGTATTTCAGTAGGGTATGAGAGCACATGCAATTGCAAACTGGAAACTGGAAACTGTGCGCCAATTGGGATTGGTAAAGGCTCTAACAGATCTATCTTATTAATGTCAAAGACACGGGGACAATATAATTGTTTATTCTAAGTTATTGTGTTTAAAAGTTGCGATATGAGGTTTAAGTAAATTCTATTAAACTTAAGCAGTAAAGATGTTTTCTAGGTGGAATGTGGGACACATTCCACACCCTTATTTTGACTGTTGAGTATATTTTGAAGTGTCCATCGGGTTGTGTTAAATTAAATGGTGATGTTTAACAGTTTAACACTTTCATAAATGAAGAAAGAAGAAAGACGAAGAAGTTACCATTTGTGAGTGACCAACGCTTGAACCCAAAAACAAAAATAGTGATTGTAACTCATTCGATCTAACTAGGTAGTTTGTATGGTCAGAAGAATGTGGTAGTAATTTAAAGGAAGTAATTTGGCTTGTCAGCGAACACAATTCGAGTTTGGTGTGATTGTTGCAATAATAGGTCCCAATGTAGATTTCGCCACTCAAAGACATGCTTAGGGGGTACTTGGGTTTTCTTGTTCTTTGGTCCGTTCTTCACAATGGCTCTATGTAACAGATACTACTTGCTAAGCGGATGGAAGATGTGCTGGAACACGCTTTTGAAGGGGGTTGCCCTTGGAGACAGCACTCAAAGTTATGACATGACCTTAACTGGCATTACGTTAAGAGACCTTTGGTGGGGATCGACTTGTGTTTATTTGCCGAAATAGAGTTTTGGGCTTGCGGATTCAGGTACACGTGACAGCCGGAGGTGGAGGTGGCGATTGGAGACTGATGAAACTGCTATTAACGAGTTCTGTCGAATGGGTGCATTGGGAGCCGATTGGTAACATCCACGTCTTGGGTTTTTTTTGGGAAATTGTTGCTATGTATTTATCCTTTACTCTCAGCAAGATGTATTTGTAACTGGGAAACAACTGCTTCCCTCTCCTCTCTCTCGTCTCATTACCAATCGTTGCTGTGTATATCCAACTTTTGATTGTTGTTGCACAAGATTCCAACATAAGGAATTGTTCTGTGAACCTTGAGTTGTGGGTTTTGAAATTCCAATTCTCTCACTACTTTGTGCATCATTTTTTCTGTCTTTACGCAAGCCAGGCGCCTGCACCATCATTTCACGTAGTTCAAGCGAACCCTATAGATTAAAAAAAAAGCACTACAAGAAGTTAATTTTTTTCATGTAAGTTAAATTTTCTCTGCCTTTGTTGGCACTGGCTTACTCATGCAGATTTAAAATAATAAAAAAATTGTAAAATCACACATATGCACAAATACTTGCAGTGCATGCCCACCCACAATGTGAGTGTGTTGAATAATTGTTTGGCATCCATAATGTGGATGTGTTGTATGTTGGGTCTTTTCGTTTTGCTTTTGGTCTTGTAGTGGATGCTAAGTGAATATGGTTGTACTGATTTCATATTATATATATATATATATATATATATATATATTATTGTTGGTCAAAAATAATAATAATGTGTATGTGTGAAGTGTTTGTGTGTGTGCGTGGGTGGGGTATACACCGGAAGAGTTTGTGGATGTGAATGTGTGTTTTATTATGGGGAAGTTACTGAATTGAATTGCTAATTGTTTGAACTTGTTCATAGTAAGATACTAGTGTTGTATCCCGTTTGATGCATGGGGCAACAAAAAACGTTAGAGTGAAATTTATTTATTGTTTTGAACATCGAACGGATCACAAAGTTAGTTGTTAAAATAATTTATTGTGTGTGCGCAAATATAAATTAAAAAATATGATCAATTAAAAAATAAATAAGAAGAAATCCATAAAACATAAATAAATTATACAGAAACAATAAAAACCAAAATCCAAACCCTCTCTCTCTCTCTCTCTCTCCATAGTCCTCAATTTTAAAAAATTAAAAGAAAATAAAAAATCTACAAAATTAAGAATGGATGTTTGGGGGCTTGAGAGGCTCAAATACATTTCTATAATATATTGATTGATAGATAGATAGATTATACGGAGTGTATCTTAGTTGTCACGAAGAGGCGGACTAAGAAGATCTGAAAATTCTGAACTAGTATAGTAGCAATGATTTTTTTATCACCAATTATTATAATCCTAAATTACTTGTTTGATTTTCAAAGTATTTAATTTCATATTGGGGGAAGTTAATAAATTGAATTCCTAATTGAACAGAACTTGTTAAGTAATTTTCTGTCTTGAAGAGCAAAAAAAAAAAAGCGAGTGTTTTGGGAAGCCTTTGTCTCATTATCAGAGCCAGGTTTCGATCCTGGGACCTGTGGGTTATGGGCCCACCACGCTTCCGCTGCGCCACTCTGATTTGTTGAACCTCATCTGTGAAAACAAACATAATATTAAAGGGAGTTGATTACAAACGCTACCAAAGCATTGATGCCAAAACTGTTTTTGTTGGTGTCAAAATATTAGTGTATAAAAGGCTTGTACCATGCACAAAATACAATCCCATCAACGTTATGTACAAGCATGTGAACCCAGGTAAAATAAGAGCCCTAAATTTGGTGTATTATTGAAGGTTCGGAGTACCGTACCAGCTAGAGTACCGATTCTCCTACTGGTACCGGCGAGGTACTGGATACCGTTTCAAATTTATCGTTATTAGTGTTATATCTTCTTCCGAAGATAATTATTTATCTTTTACTATTCATTTTGTTAATCAAAGTATACAAAGAATCCAATATTTGAGATTTGATTGGGTCTCAAAAAAATCATGACTTCTCACGTAAGCATATGAAACGATTGTAGAAATTCATTTAAGGTGCGTATAAACTAGTCAAAAACACTCTACATTACTATAATTAATATACAAAAATAAGCTAGTTGGAGGAAAAGGCAAGTGGGTTTTAATCAAGTGGATGAACAAAGGAGATTATTAGCAGATGCAACATTCCATACTTCAATAAGCATCTTGTCCTTTGAATTGCTTCTTTTAATTATTTACTTTTATGGTAGTTGTTACAAAATCATTCAAAGCGAGTTGTTTAATTTCCTTTCTTCTTCTTTTTTGGGTAAAATGCAGGGTATTCCGAGCCAGCTGCATGCTCCTCGGGCTAATTCCTACAGCCCAACCCACAGCCGTTTTACACGCTTACGCATAGAGATAATGTAACGACCCGGATTTATTTTTGACAACTAAAATTAGTTTAGCAAAATTTTAATTCAACTTGTAACTATAAATGTATGTGCATATTTTTCTATATTAATAGTCATAATTAGATTAATCATCCCTAGATTAATTTTTGACAACTAAAATTAGTTTAGCAAAATTTTAATTCAACTTGTAACTATAAATGTGTGTGCATCTTTTCACTATATCTACTTCCCTAATCAAACTCTTCCCTACAATTTATGGGATCTCTGGTCTAATCTCTATAAAACTCAAACCCATCTCTTCCTCATATCTATTATCATTCGGCACTTATGAGAGAACATCAAAACAAAATCTTGAAAAAATGATTCAAAAAGAAAAGTGGGATCACACCCTTTCAATTTTCGTCCATGTCACGGCCCTCTGTTCACAGCCTGTTTCTTCCTAGTTTCTGTCGTTTTTAGGCCTAAGTTTCTTCACAAATGTTGTAGAGGGCGTCGAGAACTTCGATTTCGACCCAAGAATCACCCAAAACGGTCAAGGATTGATAGAGTTATCGCTGTCCAAAGATCAGTGAAATTCTCGGATTTCTGTTTCCTGACAGCAAACAGGACTTATGAAAATCCCCACTTTTCTCCTAGTTCGAATGGTTTTCGGGCTTCGACTTCTTCACAAAAGTTGTAGAGCGTTTCAAGATCTTCGCGTTAGACACAAGAATCGTCCAGAACGACAGAGGTTTGATCAAGTTATTCCATTCCAAAGTTGCTGCTAGAATACCGATCTTTCGCCGCCAAACGAAAACCCACCGGATTCCACCGAATCGCTTTGTTAATAATAAAGGTAGATTAATTTCTATCCTACCTCTTCCTAAGTATATTTTGTGTTAATGTTTTGAATAGTAGTGTTTCGAATGGAAGAAATCAATAGGGGACGATCGGCCACGACCGAAACCCAGTTTTCCGTTTTGCCTCTGTTCGTAGACGCTGGAAATTTTGTAATTTATGAAATAATTACAGCTTTCCCCCTTGACTATTTTAGTATAGTGTTTCGGTCCAAATTAGAAAATACAAGTTATGTTTACATAATGATTAAGCCCCTGGGTTTACTAAAATAGTAGAATCTATGTCTTAGTCAACAATACGTTAAATGTTATATTGATATATAAAAGAAAGAAGCAATTTTTATGATAATGTTATTATATTGTAAAGTATTATTTGACCCTTATCTATTATATTTGTATTATAAGAAAGTATTTTACAAAGATACTAATATAAACCTAGGCTTATTATTATTTGAATAAAACTATTTTTTTATTGAGATAAAAGTTTCTTGTTTTATTACTAACTTGTTGGTCACACAAGACTAAGGGCAACGGCCCATTCATAAAAAGTTGTGTGATTGCATTGCTCGTTAATTGTTTTAATTATTATTTGATTTAATTGTATATTGCACCGACACTTAATTTGAATGTTAGATTGGACCCTAGAGACATGGGGTGGTATGCGAATAGAATTCACCTAGACGATGTTAGATAATGGATGAATTGGAAAGTTTTATTTTTAGAATGCCTGCAGGCGTGATTTTGAGATGTGATGAGATATGTGATGGTTTGAAACTGGCAAAGTAAGCCCAGTGGTGATTGATGAATTGATACTGGCGAGAGTCCAGTGATGAATTGAAACTGGCAAAGTAAGCCCAGTGATGACTGTGTGGTGATGCATAAGATAGGCGAACCCTAGTTGTGATTCTGGCATGATAAACTTCCTTTTGTTGTAATGAGAGGGATACACGCTAGGTACATAAGATAGGCGAACCCTAGTTGTGATTCGGGCATGATAAGCTGAGCTTCATGTTGTAATGACAGGGCATAGCTACGCTAGGTACATAGGGAGGAAAGCAATTCCGCGGAGGAGATCAAAAGAAACTGAGCACGATAGGTGACAGGGCATAGCTAATGATTGGATTTATGTGAATAATCTGTTTTACTTCGTTCGGAGGATGATCTTTAGACTACACGATAGCTTGCTTAACTGTAAAGTAATGAGGGGTGATTGGGTATGTGAATTAATTCTACTGGGTGATTTATCACTTCTTCGGATACATTTATATCCTGCAAATCGTTTGCTTCGGCGATCAACTGTAAAGCCAGAGGGCGCAGGTTCAATGGAGTTGGATTCAATTCTACTGGGTGCATTTATCGACGCGGAAGAATATCGTTTGTATCCTGCCAAGATCGAGTTTGCCTTCGGAATCTGTATCAATTTGCCTAGAGGGCGCAGGTTCAATGGAGGGGATTCAATGTATGGTTGCAATTCGACGCGGAAAATCTATCTTGAGTTTGTAATATCTAAACTTTATTTTAGAAAATTATACTTATTTAGCAAATTTTCTTAAGAAAATTATTTTATTTTACTCCCGAAAGTCGGGGCGTTACAGATAAGGTGACTCTAAGAGTTGTTGGTTAGGATAATTAAACCTGAATTTAATTTCCTTTATTACCAATTGGGTATAGGTTTTTTTTTTTTTTTTTTCTTTTGATCGGCTATTGGATATGGGTTATTACATGTACGATATGGAGTGTTTTTTTTTTTGTTTGAAAGTTAACGAATTTTAAAATGTGTCCAAATCTCAGTGAAAACAAATATCGCGAGCTTTAATCAAGGAAAATGATATTGACACTCCAAAAATTGATGCAGGCACTCCAAAATCAGTGTAACTTCAAAGCCACTTTTCTTTGTTTTTTGAAGTGCCAATATTATTTCCCTTAATGAAAATAATCACTGTCAAATTAACGTCAAATATGTTATCTTGGTATGCCTTGCCAATACACCCCAAGAGCGAGCTTAAAAATGGTAAAAAGGGTTAAAGTTGACTTGTTTTACTACCCTAAGAGCATCTCCAGCAGAGCCCTCAAACTAAAAATGTTAAAATTTGAGGAATGTGGCATGACATATGTGCTCCAACAAGTTTCTCAAACACCAAATAATTTGAAGTCGCCCTTCAAATCTTATTTCTTACACTTCAAATTCAAAGAATGCCCTCATCCCTCAAATACCTAAATAGTAATTAGCTAGTATTCTATTAGTATTGTTGCCCCAATACACCCCAAGAGCGAGCTTAAAAATGGTAAAAAGGGTTAAAAGTTGACTTGTTTTACTACCCTAAGAGCATCTCCAGCAGAGCCCTCAAACTAAAAATGTTAAAATTTGAGGAATGTGGCATGACATATGTGCTCCAACAAGTTTCTCAAACACCAAATAATTTGAAGTCGTTCCTTCTTTCATTTGTTTTTCTTTTATCAACTAGAACATGTTTACCTATTAAAGTTGGGGGACAGAGGGGGGCTGCTGTCCCCAAGGGGACAGCAGCGTGCTGTTGTGCCCCGATTTTGGGGCCCACCCCGGTCTCGCTTCGATGATCGGAATCGTTCACTTTGTAGAGCTCATCGAGTAGAACAACCATGAAAAAAATCAGCATAATTGGATATCCTTAAGTGCCTGATCGGAACCTTTTTATCTTGAAAAGAATGGATCCGAAACATTGGATCAAATCCACTGTAACCCATGGACTGAGAATTATATGGGCTCCGATCAGGCAATTAATGATATCCAATTAAGCTGATTTTTTGCATAGTTATTCTACTTGACGAGCTCTACAAAGTGAACGATTCCGATCATCGGAGTGAGACCAGGGTGGGCCCCAAAATCGGGGCAGCAGCACGCTGCTGTCCCCATGGGGACAGCAGCCCCCCTGAGTCATTAAGGAAGTTGACCATACAAAGTTAAAAAATTCACAAGTACTCCGTATGAGAGAGAGAGAGAGAGAGAGAGAGAGAGTAGAACCACATGCCGTGTTTGGAATCTTTGGATATGAGGAATTAACGACGAATCTTGTGGAAAAACTCATCCAACCAAAAATGATAAGAAGATGGTGGTGGAAGAATGCTGTTAAAAAGAAAGAAAGTGGTGGAAGAATGGCGTTAAATAAAAACAAAGAAAGTGGTGGAAGAATTATTCGGTGAGGTGGTGGCCGGCAATGGCATAAGGGAATACTACTATACATGCATGCATGCATACACACATGTACAGTATATATATAGTACTAACAAACTTGTAAGAAAAGAGAACAGGCCGGGATGGGAATGATAGAAATTGAAGTTGCCGGCGAGAAACTGGTAATTCACGAGTTCGACGACGTGTACGACTCGGTCACAGGCCGAGCACTCACCGGGTCATGGCTGTGGGACTCGGCACTACTCTTGTCCCACTGGATGATGATCGCTCAGGGCCGAGTCGAGTTCGATTTTGTTGGAAAGAACGTAATCGAGCTCGGCGCTGGAACTGGCCTTCCCGGCTTGACAGCGGCTAGGCTCGGCGCCAGCCGAGTTATCCTCACCGACGTAGAGCCGCTTCTTCCTGGGCTGAAAAACAACGTGGAAGCCAACGGGCTGGGGGACCGAGTGGAAGTGAGTCGACTCATTTGGGGGTCAGATGAGTTACCGAGTCAACTTGGGGATTTGGGTGGGGTGGACTTGGTGCTGATGTCAGACGTTTTTTTCGACGTGGCAGAGACGGCGGCTTTGGGGAAGACGCTGAAGAGGATTTGCGGGGAGAAGACGGTGGTGTGGGCAGCATGCGAGGTTCGGCCATGGACTGGTGATTGTTTGAATCAGTTGGTGAGTCACGGGTTTGAGCTAGTTGAGTTGCCAAGTCAGCTCAGTGCCGATTATGGCAATTTCTCTGTTTTTCGCCTCGTTCAACCTACGCAAGGATTTGAGTCTGAAAAAGAGTGGTCGATGCCTTTGTTAAATTGCTAATTGGCCTTTCAAAAAAAAAAATTGCTAATTGGCATGAGAGAGAGAGAGAGAGAGAGAGAGAGAGAATCTGGTTTGTACATCAAAATGAAGCTTCACCTCAAATAGTATCTGTCTTCAAAATGTGCCAAACAGAATTCTTGTTAGCTATGTTGTGAAGAAAAAAGATCCCTCAAAAACCCTGATTCTTATTCCCTCTCAGCACATCGAAATTCAAAAGCATAGTTGTGGAAGGAAAAAGAAAATGATCAGCAAAGTAAAACGGAATCAAACTATAGGAGTTAAAATTATCAAAAATGATACTCACACAATAATTCAAACATAACAATTTACACAACCTCTCACATGCATATGAACTCCACACACACTACTATGTGTGGGCCCCACATGTATGTGAGAGGTTGTGTAAGTTGTTGTGTTTGGATTGTTGTGTGAGTAACATTATCCTAAAATTATACTCCCTGTCGAGCCATTCGTCAACTAGAAAATGTACTGAAATCTTTTGTTGACATATCGAATTAATTTTCCGTAAATTAACCACTCTGTCAAACTTACGGAAAAAATCAGACAAATCATTGGAGTCGAGCCCGTGACCCCAAAAAATTGGAAGCAATCAATCCAATCTCTTCAATTTCAACATCATAACCCATAGAAAACTCAGATCCAAATAATTGATTTCAAGTCAACCCAGATTCAGTTAAACTGGTATCACCTATGCACAAACTAATACGCAAGTGTTAAGACTGCCACTGAAGTTGCAATGCACGCAACCCAAGAACACCTATTGATATGCCATCAAAGAGTATAATTACATGTAAGGAAGAGCTGAAAGGGTGAAGTGAATACCCCGGCTTGCTGTACAAAAGTTATACTCGTAGCTTCTGTGTGTAAGTAATGGGTTTCCCCCCTTTTAAACCCATATACGTAAAAGCAACCGAATCGGCTTCTTCACAACACAACACTTCCCACAAAATCCGTTCCATGTAACTCTCTCTCCCACATTATTTACCATATCCGTAGTAAATATATAACCTGGAAAAGATCAGGGGCTATCCTTTCTTTCCCAGAGCCTGAAATGTGCCATCTGTGTCTGCTCCCTTACCCAAATCCTTCCCACCACCACGAAACTCAGATTCCAATCATTCAGAATCACAGATACTCTCTTCAGTATCTAAGGAGGAATAGTGGGCATGCATGACGGCACAAATCAAGTTGCTGGATGCAGAGACTATAACCCATAGTAGATTACAAGCCCACTATTATCCTTCAACCGTTGTAATGAAGTTTCTGATTTTGGGAGCTCTGGCCCTGCTGTGACTGCTGCTGTGTAGCTTGCAAGTTCATTGGCTGAGTATTGTAGTGGGCAAAGGGTTGGGAGTAGAGAGGATTCATCAAACCCTGCAAACAAGGAAAAATGTTATAATAGATTCTGATACCTCAAGAAAGTTAACAAGCAAAGCAAAAATAGATGATAAATCAACATCTAGAAAGGATGCTGAAAAGATGTAGGACAAGTGAAAGGGATGAAAACCTGCGACTGGAATTGGTTGGCATTGGGCAGGCCGAAGTGGCGCTGGGAAGCATCATCTTGGGATGGATCACCGAATCCAACCTGTGTAAAAAGACCTTGAGACCCATGAGCCATGTAATCCTGTTACAACAATTCTGAGTGAGACAAAAGAATAAACAGCAAGGGGGGAAATCGAAAAAGAAGCAGCAAACATAAGACAACTTGTGATATCTACAATTAAAAAAAAATTGCCCGATGTGAATATTATTGCTTTTCTACTCTTTCGCTTTTCTCGTCCTTGGAATGGTGTCCTCTTTTGAGGTTTGTATCACCACACCTCTCCAAAAAAGACGAAGAAAAAATCTCCCCAATACAGATTACCTGAATGACCAAATAAATGGACAAACCTGAGACATGAAATCATTTCCGGTACCAAAGCGAGAATACCCAGCCTGAGAATTCTGGTTCAAAAAGCTTCCTGGGAAACCAGCTTGCGCTCCCTGTGTATTTACATAATCAACAGCATATCCATTCTGAGAAGCCTGCATTGCAAGGCAGCAGCCGCAGCACGATATCAATATACGTAGTCAACATTCGATAATGATGCAATATACGTGCCAAATGGGTGACTGTAGAAAGTTCTTTCATGATGGAAAAGAAGAAGAAATAATAGGAATAGCCCAATAATTCCCATCGTAGGACACCCAAAACCATTACCTAGACTCCTAAAATCTTATATATATTTGATCTAACTGTGGGTTGAATGCAGGAGTTACCTGTGTGGAGAAGTCCGCAACATTGTATGGAACATGTGAACCCTGGCTTTTGAAATCATCACTCAAGAAGTCCTGTTTTTGGTTGAAAGATAAGCTCCCAAAAAACATAATTAATCCAAAGCAAAGTTGGCATTTACAGAATCAAGTACCTGAGACATGCCCCCCATAGAGAAACTGTCACGAAATGTTTGGCCTTGTCCATGAAGTGACATCTGTGGCATAGACAACAATAACCACATTACTCAAGCCTGTTAATTTCTCAGAAGGATTTGGGAAAGAAAAGGAAAAGTTAAAAGGATCTAATTTCTCACAACGGTTGGATCCTTCAACTTTTCCTTTTCTTTTTTTGTTCCTCACCCAAATACTTGATCCAAGTAGAACCTAAAGGTAATAGGAATAGGATAGCAACAACTACAATTCACAAACATTAGAAACAAATCCAGGCTGAGACAACGGTGTGCCAACAGATGGCTGGCTATTTGAATTCTCCAGAGGAAAGTTGAAAGAGGACCCAAGGCTTCCTATAGGTTGCTGGGAGCCTTGTTGGTGTGGAAGATGACTTCCAATAGGAGCACCGGCATTGCCACGGCCCGCACCAAAACCCCGTTGTCCGGGTTGAGGGGCATGCGGACCTCCAACAGGTCCATGAACAGCCCCACGAGTTGGAATAGCATACGGTTGTGAAGGGGGGACACCATGATATGTTGGAACAGGCACCCGAGGCATTGAATAACCAGCAGGATGTAACCCAGGTTTGTGGGTACCATTGGGTGGGCCAGGCGGTATATAAGAACCTGCTCGCCAAAAAAGAATATACCCTTGTTATGTGCACAACTTGTATGTTAGAACCATCTATCTAATAAATAATCACTTATAAAGAGGAGAGAGCGTATTTTATTGTCTTATTCACATTAACAGACAGTAGGGCTCACTGGCTCAGGTTCGAGGGCAACATTAATAGTGGTTAGAATATAGGTAGCCTCAAAAGAAAGAAGAGTGGAACAAACACCGATTGCCAACTTTAGAGAGGTAGGTAAAACAAACTGTAATGAAAGGAAAAACAACTTAAATACACAATATGCCAGCATAGCATACCCCTAGAATGGCTGTTTCTCCTATCTGAATTAGGACTTGACGAGGCAACAGACCCAAAAGCATCAGGAACTATTCCAGGTCCACCACCAAAGAAAAACCTGCGGTCGTTGTAGATCTGCATCACACCAACCATAAAAACAACATGAGACACCCTCAACAGGATTGATGGAGTGTATTGAAACAAACAATACATTGCTATCAACACTTCACATTCAACCCTTGGTGCCATACCTTTTTGGGCTTTTGAAACTGAACCATACTCTGCTTCAAGTTATTCAGAGGCCCTTCCACCAAGCACTCGTGTTCCTGGAGATACAACATACAGAATTAGTTTAGTCCACTAAAGGCCCTAACATAAGTAACCTGAAACACTATCTGTGCAGAATGCCAACTAACACCAACATCAGATGGCCAACTCAAAGGTAAAAACTAGAATCCACCTCAGGCCAGGAAAAACACTCTAAATAATGAAATTCGGCATCGACATTACAAATATCAAGTGAAGTGGATACCTTATAGTGCGTCAATAAACCATTCCACAGTGGCTGTTTGCTTAGAACTTTAGGGTTCCCCAAGATGACAATACCATAACGGGCTCGAGTGAGTGCAACATTAAGCCTTCGAGGATCATTAAGGAATCCAATACCCTAGGTAAAAAGAAGCAACCTATAAGTATCACCTTCCAGTCGTGTATGACAAAACAAGGTAACATAAGCTCAGTTGTTATGTGAATCAAACAATGGCTATTCGAGTTTCAACAAACAAAAGAACTATATCCAGCAGGCATATGGGACAAAGAAAAAAATGAATATGAAAACAGGAGCCACTAATAAACAATATGTGGGGGACCTGGGGGATGTGTTCCTGCATAAATTTGAAGGTTGTGTGAACATACCCTATTTTTAGGAAATGTTCGATAATGAGCTAAGTTTTTACTAGTCCCAATAGACTATGAGAAATGGGTTCCAAGACACTCCCCTCAATGCCACAATTTCCATCTAAAGCCTGTTTTAAAATATACAACCAAACTGATAGAACTTGTTAAAATGGGCAAGTTTGACATGTCCCTATATTCTGAAATTATTGCTTGCACTCGCAAGATAGTTTCTATATCCCTAAGATCTCTCAGTTAGGCAAAAACACAAATCGAACCAACAGACTAACATAAAAGCACTTTAGAAGCTTTACAGAGGGAAGTTTCAACGCCCCAGTATCACCATGGCAAAACCTCTTACCTACAAGAAGATTCTAAACAAAGAGAGAGGCAACGCAAAGACATCAACCGACCTGATGTTCATTGCTTCGTACACAGGACAAAATAATGTAATCTTTCTCCCTTCCTTGGAATGAATCTACACTGGCAACCTGGAAAGAATCATTATATGGAGAATTTTAATCGAAGGATCCAATTCCAACTCTATGCAACAAGTCATATGACTCATATCCATATAATACCTCAATTTCCTTGTAAAGTTGCTGTCTGAGAGCACCATTTCTGGACATATAGTTTACAATATATGCTCGTTGTCCTTCATAAGGTGTAATAACCCCAATCTGCAAAATAGTAAGCACAAAAAACATCATAGACTGAATACAAACTGAAAACTGAAACAAACAAGATGAATAGGCAAACCTGACTAGGTACCACACCGCTCCTTAAAAACGTAGTCACAAGCTTTTCAACATTTGCAGCCTCTGTACGGTTAAGATAGGATGTTCCGCTAGCACTTATCTCCTCTTGTCCCATCTTTAAAAATAAATAAGCCCGTTAAAAAAAAACACCTGAACGAGAGTGTGACAAAGAATCAGAGCAAGTCTGCCCCACTCCACCAAGATACATTAAACATGTTTTTTGCTGAATCAATCAGATCCCGGATGTCTGCAAACAGCCTATTAACAGTTTTGGGGGGTATATGCACCGACAAGATAAGACTGCTGAGGCAGAAATCTAATACCCAAGCTTACTATAAACGGCTGCAAACTATCCAAGCCGAGCCCTCAAATGTTGCAATATATTATAACGAACAAATTGAGGGGACCTAATCTAATTTTCAAGTTGGCTCTTTTAGTAAATGATCTCTGACAAGGCCTCTGAATTAAAATTGCAAACTACATGTTCTAAGCTAGTACTCCCTCCGTCCCAATTTGTTGTGCCTATTTTGACTTTCACATAATTTAAGGAAAGATCATAGTTACATTGACTGTCAATTTTACCATTTTACCCCTTTGTAACTTTTTGACTTTTTGTCAACTTTCTTGTCATGTCATTAATTTGCTCCACTTTCCTTTCAAATCAAGTTCAAAATATGAATTTGGGAAGGAGAAATGAGGGGTAATGGGGAAATATGGACATCCAAAATTGGAACGTTTTGAAACAAGCAAATCATTTTGGGACATCCCAAAAAGGAATAAAGGCACAACAAAGTGGGACAGAGAGAGTAACATTGAAAAAAACTTTTCTGACATTAAGATATTAAGAGCACTGTCTTTTTGGTCCAACGACCTCAATTGTTTCACATCATTCCAGTTTTTACTTAATCTATGTAGAAAGTATACTAGACGCCGAAGTGTTGGATACTTAAAGTCTTAAACTGAAGTTTTCCAACAGTGCTCTTACTCTTTCACTCTTTAAATTTCCTAGTAAACTTGTGACAGGGTATACTATGCGATATACAAATCTTAAAGACTCATGGGATTTGAACCAGCGTCTCTTGTGCTGAAGGCAAATGTCGTGTCTCATACTCATATGTATGATTATCTTAACATCGTTTTTATACATGGGTTTTTTCCCCCAATCATGGAAATTGGTTCGTAACAGCAGAGGGAAACAACCTAGATACAACGAAAGAAGAAAACAAAAGGACGCAATGTCCCAAAATAGATTAATCACTGCTAAAGCTAATACAACCCCCACCACCACTCAATAAAAAATCCATTCCCCAAACAACAGAAAACTTTGAGCCTTTGACAAAGTGTCAAATGCCTAAAAAGAAACTTTCTTGGCATTTGACATTGTTTTCCGATTTCTCTCCCCCAATAATAAAAAGAGAGGCTATGGTGCAAAAAATTAAAAAGTTCGTTATACCTGAACATAAAAGAACATTGGACGGTTTGGCACAGGCCAAGGGAAATCAATGCCTGATGTTTGTCTTTCATTGATGGTCACTCCATTCTGAAGAGTGCCTTCATAAAAGCTATTAGAAGGAAATTCTGAAAGGGCTGGATGCATACGGTATTGAACCTGGAATTCAAGAGCACAAGAAACAAGAGCTTCATGTTGTCACGTTTGGGTAGTAGCAGATAGGTTCAAAAATAGAGAGCTAGTAGAGGTACACTGATAACTGGGGGAACACAGGATACACTGTAATCCCCTACCATTTATATCCTTGACCAAACAGTCATGCCTTTAAGTGTCCTCAAGACTATACGAGGGTAAAATACTTGTATATGGATTACCACAAGTCATAAGATTTCTTAACAAGATTAAAAGCAATCCGCAATGGAATAGATGCAGCAAACAAGCATATGAAACAATGGTCCTTTTCAGCACGGAACAGAAAGAAATGAATAGGCTTACAACGCAACATATTCCCAAAAGGTTAGCTCAAGTTGTAAGTGCCTTACAAGCAAGAGTCTTCTAGTTTGACTCCCGCTAATAGCAAAATCATTTGGACCAACCTCCCTACAAAAGAAAGCTTGAATGAAATGGTTGTGGTGGTGGGCTCCGGTTTCCAGTGCGGCCACGGGACCTAAGGTAGCGGTTTGTGGGATGGTTCCAGCTTACCCAAACAACAAAACATATTATCTGATACAACATTTTGCGCAACATGTGGATGCGGCATCACCTTATTGATGATTGGGTTCAAGAAGAAAAACAATGACCCACAAAATCACGAGTGGCGCAGTGCCGTGTATGCATGCTATGCACATTGTTGTACGACATGTCTCAAAAGTATATAACAGAAAACGCCCATCACTGGAAAGATCTACTACCTGCAATCTAATTGGTTTGACACCAAGTAGCACAAGGCGCTCAAATAGAGACTGGGCTAGTCCAGCACGAGCCGCTTTTTTGCACATTATGACTGGACCAAGCTGGCAATGGTCACCAACAAGAACAACCTAATATAGAAATTTTTATCAGAAAACGACACAGATAGCAAACAAACTACAACGTGGCACATGGAAAGTTGTTTCAGTGACTACCTGCTTCACTCCAAGAACCAAGGGAATAAGACACTCTGGCTCAGTTGCTTGAGTAGATTCATCAATAAGGACCTATAAATTAGCAAAAAAAGCATAAAAACCGGAGCAAAAAAGATCAGTATAACCTTTATAATTGACAAACGTTCACAAACCCACCTGACGAAATCTAAAATTAGCCAATCGAGGATCGCCAGCACCAACACAAGTGCAACAAATGACATCGGCACTTTGAGATATCTCCCTCTCCGTTGCTCTCTTCAGAGATTTATACTTCTTCTCATCACTGCTGGATAATTCTCCTGTATGCGTAAAAGGTACCATCCATTAATGTAAATCCAGGTCATGACAGACATAACATACCAATACCAAATATGCACACCGGCCAACAAACATACAAGTCCAGATTAGTTGCATCTATACACCTCTATCAAAAAATCTATAAGCACATAAAAATGTCATACATAAAGTGGGATTGACTTGGATTGCCCATGTTATTGCAAAAGCAAAAAGAATACAGGAGATGCATTGTAGTGGGAATTCTGTTAAAGTGAGCCACTATTTCTCCTTTTTGTGATGTAATCACTCATAAGTACTAAGTAGTGATGGTTTACAAAGTCCTACTGAAAAGGCACCACATACATTTGACAAACAATGTGAACAATGTTTGATTGTTGGACTATTTTTAGGGAGGATTGGATAAGATGGGAATAGAGGGGACAAGTGGAGTCCATGGGATAATAGATTGGATGATATGGATACTGTGATTAGTTGTACTGTGTTTGGTAAGAGTAGGATAAAGATGATTTGGATTATTTTTTACCGTTGGATGTGGACGGAATCTAATCCGGATGGGCAGGACTAGGTAATACCACCCTCGAGGTGGTATTAGTTAGTACCCCACTTTGATCACTATTTCATGAAATAGTCCGGAGTTAATATAGTCCCTCTCTTATAGGGATGGCCATGGGTCGGAGTAGGATTCAGCGTCCCCAAACCCGCCCCATTCTACATCGGATCGGAGTCAGAGCGGGAGAAATCGGGGAGGTGCCAGGGTCGGGGAATAATCGGGTCCCCATTCACCGTAATAATTTGACTAGTTTTGTTTTTCTTAAAGTGTTTTTTACAAGAAAACATGAGAGTTTAAAAAAAATAGAAATAAAGAAAACAAAACATAAACTAATGTTTTACTAGTTGGTATATTGCTCTTATTATATAAAAAATAAAAATGAAATTTATTTAGACATATACATACAAAAATATAAATACCTATAATCAGAGTCAGATCGGGTTAAAACAGGCCGGGGTAAACAAATACCATCCCCGCCCCATTTGCTTATCGGGGAAAACCCGCTCGGATCGGGGCGGGGAGGTCGGAGGCGGGAGCGGGGACGGGTTGGAGGAAATTGCCATCTCTACTCTCTTAATACCATGCTCAACAAATACCCGACTATAAATAAAGAGGGCACATGTGAGTCCCCATGTTTCCCCTAGCCCAATCCCCCCTTCTAGTCCAGGGAATCAAACATGCCCTAAATGACTGATCTGATCGCTCTCCTCTTTATTAACATTTTTTTTTCAATTCCAAAGTGGCAAGTAATCACTCATATTTAGTAAGGGTTTACAAAATTCTACTTAAAAGGAATTTCCAAACCACAGGTTTGGCAAACAATGTGAACAGAAATGTGCCTACAAGAACAACTACTATGAGAAGGTTATACTATGAGATTGTTTGGTTGGGGATTTGGGGTTTTGGATTTGGGAGGAGAGAGATAGAAAGAGAAATGAGAGTAATAATTAGGGAGAAAAGTTTTTGGGGACTGTGCGCAAGAGAGAAGGTTTGGATCTAGAGACCCAAACCGAACATGGCCTATATGTCTGATCTGCTGGCTTGGATGAAACGCTGACATTGGACAAGAAGCGGATTAGAATCATGTTTGAGTAGCATAGGCCAGCCCAAACTAAGCCTGAACTCTGAAGTGCGTAGAACATCTGAGTTTGGGCTGTGTCTAGTGGGACAGTTATTAACCAGCTGAGTTCTGACTCCCATAGCATATATTTACTTTGGGCTGAACTTTGGCACACCAAGGCCCCACCTAAGCCACACACTTACAATAGCTGTGCTGATGAATCGCCAAACGATTCATGAATTGGGAGCACAAACATCTCAAATTCGTGAATTGGTTGGGGCAAGTTATTCGTCGCCACATTAACTAGCCTCAAGGAGCAGCTCGTGCCAGAGCTGCCCAAGCCAGGAAATTTGAAGGAAATTGTTCCCACAGGCATTAATTACCAATGGAGGGAAAAGGCTTTAAATGCTGGACTATCTTGGGGCTTACTTTTATTTATTTACAAGTAGTGAAAAAGACGTAATGGAATTACAATACTGTTTTTTTTTATAAAAAAAAAAAAACCCACCAATCACATGCATCCGCAATTAAAACTCCACAACAAATATATTGATGTCACTCTCTGTGCACATGGTATCAAGATACTTCTAATGAAGACAATCTCGTGCTTTCTCTCCGGGTCCACACTTTTGACTAAGGGCCTAACCTTGACTGATTAAGAGGGTTAAAGCTGAGCATAACGATCTCCTAATAGTGAGTTCACAAAAGACCAGCACACCTGACAATATTTTACTGGAGAACCGTGATAACTACCCAAATCTCACCTTGTTCATCTTTCAGTAATTGTAACTTGTGAAGTTCACTCTTCTCAGATGTGTCAAGATGCCGAACCTGCAGTAAAACAATGTAAGAATGCTTGAATCACAGAGGCTAAAGAAAGCAGAATGCAGTAAAAAATTTGAACAATTAACAAATTAGCAAACCTGATAGTGAAGGGTTAAATGCTCAACGGGAGAACTTACAGCTTCCCTTGACTTTGCAGATAACCTAACAACCTGGTTTTGTTTAAAAGACACATCAATGAAGAAGTGTAAATCGTACCAGTAAAAAACACACAAAAAAAGGCTTTGTATAATGCATCAAAAACACAATAAAACAGTGATGTTGCTAAACCTTTAGCAAAAAGAGTTGTAACACCATTAACATCACCCAAGAAGTGGCCACTGGCCAGGGATTCAATATTGACTTTCAGCTAGTCCTACCTTTTGAAATTCATCAAGTTATTCCCGACTGATTAGATCTAATATCACATTCAACTAATACGTTTAGACATCAGATGAATGCTTTGACATAAAATCACCAAATAATAATTGAAATGAAAAGAATTCCTGTACTGCCTAGTGCCTATACAACATATCTATGTTACTGCTACGGAATGAACCTCAATCCCACACCAGACAAACAATGCATTCAGGTTTACAGTCTGGCCTGGTCAGCATTTGTCTTCATGTTAAAACATACATAGATTGAATGTCTATTGGAAATCCACAAAAGACCAAAGTTTATTCTATACGAAGAAATCCCACTTACACAGAAGATAATTATAAAAACGTTCTGGCAACATCCATCAGAATACAACCCCCGTATTAAGGAACAGCAAGGGAATAAAACAACAGAAAATCAACATCCCAAGGTATTGTCGCTGAGGACTTATTTTATTTTTTATTCGCTTGTTTATTTATTTGAGTTTAGAGTACTTTTAAATGTTTGCGCTCTCTCTCTCTCTCTCTCTCTCTCTCTCTCTCTCTCTCTCTTCACCTGCTCCCCTTCTTCTGCACCTGTGCTGTGGATTCTGCTGTATCTCTTTCTGCAGGAAACTCTCAGTCTTCTTCTTCTTGGCTGTTCTTTCCCTCTGTTTCCTCTTCTAATTCCGCATCTTCCCACTTTTACCTACCCCTTTGTTGCAGATTCTGGAATTCGGTTTAATCTGAAAAAGTCTCCGCATCTCATTATTGAAGAGGTCGAGCATTATCATGACAAGGCTACTCTGTTTATTGAGCTACAGTTCATGACATAAGAACACACTCAAACTGACAATGATTGCAGATTGCCAGTCCAACACTCCAAGGTATATTTATAAATTTGACTGGAACAGACTCGGGCACGGGCTCATTTCTGTCGGTAACATGTGGAGGTCAGATTGCTTTACCTGTATAATCAAATGAGCTCTCATTCTTATAGTGCCTAATCCCTGAGAACTTTGGATTTTGGCAACCATGTCGAATGGGTTGCCTGAAATACATGTCTCCAAGCCGTCTAAATCTACTTTCACATCATTTATTTCCACCTTTATACAAGCCCCAAGTACATACAATTTTCTGTACCACCACAAATAGGAAAGAGAACAACTTAACATTGAAAATCAAACACAAAAAGAAGCCATCTCACAAGTAACTTTGGGCCAAGATAAGAAATCTGATATCAAGTTATCAACTAGTACGAACAAACCAACTCAATAATTTATCATGTAACTCGTTTTGTATAATTCTATCCTTTTTTTCTGATTTAATTCAACTCTCTAAGTACTTGGAAATATTGCAATCTCTCACATATTTCCCTTTCTTTCTATGGTTGAGTAAAACCTGACCCAAGACAATCATCAACCTCATGGTTGAGTAAAACCTGTTGAGTAAAACCTGACCCAAGGCACTCATCAACCTCATCTTCATCCATAATCATGCAAGCACAGCTTGAGCCCAGTACTGGAGCTCATTTAAGGCTCAAGGTTAACCCAAATACATTCTCAAGTTGATTGGGCAGAGCCCAAATAGCCAGGGTAAATGGCTCAGCTCAGTGCATTTCCAGCCTCCAGCTAGTGGCACCAAGTATCCCAATAATGGAAATCTAAAAGGCAAGGATACGGCTTTACCGTCAATAAAACAATTGATGTACCTTCAATCCGGTTGCACTGATCTTTTCAGCTAGCTGGTCAACAGCCACGTTACTTGGAGCACAAACCAAAACCTGATGGGTACAAATTATCAGCTAAGGCGTGTAAACATAAATCATATTTCCATAAATGAGAAACATGCAACTGAGTTTACCTGCCCCTGGCCTTGTTTGGCCATATGATATACGATTGCTGCAGAAGTCACAGTTTTTCCAGTGCCAGGTGGACCTTGAATTAAACTAATTGGCTTCTGAAGAACGCTTTTCACAGCAAAAACCTAGTAATATACAACAAAGTCGAGACCTTTGAAACACCACCGTTAACCACAAATAATAACTCTCAAGGACATGTGAAAAATACAAGTATGAGCGAGAAAAAAATAGCAGTAGTGCACAAAAGAGTTTGACTCGGGAGGAAGTGGATGTGGCAACAATAAGCCAAAGCCTTGGCAATATTTATCCAAGCACTCTAAATTGTGGTACACCCACATTGTATGTGAATTTATCTTTTAGATTAAAATGACTACATGTGATTCTTTGCAATACCCAGCCTAAATTGTGGTACATTAGGGATAAGCTTTTAGGCATAACAAAGTTAGAACTTACACTTCCAAGCAATAAACATCCAATAGAACAAGAATTAGTTTTTTAACTTATTCAATCAAAACACAAATATATGAGCATAACGATCGATTTTTTACATTTTCTCTTGCCCAAATTTCAGTCTCTCTACATTTTTACCTTAGTACGGCTAATTTTTTGGGGAGAAAATTTGGGGATTGTTGCGGATCACTAAATTTACCGTCTTGGAACGAAGGGCTACCATGTTTCAAAGTGCGCATACCAACGTAATTTGCTATTGTATTATTGTTTCCTTTTAACTAAAAACCATCTCATTGTTATTGCCCACCCATTGTGCTTACACTTGCTTGTTAGGGATTCTAGAAAATAAAGTTACAGACATTTCGTGGGAATATATATTCATGTAGAACTAGGCCAACTGGCAGTCTGTCAATTTCAAGTTCATAGTAAAAGCAAGATTTGGTTATTATTTCTTCATTCTCTTGGTAAACTTCTGGCACATGCTCATCATTTTCGTAACAGAGTGAGCTACTTCAAATGCGTCCACTAGTTCAGAGGTTAAAACATGGTCTACTAGCCATGACGTTGTAGGTTCGAATCAGATGGCAGCCACTTTGCGCTCATATAGCCTTGAATTTTCTAACACCCAAGTACATCCAAGTGTAAGCGTGCCACATTTTCTAACATCAATTGCAACATATATATATAATGATAAAGCCAGAAATCAAGGCTCATTTCAGAAACTGCCCTAGAGCTACTAAAAGCAAGGATACTGTTCAGCTTTGCCTCAGCAATTTATGGCAAGCAATGAAAGACATAAACACAACCAACCTCCATTCTTGACTTGAATACTTGGGTCACAACATAAATCAAATAGAATACCAATTCTCCTACACTTAAGTTCTTAACAGAGATATAGTACTTCTTACACAATCCATACACTCACCCGACATTCTTAGAGCATCTCCAACCCTTCTTTATATTTTCCTCAATCAGAAGTACAAAAATATACACTTTTTATTTTTCCTATTCACTTATTCATATACATACTCCAATCCTACTCTGCTATCCGTTCATACATCAAGATTGGCTTTGTATTTTGTAGAGTGAGATGGAGTAATGTGGGCACTCCGTACTATTTGCCTAGCCTCTCCAAGCTAGGTAAATGTAGCCAGAGAAGTTGGACTGAGGCAAAATGCTTAACCATATAGAGAGCCCACTTGAGCAAAGAAAAGTGGGTTGGGCTAGCCATTTTTGCTAAGAGGGCTCATTTGCCTAGTGGGTTGGAGATGCTCTTATGTTTAGATTGCAACATAATTCGGATCAAATAATCTCCCACATATACACTGCGAAAAAGGGTGGGGAGAAGAGAGAGAGAGAGTAAAGATGCAAAACAAATATGTACATTATTTACGGCATAGTATTCAATAATAACAAATCAAAAGAAAACATAGTCAGACAGCTTACTTGAGATGCATTAAGCTCTGGTAGGCCGGGTGCACCGAATCGCCGAGGCAACGTATTACGGACCATCTGAACCTCGACTTCATGGCCCAACAAGTGGTGATAAATGTACCTGCATGCGGTAACCATTTGAAAACTCAACTGCTAAGAATTCTCTGTTGTCAATAGCAAAAAAAAAAAGAAGTGACTTGAGACTGAAACAATACATATCAGCCAACCCACCCGCTAACACTTGTTTCATCCACTGCAAAAGTTTTCATTGCCCCTTGCATCCGATCAAAACTTGTGCTCTTCCACACGAAATCAACACTAAAACCATGGTTCACATCAACAGGAACTCCCTGCAAAACATATTGACAATAAGGGCCAGAAAAAGACGTCACTCAAAGCAACCTCAAGGTACCAAAGTTAATCACCCAGCTACCTGACTGGCCCGCAGCTCAAGGGCAACCTCCTCTTGTGCGGTTAATTTTATCTGAAACAAGAAAATTAATTTGTCATACCCGTAGAAATCCACAACAAAAAATCAATAACGAGCAAGAAACAAGAAACAAAGAGATTACGACTAAGCAAAAACGGTACTTACCACATGCCCCACTGACTGCCAAGCCGGATGAACTGCATCTCCTGAATAACGTAGCCGCAACTCATCACCAGGTACAAGACGCAACTCATTATCTTCCTACAACAAGATAAAGGGTCCTTTTGTCACTAATAGCAATTTTTTACCAGAAAGTAACCAATTTAAAAGATGGGGACCACAACGAAGTAAAAGGTAAATGTACAACGAAGTAAAAGGTAAATGTAAGTGGAATTGGAATTGGAATGCAAAATATAAGATGACCCTAGTTGAGAGTGAAGCACCTTTGGAAAAACAAAATATGCAACACGCTTCTTGTTGAGACCAATATCCCACCGTATTGTGAGGTTGTCTTTGCTTTGAGATTCTTTCATCATCTACAATGAAAACAGAAAACCAATCTATGTGAGGCAGCACCGTATATTCCAATTGGAGCACAGTTTTGATAACTGGTTTGACATCATTGATCAATGCGACAAAATAAAACACTATCAGTGAAACAATAAATGCTTCAGAAGATCAGATATCTAAACCCAGAAAAATGAAAGAAGGAAAGAGAAGCAAAGAAAAAAACAATGAAAAAGATAACCATCATCGATACCTTATCGTAATCAGCTTCAAGCTTGATAAGTGGAGCAAAAACATTTTGATACTGCAATTGAGAGAATGCATCAGCAGGAAGTTGTTAGTAGAAACTGATTTAGGAACATAATTACCAGTGTACAACTCTTTCAGAGAATTTTCATGCTGTAAAGACGTTCAAACTATGTACGGCACCAACTCACAGCAACTTAGTGTAAAGAAATTAGGTACCTGATAAGCATCATCATATTTCAAAACAACAGGCTGAGGTTCATCATCCACACCAGGCTTCTCAAGATCTTCCAGGGTAGCATCAGGATTGGTCTTCCATAGTTCTTCAACCTTATTTATTTGTTGGGCACTGATTTGGCGCGCCCTCAACTGTTCCTGTTCAGATGGGACCTGTCAAGAGCAAACGGTTAGCAATTCTGAGGAATTATTAGTAGTTACAGACAAGAACGAAATGAAATCAGCTTTAGCCGGGCCAAAATTCTGCTGAAGTTTGGAATGTGTAGAAGTCCATGTGGTTGGACTCAAGAGCTTGCCTGGGCTATTCATCATCTCAGGAAATAGAGGTTCCCTTCCTCTCTATATAAGTTGGCTATGGCAGGGGCTGTTTATCACATTTGGGGAGCTAGAAATGAGTGCATTTTTTACAACAAGCAGCCATTCCCTGAGGGAATTACTGATCAGATTATGAAGGATGTGTGGGATAGAGTCTGCTCTTGGACGAAAGTAGGCAACAGCCATGGCAACAAAGCTTTGTGTACAGCTTGGAATGTTTCGGAAAAAATTTTGTCGGTTGATTTATAGGGCTTTTGTTTGATTTGAGTGTCCTACACCTGTGTAGTTCATCTGTTTACGGGGGGTATGCCCCTTTGTTATCTTGTATTTTGTCTCTTCTTGCTAATAAAATCCCTCATTACCAAAAAAAAAAAAGGAACAAAATGAAAAGATGGGGAAAAAAAAGTAGCAACCTTAACAAGCCACTGCAGAAAACACCTATCATCAATGAGTGGACACCACTGACTCAGGTCCCAATTCATGTCCTTCAATGCATTGACACTAAGACAAGGTTCCCTGCACAGAAGAACGACAACACTCTCTGTCTTGGCAGATATAAATCCAAGAAGGAAAACATTTCGGCATCCACAATTGTAACATTCAAGGATCGTTTCTCCCAGGGGACTATCTTTATGAAGACAAACTTCTTTGTGCTTAGCTCGAACCTACGAACAACATAGAATACTGTTTCAGAAATAAACAAAGTGGAAGTGTGGAACATCTAAGTAAATAAACAAATCAAAAAAAGAATTCATCTGAAACTAGCAAACTGCATAATCACATATCTTCTAAATTTAAATATGAGTATCCCTCAAGCACTTCAATCATAACAAGAAGCATGAAACCCTATTAAAGCTGCAAGTCAATTAAGCAAGACCAAAAGGCAACCATACTTGAGCTCAGACGAACGTACATATTGTTATGGGAATACATATTGAGGACGGGGGCTGCTAAGTGTAGGTTGCACGTAAACAATGACGTATGGGCCACCAACTTAGAGGGGAGAGAGAGAGAGAGAGAGAGAGAGAGAGATGAACTAAAAGTCAGAGAGAGAGATGAACTAAAAGTCCTTCAACCAACCCAGACTGCAAGAACCATGGTCAATCAAGACAAACAAAGTTGTATCACGCAAGGCCCTCAAGAACAAATTCAAATGCACCAAAAGGTTCTCCACCTCCTTGCAGTGATGTACACGGAAATGTTTCGCCATCTCCAGCACAAACAGCATCAGTCCAGCAGCACTTTAAGAGTGAAGTCATCCCAGTAGATGAAGGCTGGTCTAAGTCGCCTTCGAATGCAACCCATAAGAAATTTCTTCCAAATCTCAAGGCAGACTTTGGTCTCAAATTCAGAAGATTGATTAGTCTATATGCCCTTAAAGTCAACCAAATATATAACTCCACCAATCATCTCTGAAGTTCAAATCGGAGAGAACCATATTGCAGGTTGACAAAAGCAACAGGATGATTTTGGTCTAAGTTCTTCCCCATTGTACTAAATGTTTAATTTATAGTTCGACCACTTCAAAAAAAACACAGTATTAGAACCGCAATAATCCACAAAGTTAAGGACGTACTTCATATCCAACTCCACGAAGGGGAGAAATGAAAACATAAAATTAAACATTCAACTATATCCAACACCATCAAGGGGAGAAATTTTGCTTCCCAGAATAATTTTTTGCATCCAACTAATCTCCCCCATGTGATTATAGGCTGTGTCGCAAGAATTTTATGGTTATCAGTTCATGGATTTGTGTCATTGCATGCAGCTGATATCAGACAAACAGTCACAGACATGTATAAGCATTACAACCACTTGAGTTACCTATGCAAATAGGTTTAAGATCATTATGGTTCTGTATGCAAGAAACTGCATCTAAAGCAAAGGAAATGAAACAGATTTTTCCTCAAGAAGTGTTCATTTGACAAAAGAAATTTGTGAGAAAGTTACAATTTAACTGTTTAATTATGAAAAACTAGTTCAAAAACCGATTGCTGCAAAATCTTGCATTCTGTACTTACTTTGATAACTAATCTTGCATTCTTTACAAGACAAGTCCCAAGGAAAATCCATGAGAAAAGTTAAAGGCGTGGTTTCATGAGACCAAAAACAAATGCAAGAAACTCAGATATTCTGCAACTTGCATTTCATTCTTGACAAAGGAGTAGGACCTATTATTTCTTTCAATGTCCTTTTCAAAAATGTCCACCCTGGACTTCAAAAAAGGAATGGGGCCTATTATTTATTAAATTCACATTAACCCAGAAATCTAATGACTTACTTCTCATGCCATATGAAGCCATAAAATTGAGAATTCAACTATATCCATGATGTAGGACAAACAGCTAGGGTTTGGTTGCATAAAACAATCCATAAAAGAGGCTTTGAAGCTCTAAAATTCTCACAATATTCCACCCCTTAAATTAAAAGCATTGCATTGCTCATATAGACTTGAAGACTTCCTAAACCAACTATAACTAGAAGAAGGAAACTACTATTAATTCTTTAGACTTCTAAATAACTTGGTACTAAAGATGACTCCCAATCAATAAACTAAATAAATAACTTGACCCATAAAATTAAAATTGCCGAAATATACCCAACTGAAAATTTGTCCAGGGACATTCTTATTCAATACTAACATAAATAAGACTCAATTACGATAATTGTTGGACTGTCCATGCTTTCTTTAGGTCTCATCTTAAGATTATGTGGATTTCCATATATCGTATCCTTTTTATATTTACTTTTCCTCGAGCCTGTCTCCATCAATCCAACTCCATCAAAGGGAGAAATTTTGCTTCTCAGGAACTGCTATCATATAAGAAGCCTTGAATCCTTGGTTCTTAAAGGATCAACAATTCAACATATCCTAATTACGAGGATTGCCTTAACCCATGAAGTGAAGGACTTACTTTTCTCCAAAATGAAGCCATAAAACTGAACATTCAACTATATCCAACTCCATCAAGGGGAGAAATTTTACTTCCCATAAGCTGCTATCATATTACCAGCCTTGATTCTTAAAGGATCAACAGACCACACCTTTCCCTTACATTATTGCAAACAACTTGTCTCCCAATGTGATTAATGATGTGTCGCAAGAATTATACGTTCTCGGATAGCTTCCTTGCATGCAGCTGATATCGGACAGTCACAGACATACACAAGCTTTACTGCTTTACAACCACTTGCGTAACCTATTCAAATAGGTTTAAGATCCTTATGGCTCCATTCAGTTGTCATGTGCAGGAAAGTGCATTTTAAAGCAAACGAAATGCAAGAAAGTTATAATATAGCTGTCTAATTATGATAAAAGTAGTTGAAAAATCAGATTCCTACAAAATCTTGCATTCTTTACGGGACAAGTTCGAGTAAAAACGATGAGAAATGTTTAAGGCATGGTTTCATGCAGCGTAAAGAAAGAAAATGAAGGAAACTCAGATGTTCTGAAACTTTCACTTCATTCCTTGACATAGGGATGGGGCCTATTATCATTTATCTCTTTCGATTTTTCCACCCCCCGACTCCAAAAAAGTTCTTCAGTCCACATTACACTCATTGTGGCCTAAAGGTCATGGTTCGATTCTCGGAAATAGCCTCTCTCTTCTTGCAGGGCTAAGGAGGTTGTGTGCATCAACTATTCACCAACCCCCGGCATATGCAGGTGCTTTGTGAACTAGGTACCACCCCCCCCACCCCACCCCACCCCACCCCGGTTTAGTCTACATCGCACTCTAACTTACCTAAGCAAGGTAAATACTAATCACCCACTATCCAAGCAAACCAACCGCTACAAACACGCGGAAATGCATACACACATGAAGAAATTAAGGGTGTGTTTCCGCCGGACTAAATGGACTAAAGCCCATGTTTTCAAAGCATGTAATTCTCCTCACATACAACAACTCAGATACCATTTAGCGGAAATAACTTGACTATTGTCCATTAGCATGTAGTCCATACAGTTTAGCGGAAATGAACCCTAAATATCAGAGGCATCATTTTCATAAATTTTATCTACAAAATGCTTCCACTCACCAGATGGTTCACTATGTGCGAGCCCGAAGTGTTCCCCCGGGAATTGCAGAACCACTTCCGGCACGACGGCACATTACACCTCACCACGCACGCCGGGTTCGTTACCCCGCAGTACCTGCACGCGTGCTCCGCGTAACCGCCCTTCCCGTACTCAAAACCCTCATCATCCCCACCAGTCTCTTCGAAATTCAACCCGCTCATCCCCGCTGCCAGCGCGTCCACCGCGGCCGCCTGGTTATGACTCCTCCCCTTCACCCCCGCGCCGCCGCCTCCGGACGTGGCGGAGACCGGGGAGGCGTCGGACTGGTGGCCGGAGGAGGAGGCCCGGTCCGTTCTCTCGGCTGCGGCAGAATCGGATACTGACACGGAATCGGAAGGCGTGGGCCAGGCAGCGGAGCGGATTGGCTGGGAGAGCTCTTGGAATTCGGGGTAGGAGAAGGCGACGTCGTCGTCGTCGCCGACTCCGCCCTGGGTGTTGAATTCGAGGAAGGTGTAGGCGTCGGCGGCCGAGTCGGGCTGCGAGGCCGTGTCGTAGAGGTTGTTACCGTGAGAATCCATTGGAGGGAGTTAGGGTTAGGGTTAGGGTTTGGGTTTAGGGATGTTTGGAGTGTTTATGGGAGTGAGTTAGATTAGGGTTTTGGTAGTGGGGAATGAAATGACGGAGGGGGTCACTAAGAAGACGATATGGAGAGAGAGAAAAGAAAGAGAGAGAGAGAGAGAGAGAGAGAGAGAGAGAGAGAGAGGGACTGAAAATCGTAACGACAGTGTGAGGGGGAATAGGGGTGTGAAGGAAGAGACGTCACGAGGAAGGGGAGAGAAGGGAAATAGGAAAAAGGGCAAATTATAGTTACCCCCTCTAACTATGCCTCACGTACACTTACCCCCCTTTAACTTTTTTTTTGGCACTTAACCCCTCAAACTAACAGAAATTCAAACGGTCATAATTTCTTCGTCCAAAATCAAAAATATGCAAATTATATATTGATTTCGAGGTCTTGAAGTCATCTTTCTAATGACACCAAAATTACATCACGATTCAAAGCACACAGAAAGTTATGATCAAAAGAGTAAGGGCTGGTAGACAGAAAGACTGTTTTGATCATAACTTTCTGTGTGCTTTGAATCATGATGTAATTTTGGTGTCATTAGAAAGCTGACTTCAAAGACCTCAAAATTGATATATAATTTGCATATTTTCAATTTTGGACAAACAAGTTATGACCGTTTGAAGTTATGACCGTTTGAATTTTCGTTAGTTTGAGGGGGCTAAGTGCCAAAAAAAAAGTTAGAGGGGGATAAGTGTATGCAATGCATAGTTAGAGGGGATAACTATAATTTGCCCTGGGAAAAAATTTCAGGATTTCAGTGCCGTGTGAGTACCGTATGGTGCCTGTTCGGCGGATCCAAATCGTTCAATGTATTTTTGAACGGCTTGAATTTGAAGGGAGAAAAAATAAATATTGGGATGAGACTTGAGAGGAAAAAAAAGGTTCCATTCTAAACCGTCCAAAGTGTATTAGACTGCCCCAATGTATTGAGCTAGTATCACGTGGGATACACCTATCCTACGCCGAAAAATTCCTCCGGGGAAATTATGCCTTATTGTAGGCCCGAAAATGACGTGGATGATGTGAAGTGTTCATATCACATGTTTTGACACAAGAATCAGCTCATTAACACATTGACAACTACTGCATACCAAAAAATAAACACGAAGGATAACAACATTAAACACAAATCTTGTTGACCCAAGGGATTGTAAAAGGTGTTGGGAGCGTTACACAACGGTGCTCGTGGTCACTCCGTAATAACTCATGGTGTAAGAGATGGATTCGAGAAATATAAAAGAAAAATATTAACTGTTCGTTTGTCAGACAAATAAAGTTTTAGATGAATAAGAAGGAATGGTGGGATAAGAGGAGATATGTTATATAAGAGGGATTATCTAATACTACTTGATTTGAGGTAGTAGTTGATATGGGTGGATGAGAGTTGATAATATGATAAATTACTTGGTTACCCTTGTTCAATTATTCATCGAGATTACAAAATGAGTTAAGAGGTAATTTGGTCTTTTTCACCACACGAATAAGCTAATCCTAAGGCGACAGATTTTGCTCACCGAGGGGATAAGCTCTCCCCCACCTCCCCCTTCCTTTTCCCACCAACAAAACACATTTTTCCCTTCTCCCCTCCTTTATCCTCCCAAAAAGGAAGCCCTGAATCAACATTGATGAATCAATTTTGAACTCATTTTATCTCTCTTCGAAAGAGAACATCGTTGCAGTGTGACACGAAGCGCACAAAGCGGTAAGACGGATTTCGTCACTTTTATTAAAGGAAACATTAATCGTATTGTAAACTTTTAAAATGATGCTAGTAGAGCTCCATGTAACTCGAAATCAATTTTTTGTTGAGTTTTTCCAGAGAAGATTGTAAACTTTTAAACTTTTAAGATCTAGGCGGGGACTGTGCTGTGTAGCTTCGTGCTGCACAGCGTGCTGCGCAATCAATGGTGGATCCAAGAATTTGAGGGGCAATAATTTTTTTTGTAACCATAATATACGAGTTACAATTAATCACATCTACTCCAAAATAATTTTAGCATTCATGATAAATTAACAATTTTAAAGTATATATGTATTTTAATAATTAGCTAATTGGGCAAACTTGCTCACCTTGACTAAATGCATTAAAACAATATTATCACATGTTCATCATCTATTTTTTTATTACTAACTCTATTATTACAGTTTTGGGGACAAAAAATATACAAATGCAATGTGGGGTAGATTCGAACCCATGAATAGTATAAAAAATAAGGTACGCACTACTATTTTCTACTGCCTTTTGGAAGAAAAAAAAAACACACATTTTCTACTACTGCCTTTTGGAAAAAAGGCAAAAAAAAAACACACACACACACACACAAAATTGCATAGCTGGAAACTAGCCTACAGGTGTGCATGGGGTAAGTCTCGAATCCAGCACCTCTTGGTTAAAGAGAGAGAACTTTACTGCTATACCAACAAACAACTACTTTCATGCATTCAACATAAATTATATATATACAAAACTGCAAAAAAAAAAATTAAAGGGCATGGGGCACGTGACCACACGTGCCCTATGGTGGGCTAGCCCCTGTGCGCAGCCTCCGGCGAGGCCTTTCCGGCATCGGTCCGACTATCAGAGACGTCCACCACGTAGAGCTCGTCGAGTATTACAAGTGTTCCAAAAATAAACTCGATCAAAAAATATTGTTAAGTGCCTCATCGGAATACATATAAGTTGAAAAAAAAAATGAATCCTAATTGATACGAAACACTGGATCAAAACCACCGAATTCATTTTTTTCAAGTTCTTTGTGTTCCGATGAGGCACTTAACGATATTTGATCGAGCTGATTTTTGATGCACATGTAGAACTCGATGAGCTTTACGCGGTGAACGTCTCCGATAGTCGGACCGATGCCGGCAAAGCCGATGCCGATGGCTGCTGCGCACGCTGTGCAGCACGAAACTGCACAGCACAATTCCCCAGTCCAAGATCTAGAAGGGGACTGTTGTGCAGCTTCTTGCTAAGATGGAGCAACTAAAACCATTGGTGGTTTGCACGTGGTTAGGGCAATGTCAACAGTCAAAAGTACCCATCCTTGTTCAGTAACTCAGTGGCGGCTCCAGGAATTTTTTTAAGGATGTTCAGAAATTGCACTATACTATCTTGAGAAATCACAACTATATACCTCTTTCGTCCCATTTTAAACGCTCCCTACGTAAAGTCGTGTCATTTTGAGGTACAAAAAAAATTTCATTTTTCATAATTTTTTTTGAAATTTTTTTGCACTGTTTTAAAGTAACGATGCAAAACAAAGTCAAAAATTAATTCTGAAAGTACTTTTTATTTTTTAGGTCAAAGTTTCATAGTCTCCCATAGGCAGTATTTAAATTGAGACGGAGGGAATATAAACAAACAGGGAGCTAGGGAGGAACGAGGTCGGAGGTCTGCCTGAAATTTGAGCTTTCAATTTCAAGTGGATTAATTTGTGAGCTATTTTTGGGGTGGATGTTCATTATCATTTGAGTTGGGTGTTCAAATAATAGGGTTGGGTGTTCATTGACAATTGGATTGGGTGTTCAAAGTAAGTCTAGTTCAAAAAATGTACATGTATTCTAAGAAAAAAAAAAAGGTTTGGGTGGTCAGTTGACCATGGAAGAGTATGACTGGAGCCGCCTCTACTTCAGTTCTTTGGGCATGTGATCTACTTTTTGCTTGAGTACTTCCTTGTTAAGTAAAGAAGGGAGCCATTTTCAAACTTCGATAAATTAATGACCAAACAAAGAACATGCATGTTCTTGAATCATCCTTTAATAGCCTCCCACCAAATTGTCCCTAGCTAGAGATTCCTAGTCACTTTAAATCCAAGTAGAATCATTCTGATAAAAGAAAAAAGGAGAAGAAGAAAAATAAGAAAACAAAAGTCAATCTTTCTGGAAAGAAAGTGGAAATCTTATTTACGGAAGAGCCGTCAATAAAGTTAACGGCATTCAATTTCGGTCGTTCAAAAGTGTTTTGGACGATCCGGATTGAAAACAATATCCTAACGGTAATAGATTATTTATTTATCTATTATCATTAGGATATTGTTTTCAATCGAATCGTCTAAAACACGTTTGGACGGCCGAGATTGTGCACAGCTTCCCTCAGAACTCGCAACGACCACCCACTTGTTTCTTCTTAATGAAAAAAAAGAAGGTTAAAGAAGGCTCCACTACTTCATGAGCCTATAAATACTCCTGTTATCTCAGCATCTAGAGGGGCGCAAAAATCGATCAGTGAGCTCTAACTACTCCTTGGGACGGAGCCAAGCTTCCACGGCAAGTGACAAAACGCAAGATTCTTAATGCGGGGACCAAATCACATATTTTCATAAATTAATATCGTCCTTACATACTAATCACACAATTTTGAGAGAACCATTCTTTCAAATTTCTACAAACAAAACTCAAACTATAGTAGTAAAAAAAAGGGGATAATTGGTTATCGGGAGGTGTGCAGCAGCCCGGGCTGACGAGGCTCCAGCAAGATAGGGAGGGAGGTGGGGAGGTGAGGTGAGGTGAGGTGAGGGCAGCACAAGAGATGGTAGGAGAGAGCATGTCAGAGAGATACACAGTGAGATTGAGTGATCAAATTATAATTGATTAGGAACTCCCGTGTAAAATCGTTTATTTCTCATATAGTGGAACACTCCTCAATCCTCCCGTGGATATACCGAATTGAGGAACCAAGTGAAAATTTTTGTGTCTTGGTCTGTGTGTGATCGACCTTGTGCACAGCAAGAAAGAGAGAAATTTAGAACGTGCTGTTTCATCTCTATTGGGTTTTTTCCTCCCTTCCTTTATCAGATTTTAATATCTAATTATGATCTGCTATTTTTAGACACCATTAGAAGTATTTTTACAAACTAAATTTGCAATTTTTTTTTGTCTGTTTCCCTGCTCTTTGTACTGGATTAATGGGACAAGCTATGGATCCAATTAATTTTGTCACTCCATTGCAAGGTTTTTAATACCGTACCGATAAAAGTACTCCTATCATTTTTTTATGAGATGTACTGGCACCAGTTTAATTTTAGGTATTGTTTTGAATTTTGAGTTATAAATATTATATATTAATATTTTTCTTATACTTGTACCTAAAAAGCTCAAAACATTAACCAACATGAAAATACAAACTAAATAATAATCATAGCAGTAAATAGTAGTAATTATGAAGACATTATGATATAAAGGAAATTATTGGATGGGTAATAAGTCCACGAGTGCAATTTTGTTACCCTCTCTCTTATTGGTTGAAACAGTGTAGGTCCCACCCCTGCAATATACTTTTTGCTAAGCATAACATTACTTTGTAGTGGGATCCACACCATTTCAACCAATAAAAACGAGGGTAATGTTCACTCTCTTAAGTGGAGGGTGAACAAAAATCAACTCTAAATCCACGTAGTATAGAAATACGCCTTCTGAGATCAACATGTACACGTCACCAGAACCCTAATGCATGTAAAACAAGACATCATGGGCGCACATTTGCCTCTTATTGGCAAAGGCCCTCCTATGCCTAAGTTTAACAAGAAAAACCTAATTCACATATAAAAAGCAACAGCAAGTAACAATGTACCTTTCTCTTTGGGTTTTACCTCTTATTTATTAGCGTAGGTCTGACTTGTTCTCCAAGCGTGATCTCTTCCCTTATTCATGTGATTCATTCCTATCTCGTAGAGGTGTCAAATTGGCCGGGCCAGGATGGGCACATGCACGATGGTGGTCTAGCACGATACGACACAGCACGGTCGAAGTGGGCACGTGGACGGCCACAGGCACAAAAGTGGGCAGGCATAACATGACACGGAAATTGGCCTGGCACAGCACGGCATGGCCTTAGCCAAGCACGGCACAAAAATGGGATGGGCACAACACGGCATAGAAGTGGGACGGGCACGGCACAGTTCTAGTCGGGCACGACATGGTTCTAGCAGGGCATGGCATGACACGGAAAAATAAATTATAATTTTAATGTTATTAAATAAATTGACTTGCTATATCATGAGTCCATGACTCGTATTCTCGAAATGTCATTAATTAAGGTAAAAAAATGGCTTGCTATGTAAATTTGACAAAATACCACACATACATTGCGTTTTATCTTACGATGATTTAAAAAATAAATTATCAATTTTTATTGAATGAAATTATTTTGGTTTATTTTAAACTTAGTCAACAAGGTTTTGTTCGTAAATTTGACATTATAAAAAAAAGTGTCGGAATGGGTCACGTAAAAATTTAATGTTCGAATGGTCATGTGACTCATGTTGCCTTTTTTTTTTTTTTTCCTTTTCAATTAGTGGAAAAAATACAAAATTTATGGGGATCTATCCAAAAATTTAGAGTGAGAGAGACATGAGTTTTAGAGAAATAGAAAAAAAGAAGAAGAGAGGATCAAATGGCGTTGGGGGAATTCGAACCCCAACTGATCACTTTAGTGGCAAGTGGCACGGCACGACTTGTTTGACACTTCTAAACGGGCACTACACGATTAAAAACGGCACGACAAGACCAAGTAAACTGTAAACGGGCCGGCACGCACGACACGATTTAAGTAAATGGGCCCGGCCGGCACGACACGATTGAAAATGTCAGGGCACGGCACAACACGATTTAAATAAACGGATCAGCACGAAGCTAAACAGGGCAACCCAGCCCATGCAGTTTGACACCTCTACTATCTTGTAGGATATTCCTTGGGAAAATGACAGCCAAATACGTGTTTTAATAATTAATACCCGTCAAAGACATTTTCAGTATTAACAAATGTTCTCAGCATGTTCTTAGCTGATATTAGTTATCAAAACAGGCCCGTCATTTTCCCATATTCCTTCTAGAACACTCCAGGATACCCTAGCCTTCCCACTTCATTGGATAGTCGTGCTAGGGTATACCTTCGTACGCTCATACCCTTTTGCCGAGCACCTCTATACAATGCTACCGACCAAGTATCATGTTCAGCCCTATGCACCCTCTCACATTGCCATCAACCTACGCACGTGTCCCCCACGTGCTTGAGGTTGCTCTCTACAATGCACCCTCACATGGTGTCTCACACATGTATCGCACGTGGTCGATCATTATTCTTCCTGTTTGGGAAGATCCCTCTTCAATCATAATTTTTTAGTACAAAAGAGTTAATTACTGTATAAAATTATTTCATAAAAAACAAAAAAAATATTGAAAAATATAATATGACCAGTACCATCCAGTGGTACGGACCAGTACCCATAAGATACGCTGGAACTAGCACAGACCGATATTTGAACTGGGACAAAACTAAAGGATTGAGGTACCGATTTTTCAAAAACTGTACGTACTAGCCAATACCATACAGTATTCACAACCTTGCTCCGGCGGTTGTTTATCACATTACAAGTTCCTTCCAGCAATCCTATAGGAATTAGGAAGCACAGTACTATGACACAATGATCCCTTCTTAGATAAACCTCTCTACCATTAACACTCCTCCTGGATACGACTATTTCAAACAGTGTAAAAGCTCACAAACCTCTTACAAAATTTCAGCAGCAGGATGAACGACATTTCAAAGAGAGTGAAAAATCTAAAATCAGTTTCACATAAGAATTCAAATTGCACGACATACTACAATCAATGCTTTCGATGAGAAAATCTATCAGTGAGCCACGTTAATTGGTATATGCATACACAGAGTATTAAGAGAAGAACCCTTGAAATATGATGGTCCGTTAGTCAATATCTGAAACAAACAACTAAAGAATTGTCGCAACAAAACTGCTGCCATTACTTGAGAACATTTTATACAGTCACCCTGCAAACGGTATCATTCATCTTCTGGTATTTCACAACACATACAAGTGCGAAAGCAGGCATAACTTTCCCCAGATCTAACTTCTATGGTTATACAGGCACCCTTTTGCCACGAGAACGGTCAAAGAACTGCATATAGAGACCAGAGAAAATTTCAGATCAAAAAATAAATGGCTGAATATGTAGAGACCACTCCCTCCCACAACAGTATGCAAGGGGGAGGTATGGACTCCAAATTATCACAAAAGTAGAATCTAATGAGATGCATTAGAACTATTCATTAACCAGTGTCATGTATATAAGAGCATATCAGGATGGCTTGGGTACTTCAGAAGACAGCTTACTTCTTGTGCTAAATCAACTAGCCATTCGAGATTATTTTTTTTACTTCATACAAAAACCTGGGAAATATGCCCAAAAAATTATTTGTTGGTTCCAAAAAAGTCTAAATCTCCACTAGCTAGGAATGGAATAGGTTTGCAGTAATAGAATTCACGACCTTGCCAGCCAAGGAAACGGCAGAACTGTGATGGAAGTCATGAATCACAAAATGATTAGCTGATCATCTTACATTAGAAAAAACTAGCCAACCTTAGAAAACAAAAACCAGACATACTTGATACTATTTCTAATTCTAACAATTTGGGAATATGTGGAAAAGTTCAAAATTTAAGATTTCAAGAAGGCTCAACTTATTCACTAATTTCACTTTTATTGCCATTATTACAAGCGACGTGCTCTTTCCATCTGGGAATATACTTCATTCAAGCAGGTGACAAGAAAAGAACTTCATTGAATGCAGCAGCATGATGCAACATATTAAGTGGGGCTGCCTTATAACATCGACTGTTATATGTTCAGGACCAGAAACATGAAAAGTGTTGACAAGACAAAACGTGTCCATAGTGTTCTGTTCAACTAGATCCCTACGCAAACTCTACTGATAACTAGCCAACAAAAGAAGCCTGTAAAAAAGAACACAACCAGAAGAGATCCATAAGAATTCTCACTAAAAGACACTGTTAACGTACCCATCGAACAAAGGGCTGTTGGAACACCCAACCAAGGACAGGTATCTTCTGAATAAAAACTGATACTGTCGGCCAAAAGCCACTGCACAAAAGACACCATAAACTTAGTTAATCTTCGATGAAAATGATGGTGGGAGAGAGTATTTTCACACAATCACACAATTATATGTTCAATTGCTGAGGGAAAAAAAAAACATAATTACAACTCCCTCCTCACTCACAAACTCACACACACCCATAGGGGGAAACCCCCTGGTTTTTTCCTCCTCTCACCCTCTCACTTTGTTTGTCAATCTCCTACACATTTACATCTCAGTACAAAACACAAAACACAAATCATAAACTCTCAACCTCCAACTATCATCATGTCTCCCCTTGATAAACTAACTCAATTTTCAGCATCATACTCGGACCCCATCTTTCATTCTACCACTCCCTTTGTCTCTCAACCTCATTACACATCAACCCTGTTCTCAATCAAGCACAACTGTCTGCTGTCGTCTCTCTGCGCCTTGCAAAACATGTTCTTCTCACTTGTGCGGAACAATCTCGTATTGTTCCCTGTATTTTCACACAATCACACACTTATGTATTCAATTGCTCAGAAAAAAAAAAAAAAAAAAATTACAACAACTCACACACAAACCCCCATAGGGAAAAAAAAAGACCACTGGTTTTTGCTCCTCTCGCCATCTCTCACTTTGTTTTGTCACTCTACCACACATTTTAACATTTGCAATGAAAAAACCTATATAGACTACGCAATTATACAACAAAACACAAATCATAAATTCTGAACCTCTAAACCATTATCATGTCTCCCAGCCCCTTGATAAACTCACTCAATTCCAGCTTCACCCTTGGACCCCCTCTTTTACTTCTACCTCCCCTTGGTCTCTCAACCTCATCATCAAACATCAACCCTACTCTCCATCAATCTTACAATGACAACACTCCCTTGATTATCTTTCCAAAACCCATCCCTTGTCCTTTTCTTCTTCGTCGCTTGAAAACCGTTTGTTGTCGTCTCTCTGCACCTTGCAGAACCTGTTCTTCTGACTTGTGCGGAACAATCTCGCATTGTTCCCTGTATTTTCACACAATCACACGCTTATGTATTTCAATTGCTAATGCAAAAAACATAATTACAACAACTCACTCACAAACTTAAACACAAACCCCCAACAGGGCGGAAACCCATCTTTTTTGCTCCACTCACCCTCTCTCACTTTGTTTTGTCACTCTACCTCACATTAACAATTCCAATACAAAACCTACACACTCTACGCTATATACAACAAAACACAAATCATAAACTCCCAACCTCTAAACCATTATCAAGTCTTCAACCCATTGATAAACTCACTCAATTTCCAGCTTCTTCCTTAGACCCCCTCTTTTAATTCTACCTCCCCTTTGTCTCTCAACCTCAATACAAATCAACCCTACTCTCAAACAAGATTACAGTGACAACAGAAACGAGGAGATGAAATCATGGAAGGAAAATATAGTGAACCTGAACAGGACAATGAACCCATATGCTTCCAATATCATTCCCAACACAGGCCATCCAACAACAACAAAGAAGAATCCAACACCAAAAGAAATTGTTCCCTGTACAATAATCACATGGCACAAAGAGGTAAATAAAAATGGAAAATGAGCATGCAGCACTAACTTGAGAGCCAAGAGACAGAGCAAATAAAACCTTGTAATTGCTAGGTTTCATAAAGAACTGCAGCGAGGACTTCAGTCCGATTGTCAACATCACCCCTGATAAGAAGAGGATCTGATTCAGCATCACCACAATAATAAATGTTAAGCAGTCATCAAATCAACAATATGGGCACAACAATGGAAGAAGCTGACAAATGAAAGGCTAATAAATACTTTTACTTACATTTCCCATGGCAAGTAGGCCCTTGTCAAAGAAGAAAAGAACTCCCAAAAACGAGAAAAAAACGCCAAACCCAGTCAATCCAAGCCCAATCTCTGTTTCATCATACAGTTGCAAGTTATTTCATTGATCAAAATTTCAAATGGATGCGGAAACAAAAAAGAACAATTGAGAAGAAGCTTCACATTATATGCATCTTATTGCAGAAATAGAATCTGTGCAAACTAGGAAACTTAGGAAAAGTACATTGACAACCAGTGGCACACACAACCTTTGAACGCTTCATCACCAAATAGAAACAGGGGAACAAACCACTCTGCCAATCCAAAAAAAAAAAACAGGGGAACAAACCACTCTGCCAATCCAAAAAAAAAAAAAACAAGGGAACAAACCACTCTGCCTACTATATACCATAAAATACTTTCCGGTGTAACTAATGGAAATTGAAATGCACTAATAACTATTTGATTTACAAGAACAAATTGTCCAAACTGATCCACTAAGTTGTCTGAGTGTTTACATGGTTCATTGATGATACCACTCTTCTTCACTCTTCATAGAGGTGACAACATCCCGAAATAATTCATAGCCCGTAATATGGAAAATAAATTCTTAAAGTGTACTATTATTACTGAATGATTGTGCGCCGATACTTCAAGAGCACTCATAAAACCTTTACACTGGCCCCTAAGTTAATACCATTCAGAGGCACCCTTTGAAATGCCAAATTCTTGAAGAATATAAAGGAGAATGGTGAAAGGCGTAGTCAATTTAAAGGAAAACTCAATAAACATACACACGTCTAATCCGTATTACTACTACAAAGGGAACGCCCCTCTTGGTGTAAACGGTGGTTATGAAGCCAACTAACACTTCTAATTTCTCTAACTAGCCAAAAAACAATTGCCACCCAATTTTCTTCTCCCTTCTTTCCTACTTTCACATCCCAGATTTCTAATTAATCTCACTTCAAGATTTTCGTCATTCCGTCTTTTGCATCACACAATTTGCACATGCATCGCGCGTGCTCTGGCATCCAGTATATGCATACATACACCATAAACTCGCATGTGTGACCGTGTCTATTAAGTATTGACAACAAGGGCGGAAGTACAATAAGGGTGAGGTGGGTTGTAGCCCATTGAGCCCAATAAATTTTAGCCCACGTTAGTTTATACGTAAAATTTTAGAACTTGTCAAAGATATTCGATAATAAATGATTTCTACTCTCTAAAAAGGGCATATTTTTCGTACTTTTCTTTTCTTTATTTTCGAACATTTACGTATTTATGTACAAGTTTGCTAGCCATTAATTATAAAACTTGTTTCGGTTCATATATATGTTTATTAAATTTTGGGTTAGCCAGGGTAGATTGGATTCTTAGATCCACCCTTGATTGACAATATGTCAATATCAGGAAGTAATGTGTGTTTGATATTATTCACGTACTTTTGCGGTCGTCCATTTCGAAGGAAACCATGGTGCCGATTCAGATATGATGCTATACTTGCCAGAATCTCAACAGCTGAACTGCAAGTCTGCAAAGCAAAGCAAATCAAATCAGACCTAGATTAAATAAATACTCATAATTACCACAAGACAAAACATACAACAGAAACAATTCTGTTCAAATCCTTCAATTCATATCCGCAGTGGCTAGGGTTTGAATTAGAATTCGAAAAAAAGTCTGTTAAAATCAAATCCGTCGAGAGTACCTTCAAAAACTAACTGGATCCAACAATATTCAGATCAACAGAAAGCTAAATCTCATAATTGATCGATGACGCAGAAAAAACCTCAACAAGTATCACTATGAATACATGAATGTGATAACGTAGAAAACCTCAACAAGTAATCACTATATATATACATGAATGTGACTAATATATTCCCGAAAAGTGAATCTACAAAAGAGAAATCAATCTTGTACAATCTTTTACAAATATATAATATAACGAGAGAGAGAGAGAGAGAGAGAGAGAGAGAGAGAGAACCTGTAGCAGCGGTGAGAGAGAGAGAGAGAACCTGTAGCAGCGGTGGGATGGTGGAAGATCGAGTCAGAAGAGAGACAAAAAGGAGGCGGTGTTTGGGCCACTAAAAATTATGAACTCTTTATCAGTTTCGCCTTCCGGGCTAAGGAATTGATTGTCATTTGCGGAGTGACGTTTTCACTCGGTCGAAACGGCTGGGTTGACTCGGTACGGGGCTGGCTAACCGAACATTGGCGGAAGCCGCCTTTTTTTTACTGGCCTATATTTATTGGGCTTAAAATTGGGCTACAGCATTTTCCCATGAGTCTATTGGAAGTGTTTTTCCATTTGGGCCCAAGAGACCCTAGGCCACACAGCAAAGGACAATTAAGAGATTTTCCACAAACCTAGACATTCGGTGGGTAAAATCTAAATAGTTAAAAAAATTATTGACAAAAATTATTGAATATATGTTTGTCTCGAAGATAAAATTATGAGCGAATTCGACACCTCAAAAATCAATCAAAAAAATTTGAGGTTTTAATAAAGATTCACAAGCTTATGTGCTCCAATTCGTAATTCAAAATGGATTTCTTTGTTTAAAACAAAAATCACATCCTTCAAGCGTCAAAATTAAAGTTGGGCAACGGACACGAAACACGATATGAACCGGTACGAAATTGGCGGGTTAGGGTTGAGCATTTCTGACACGAAACACGAAAATGACACGACTTAAGAACACGAATTCTAAATGGGTCGGGTTCGGATTGAACATGCGAAAACGAAATTGACATGACCAACACGGTTACTAATCCGTATCACCCATTAACACGATATATATATATATATATTAATATATGGTATATTTGTAATTCTATATAGAGTTGGGCAACGGACACGATAATACGACACGAACTGGACACGAAGTTAACTGGTTAGGGTTGAGCATTTTTGACACGAAACACAAAAATGACACGACTAGAGAAACACGAATTTTAAATGGATCGGATTCAGATTGGGTGGTTTGTGATACGAACCTGACTGACACGACACGAACACGATCCGACATGACTTGTTACCCAGGGCTAAGTCAAAATAATACTTATTTTGTTCTTGACTATTTGAAAGTATATACAAAAGGCGAAAGTAGAAAAAAGGACAAAAGAAAAGTAAGAAGTAATTGAGTACGAAAGGCAAAAGTAGAAAAGTAAAAAAGAAAAGTAGAAAAGTAAAAAAGAAAAGTAGAAAAAGAACAGCCGCCTTGTTCGTTTAAATTATTCACTTTGTTTTAATTTTATTTTTCAATTATTATCCTATATTTTTTTCCAATAATTACTCTATTTTTTAATTTTTAATTTCATTTCTCTTTCTATCTCTCTCCACTCATTGCTCTTCCCTCCAATCATTATCCTATTTCTCTCTCCACCTACTACTAAAACTAAAATACCCAAAGTTACCAAACGAAGTGCGTTATCTACCTAGGGCGCTCAACATTTGGTTGGTCGCCAAAGATGATTTGTGGGAAAGGACCATCGCTAGTGGAACCATTGTCTGCGACATTATTTGCGGATTGAGAAATCAAGAAGTGCAAAGTCCTGCAAAGCGCTCTACAAGGAGCACACGGGCCAATCTTAACAATGAATGATTGAGATATGATTTTTAATTATGACCAGTAAGAATCATTTATTACCAGCCGTAATTAATTTTTAATGTAGACCGTTGATTGATGAGATCGACGGCTACTGTGTGCCGCCCTACCCGTGTACTACACGCGTGCACTACATCACCCCTGGATCCCATCGTCTGCTGCTCATTGTCTTCAAGTTGCACACCTTTTTCCATTAAGATTCTTGACTGTCATCCTTCATCGGTGCATCTATCTGCATTCCATTGCCGATTACTTCGATGGATACTTATTTTGGATGTAACATTTTTATTTGCGTTCTTCTTGTTATAGTCACTCACGCCTCACGGTGGGTTTGCTGTTTATTGTAATGTTTTTTTACTACCATTTACCGCGGTAAACGAAACGGGCTGACCTTTGTCGAGCTCGAGCTCAGCTCGAGTTTTAAAAAGCCGAACTTGTTTATTTACTAAATAAACCTCTTTAATTGAGCCGAACCTCCTTAACGAACCGAGCTTTGGTCGAATCATTTACTAAATGAGTTGAAAATTCAAGCTCGAGCTCGTTTACTACACAAGCTGAACCGAACTCACGAGCTCATTCTCTATTACAATAAGAGAGCTTACTTTGCAGTTAAGCATATGTTAATAATGCCCCTATCACCTTCCGAAAAGAGCTTCATTTCATCCATTGATAACAAAAGGGACAGAATCTTGTCATCACAAAAGTGGATTTATTATTAGCTTTCAAGTAATGGCATGCAACTTGCTATCTCTCTCTCTCTCTCTCTCTCTCTCTCTCAGGACCACGTAATGGATAAGCCATAGCTAGCTAGCTAGCTACCCTTATTTGTGCAGAAAGCAACATTTTGAAAGTAGAATTGCAATATAAAGTTATGAACCAATCCATTATATTCCTTGTCATCTTGTTTTTAGTGGCCAGCACCTAAACTGTACTTGAGAATATTTTAGAATCACCGACACCAATAGGGGAAGCTAACCTCCAACTAGAGCTACAAGCAGTGGCAGTGGCGTAGCCAGGGGCGGAGGCACACTGAGTCAAGGGGAGGCAGCCGACCCCGCTGCCTCCCAAATTTGCTTATGGATATGTATAAATTTTACCCCATTTTTACTTATTTGACCCCACTTTAAAATTCATTTTTGCCCCAACCAATACATGAGGGTTTTGTACTTAGGAAAAAAAGGAGTCAAAATAGAATTTCCACCCACAAAATCCCCAAAACGTGAACAGCGTTTCATTCGTTCTTGCTAAAAAAACCTAGGTTTCTTGGAGAGATCTGTTCTGCATTTCCAAATAGGTACTTCTCTAACTCTTCTTCATCTCTTTCTCATCCCAAATCAATCTCTAATTTTGCCCTGGTTTCGTTCGTTTTTGGGGTTAGTGCTCTGTCTTTTGCTATTTCAAAACATTAGTGATTAAAATAGTTTCATCCATCGTTTTCGAAGTATGAAAAGTCGTCGAGGTCAATTGTGAATCAAAGCTACGTTGTTATTAATAGATATCTACTTTTCGATTAACTTGTTAATCTAATTGTTCCTTTCAATTAGCAACTAGAAAAAGTGAATGATATATAGTTCAAATTTTCGACCCCACTTATCTAAAATTCTGGCTCCGCCCCTGGGCGTAGCCAGGAATAAGGAGCATTGGAGGCACAATGAAAAACAAACTCAAGAAAAAAAATTCGTAACAAGATGATATGACAACACGAGTTTCCTTCATTGAGAACACTACCAAAAAGTAATATACTAATCATCCCACGTTAGAGTTAATAACCTTTTCCATCAAAAATACAAAAAAAAAAAGAGAAGATACTGTTATTGTTATGAAGAAAAATGACTAAAGTAAGGCTTTACAATAGAAGAACCCTCTCTGTACTTACTCCTCATGTTGAATTTTGGAGGGAGAAATGGCTAGAAGAACCCTCTCCCACCCATTCAGACTGTCGGTTTCGATTTATGTTAGGGGCCCCGGCATCATGTTCCTGCAGTTGATGCCAAGAAATAGCAGCCCAGGAGTTCAATTTTTATTAATGTCGTGGCCAAGTTGCTTTCCAAAAATACTTATGGGCTGTTGACAAGCATTTTTTAATCATTGCAAGAGTTGAGCAGCACAATGTTTACTTATAACGAGATAGGGAGTTTCCTTGACACCTTCATGTGTATAAACCTCAAGTGGGTAGGTAGATTAAATCTCTTTGGTGCTTTTGCACCTAACTGATACTCCACTACACATTTAATCTCAACCAAAACCATTTACGTATTCTCCCATTCAAATTTGCATTTGACGCAAACATTGATGACTAGTTGAGAATTTCTCCACGGAAACATTGAAGTTCAATGCACAAACGTTGCTACTATCCACTAAAGGGGAAAAAGAGAGCAAGAAATCACCATACCTAGTGCACAAGGCTGCCTCTTAAAGAATGGGCGTGGAGAGGTAGAAGGTGTTAAGGCATCCAACTCCAAATGAATTGGCCAAGAGTGAAGAGGCCGCCCAGGCTCATATACTAATTTTGGAGGAGATAATTAACCAATGTAGAACAAACCCCAACATTCCCCCGCATGTGCGACCCCTGACTCGCACACGAAGATGTAAACAAAAGATTCATAACACTTGGATCACAAATGATGCACTTATGACACAAACAATAGGGAAACCAAAAGCAACTAACTACAAAATCAATTGCAACTACCAACCGCAACGACCATAACAACGGACTTCAACGACCAACCAACTTCAACAACCAACTTTAACTACCAACCTTAATGACCAATAGGTACGACTCTTTTTTGGCCTTCGTATCACGTATCGTATGCGTATCGGATACAGGTACACTCAGATGTGCTCCGGATACGTGTCTGATACATTTTTTAAAGTATCCTGTTTTCAAAATATTTTTTTGGTATCCGGATACATTTTGGATACGCTCAAATACTTGTTGGATACTCTAGGATACGTTTTGGATATGCGCGGGTTAAATAAGTTATTACTTAAATATATGGGTTAAGAGCGATGAGACGAAAGGCAGAAACAGAGAAGACAAAAGGTAGAAACATTTCTGTTTTAGTTACCCAAAAAAAAAGCCAGAAACAGAGAAGACGATCGATATCGGTTGCTTCGTATTCGGTTGCTTATCTAAAATCATGCTGCGAGCTGTCGTGGATTAAACGGTTCGGTTTTGAACATGCCCAAGTTAGTTATGGGGAGCATGTGTTAGAGCTGTTTACCGGAAGGATGTCTATATGTTTTAGTTTAGTTCTGTGTTGTCTCATTGCTAGGGGCTAGCAACGCTCAAGTTGGGGGGCATGATAAGCGTCCAAGATTGTATAATCTTGGCGCTTAAGTTCTTCACTTTGTAGCGATTTAATCTTTAAGCTATGATTTCTATTTGATTTCTCGCGAAAGGTTGTTTTTGTTACATTTCAGGAGGAACGTGGGAAAATGTGGAAACCGTCGCGATGAATCCCCCGGAAGTATCCATGTGCCCAAGGCCGTGTGGCGTATCCCCACAAAGTTGTGCCGGGTGATTAATGACTAACAAGTAGGCGTCGGGTCATCGTTGGCCGAGGCAGACCCTGGATAGCACATAATCAGATTTCTGCCAACCCGGTACCGATACTGGGAATTGGCCAGTACCGGTACCCGCTCCCCAGAGTTTCATTTTGGCAGCAGCTTAAGGACCCGGTACCGGTACTGGGAATTGGCCAGTACCGGTACTGCATGCAGAAATTGTCCACGTTTTTGTTGCTTTTTCAACTTTCTACTTTTGGGATATTTTCCACTTTTGAGCACTTTCAGGATATTTTTGGGATATTTTGAGAGAGAGAAGACCACCTTGTATAAATAGGGGTCTCTCTCTCTCTTCTTGATATCTTTGTCTCTTCTACTTTAAGTCATTTTTAATTTTAGGAACTCCATTAAAGCTCTCCAAGCTTTTAAGTTATTTCCTTTGAGAACTCAAGCAAGTAAGTCTCGTTCTTTATTTTTCCGTTTGTTAATGTTGTAGCCGCGGACTAGATCCTTTATAAAATCAAGTTTGTTTTCGTTTCTATCGGTTAAAACTTATGTCTCATTTTCATGCTTTGCTTTATGCCTTAAGTATGCGTGAGTAGTCGTTTGGTTAAGTCTCGGGATAATCTTTCCCGAGGACTTAGGTAGTTATTCGGTTCTCGAATCCTCGAACTTTAAAGCATGATTCACGGAATAGAGCTTAGCTTGCATTTTTGGTCTAAGCAAAGGGGTGTTAACTACTCGGTAAGGCGTTTGCCAAGCGGTCTTGGCAAATGGCTCGCCGAGGGCTCGTGGCCTCCTATGTTTTCGATAAATGTGTCAAACAAGCGGGTTTGCCTCCGTCAAATCATATCTTTCTTGAACTATAGTCATTAAAGCTAAATTCTCCGGGCAAGAGCACGCGGTCGTGACTTTCGCCCGAGTTAAATTGAGAACCGGTAACGTCCTTTGTCAAGGGTTAGAAGATCCTGAGACTTGCCTCTTTAAGTTAATCAAAGCGTTTTCCTAGTCTTTTGCCTTGTCGTTTTTCTCCGTTTCAAAGCAAACCTAGTTGGCCGCCTTGAACGCCAGAATCCCACCATTTCAACCTACAATCCAATTAAGCTATCATCGAATTCCCTGTGGTACGATCCCGGTCTTACCGGTTTACTATGCTACCGTCGACCTAGCCCTACGCTTGGGGTTTTTATTCAACCGTATTTGAAGGCGAAGTTGAAGGCTAAGCATAGGTCAATCGAGACAGCATCATACACCAACCCAGCGAGAAATAGAGAGGCGAACAATGGATGAGTGCAGACCAGAGAGTATTTAGAACAAGAACCACGACGAATAAAGACAGATCACAGCAAGAAATATAGCAATTGGTATTGTCGGCAATTGAGAGAGGATTTTGAGGACAGAGTTAGGGTTTTTGGGGACTGGGTAAGGCTGTCGAGCATGAGGGTGGAGTTTTCGAGTATGGGTAAAGAGGTTTGAGTAGAGAAAATGGATTTTCGGAGGGCTTTCATAGGGTTTAGGGTTGCGATTGGTGGTTTTGAGCACTGGGATGGCATTTGCGAGTGCTGGGTATAGTTGGCGAGTGTTTGGATGAGATTTTCGAGTGTGTGGCTGAGGGTTTTGAGGTCAACGTCAAACGAACATGGTTTAGGGTTTTCGAGTGTGTGTGTTACTGGTTTAGGGTTTTCGAAAGGGTACAAGTATTGGGTTATTGGTTTACAGATGGGATTTTCATGTGTGCAGTCTACTGGTCGATGTAGAGAGGGCAACAATGGTTGATGATGGTGGATTGGGGTTGTGGGCAGCGGCAGATGGTGGTGGGTGGCAGCAGATTTAGGGTTTAGATGAAGGGTGGCTCTGATACCATGTTGTTTGGAAGACTAGGAAAAGTGCGTACGGTACTGTTAAAAACCTTAACACATAACAATCTTATTTATATAGACGACTCACATATTAAATAAGTAAACTAAGCAATGTGGGACTACTACTAATATTATATTCTAACAGTAGGTAGCAGCCTTCCCCCAACTTTGTCACGAAGAGGCTAATTCCCATGCCTTGAACTAGCACCTCAATGCCAGAAGAGAATAAAAACTTGTTCCGACCCGCTCCACGTTTCAGTATTACAATTACTCGATAGAAAAAACCATGGTATGTGAATCAGATATATGAGACAACAACATAAAGTAGCATAATCCAAACAGCAAATCAACTCTATCATTTGATTTTAGTAATTAACAAACAAAATACAAAACTTCAACAAGTGGAAGACAAGTACCATAAATTATGCAAGAGAAGGTCAGAATGCACTTTTCCACAACAAGGTGAAGTCTAAGAAGGTTGCTGAGAAATGGTCCTAATGCGGAGTGGAATTTAAGAGAAATGTCGTAGTCATCAAATTTTTTTTACCAAATTCAATGAGGTCAGCCAGTGAGTTCACTATAAATAGCACAACATTTGTTCACTTGATGCACTACCACTTTTTCCTTCTTTCTTTCTTTGCTTCTGCTTTCTTCTGTTATACAATGGCGTTTTCTCAATTGTTTGTCTTGTCCCTATTTGCAAGTTTTCTTCTCATGCAAACTCCGGGGGATGCAGCAACATGCAGTGACTGTTTCACTCGTTCTCGAGCAGCTTACTACCCGAATTCTGATGAAAAGGGAACAGAAAGTGGGAGTTCTAACTGCATAAAAACATACAAACTAATCCGTTCATTTGTATCCATAACTTGACCTTTATTGGCGTCTAAACCGTATTGATCTTGATTGAATTGCAGCTGGGAGATGTGGTTTTGGAACATTTGGAGCAACAATAAATGGTGGGGATGTAGCAGCTGCATCTGATCTCTATCGTGATGGCATAGGCTGTGGTGCTTGTTACCAGGTGATGTATCTAATTATTTTGAACCGGAAAAGAAAGAAAAAAGAACAGGAGGCTGAAATTTGAAAATCTACTAATGGTTTTGCTTTCTGCACTATATAGGACTAAAATGATGTTCTTAATTTGTTTTCACTAGGTAAGGTGCACCAACAGTAATTATTGCTCAGACAAAGGCACGACCGTGGTCGTTACTGACCATGGTTCAAGCGATCGAACTGATTTCGTCATGAGCAGGCGAGCATTTACTCGGATAGCTCAGACTACAGATGCAGCTGCATCTCTACTAGCCCTTGGTGTGGTTGACATTGAATATCGACGGTAATAGCCATAACTGTATCCTTCTGATAACCATGAGAATAATTTCCAGATAATACAATTTTACCATAATATAAGCCAACTAGGGAATTTTTGTGATAAACAGTAACAGAAAATGATACTGTATCCTTCTGTTTGTTTGTCTGCATTAAACATAGGATTATATATCCAAAGGAACCACATATTCCAGTTTTGATTAAAACTTTTACGATACCCCACAAAACACGGGATATATAGTACCTTTGGGGTGTGGTAATCCCTTCGCTACCAATCCGGTAAGCTTACTTTTTCGAATGAGATTATAAAAGTTATTGTTAGAACCGAACCCCAGCCTTTGGTTAGATCCTCCTCTGCCGGATGCAGAGAAGGATGGACACGTTCATACTTTTTACTACACAGAACCAGATCGAACATTTTGGGCCATTTTTCTGAACCTAAGAAGGTAGTGCACAGCCATCCCACACTGAAAGCCCAGGCCCGCGCTCGAGCCCACTAGCGAAACGGCAGTACAGAGAAGCATCACAACGGAAACTGCTCCCGCGCTCGAGCCCATTTCCCTTGAGCACATAGCCAGCTCTATCCCAGCAAACAGCAGAAGGGCCCCCAACACCCCCAACAGGAAACTGCACCAATACATATAGTGTTGCTCAGAAATGGTTATTTTCAAAATATTTGGATAAAAGTAAAAAAAATTAGCCTTTCCGACTTATCTTGTCAAATCAAGAATTCACAAAAATTCACAAAAAATAAGCACAAAAAACACAAACGCAACAAAGAAAAAAAAAACATAAGGACAAAACGCTGACTTTTAAAAAAAGTTAAGTGAAACTGAGCCTTAATTATTGGAAAAATGACGGCTAAGAACGTGTTTTAATAATTAATACCTGTCAAGAACATTTTGGTCATTAACAAATGTTCTTAGTAAGTCTTTAAAAGATACTCCCTCAGTTCCAAATTGAAGGTCCATCTTTCCTTTTTGAGTTGTTCCAAAATGATGGTCCTTTTCCAAAAATGGAAGGAAAAATTTGGTGATTTTCCAAAAATGTCCCTCATAGGTGAATATAAGTATTGTAAAGTAAGTAGAATATAGAGGTAATGGTGGAAATGATAGGTATTGTAGGTGTAATGATTGCATGTCCCTTTAAATAGTTGGAATTCCCAAGAGGAACTCTCAATTTGGAACGAAGGGAGTATTTAATTATCAAAACACGTCATAGGCCGTCATTTCCCCTTAATTAAATGCAACAATTCATACCTTTACCAAGGAGCTTCCCAAGACCAAGACCAAGCCCAAGCCCAACTTAGCTGCACCAAGAAGGGCCACACAACAACCACTTCTCCCACCAAACTTGTACTGCCCAGCTAGCCCACCAGCACCATGGCACGGCCCCAAACCAGCACCCCACCAAATTCATCACCCCAACCGTCACCAATACACCGACGCGGCCGAGACATCTCACCCCGGAAAAAGATCCGACGACAGTTTACACACGGCGATAACCGAGTTCAGAATCGACAAGGGCAATTGCTGGATCCCTTGATAAATCCATCTTTCCATGCATTCTTAGATATCTTCACAATTTCGATAGGTGATGGCCCATATTTGAGCCCTTTAAACACTTTAGGCCCTCTAATAATTGCCAAAACTACCCCCAATAAAAATATGTTGAAAGCAGAGGGAAGAGAAGCTACAATCTTCGTCAATTTCCTCCTTTTCCCAACCCTTTCTCGATCACCCAAATCACCATCACTTTCTCTTTCCTCAATTTCATCATCACCCGCACCATTGACAATTATAATAAAAACGGCACAAATAAGGGCCAAAACCAACCCATCTAGGCCCAACCAATGCCTCTGCCCACTCGATTTGGACTTTGAAAAATCCTGCACGTTTCTTATGTACTTAACTGCAGTTAAAGCAAATGATAGCCCTTGTGCCAATTGAATCCCCCTGACAACAGAAAGCGGTATAAACCTGTATACTAGTTGCATCAGCCCCGTGACACCCAAAAAAAATAAAATCGCCCCCGTTAGAATCCCGGCTGCCATCGCCTCCGGTATGCCGAAATCTGAGTTGGTTATCGCCACTGCGGCGATCGATTTCATCGGTTGGACCGGCATTGGGACGCCGTAAATAGCGCCGGTGACGATATTGTAGACCCCGGTGAAGATTGTTCAGCCCATTTTGGCCTGAAAAGAAGATTGTTTTTCACTCTGTCGACGACGGTGGCTGGAAAACCCGAAATGGGTGGTCGGGCGGTGGTTTCCGGTAGGGTTTGGAGAGGTGGGTTTTGGTGGGTTTGGGAATCCATTGGAGAGAGTGCCAGAAAACTGTGGGTCCTTTCCAAATTTCGGCACTTCAGTGGGTACTGTTTTATACTTGCCCAAAACGGGTTTGGTCAAGGGGGGAATTGATCCTGTGGCTTCAATTGATGAGACTTCAGAGGTAGTTTTGAAGAGAGCAACGTCAACCGTTAAATGAGGCGTGAGGCGTCTTACTTGTATGATGATTCTAGTAGTTCGATGTGAACTGACGATCAAAGCACCGACGGCATACTGATGTGAATGCGGGACCTATTACGGATGGATGATTCGAGCCGTTTAATTATTTTACAAAAAATTGAGTGAACTCATGAGAAATCAGCTCAATCTAATAAATGTATGTGTTCAATCCAATTTTTTTTTAATTTTTCATTAAAATTTCAAGATCTTGAATCATTCGTATGAAATTCGAAATGGACTACGAGTTCCCAATGGAGCATGTCGGGAACTCGTAGTCCATAGGCTATAGTGCGGTTCCTTTACTACTTGAGTAAATTACAGTAAACCCCCCTCAACTAACCTGCATTTTCACTTAACCCCCTTCGACTACAAAATCCAACGGTGTGCACCCTCTAACTATCCAGAATTGACACTTAACACCCTTTTGTTAGGTCTCCATAGGAAAAATGCACCGACAGCCGTCTCCGGCCACCGGGCGGCCGATCCGAGCCGTCCAAAAATTTTTTAAAAAAAAACCAAGTGGGCCAACGCGGGAATCAACGGCATCCGACGTGCGTAGGTGCTCGATCCAAACACCCCAAGAATTTAAATGGGGTGTTTAGATCGAGCACCTACGCATGTCAGATGCCGTTGATTCTCGCGATAGCCCACTCGGTTTTTTTAAAAAAAAAATTGGACAGCTCGGATCGGCCGCCTGGAGGCCGGAGACGGCCGTCGGTGCATTTTTCCTACGGAGACCTAACAAAAGGGTGTTAAGTGTCCATTCTAGATAGTTAGAGGGTGCACACTGTTGGGTTTTATAGTCGGAGGGGATTAAGTGAAAATGCAGGTTAGTTGAGGGGGGTTTACTGTAATTTACTCTTACTACTTTATACTAAATATATTCTTTGTGAAATCACCTGCAGGTGACTTTTATGGGTCAACCAAAGAATAGAGGAAAATGCTAAAAAAAAAAAAAAGTCCCGTAAACTTTTGTTAAAGTTGAAAAAAGTGTACTAAAACATATAATAAATAAATAAAAAATGTCTAAAAAATGTATTAGAGTACGTGTTTTTTTTCATTTCATTTTGTTTAGCTTGATATAAAAGCACAGTCGGCTTTCAATAGCAAGACATAAAAATAAAATTAGATTGTGATAATAAAAAAATAAAAATTGATTTGCTTAATACATGTATTGAAAATCTAAAAGGCGATTATATAAATAAATACATGGTGGGATAACAAAACACAAACACGGTGACGGAGAATCTCCTATATTACTCATGAATATTGATTGCATGCTATAAAAAAACCATTTTGTTTTTTTTTTGATTTATGCAATCTCTTACTATCACATTGTGTCATCTTCAAAATAGAGAACACTTTTAATCGACGGCCCGAGCAATCTGGACCGTTGATTGCTGAGATTAACGGTGGGGATGTGCACAACACCTCCCCCGGTTTCATACATTCTATTTCGTAATGCGAGCTTCTGCGCTTCCTTTATTTTGCAAAACACTCAAAATACTTCTTGGAAAACAATTTTAAAAAATGTAAGCAACCTACTTTTACAAAATCTGAAAACTGTTACTATCATATTTCTTAATTGTAAATTTTGCGTAAAAAATGCATTCTTTGAAGTTTTCCATTGTTTTGTTAATTCCAAGGAGCATAAACCGAAGGGGAAAAAAAATCAGAAAGTTTGATTTGTTTTTTTTTTTGGCAAAGCAAGAATTTTATTGATTCCAAGGAGCATAAACAGAAGGGAAAAAATCAGACGGTTTTATTATTTTTGCCAAGAAAGAATTCTATTGGTTGCATGTTGATTGCATTAATCTCGCCTGAAGGTGATGAGAGTGAAGCCTTCTTGGGGATCCCATTCCCATGTCCATGTGGGGGCGTGGTTATCTAATTTTTCGTGTGTAATCTGCTTTCAAGACTATGCCGTTGGCCACTTGTGGTGGCGAATTAATTCCTTCCTCCTGACAAAGTCAATCAGAATTGAGATTCTATTCCATAGCTAAAATAATAGAACTACAAGGGCTTGTTTGTTTGGAGATAAAGATTATTGGGAGATGCTGCCAAGCAAAGACACTGCCAAGTGCATTTGGACGTCCAAAAGTGTTTTCAATTCGGATCATTGATTGTTGAGATGGACGATCTGGATGCGCTTGGCAGGGTCGCTGGGTTTAAGTGAAATTGTGGTGAAGGAATTATTAGTCTGAGAGACTAATAATCCAAGAACTATATGAGGGGACAAAATTCCTATCTTGTTTTTGTTTGTGCATGGGATTACACAAGGGATAGGTCTTATCATGATGTCTATTCCATGTTTGTTTGAAGACTTCTGGACAATGATTAATAGCTCAATTACTGTCTTGTCCCTATTGCAATTGTTTACCCACTTATGTTTCTTCAACATGAACAAAATGTTTCTCTCTCAGTGTCCCATGCAGCTATCCAGGTAAAAATATAACTATCAAGATTGATGAGAACAGCAACTACCCTCATTACCTGGCTTTTATCATATGGCATCAACAAGGCAAAAAGGACATCACTGCTGTGCAGCTCTGCGAGGTAACCCCCCCAAAGCACAAGCTAATATACTCAACAAGAAAGCCATTTCCTACCGTAGCAATAGTAGCTAGCACCCATTTCACTGCATATAAAATCTTATCATGCATGTACATTACTGACAATCGATATAACATTTGCAGACACAAAATTTTGTGTGCAAGCTACTCGATAGGAGCTACGGAGCAGTATGGACAACTACTTCACCCCCTAGGGGACCCCTCTCGATAAGGATGCTATTTAGCGATGATGATGACGAGACGTGGCTAATTCCAGTTAATAACATACCGGGAGATTGGAAACCTGGAACTACATATGACTCAGGAGTACAAGTGAACATATAGCCAAATGAATGGGTCTCTAATATTCGATGAATACAGATTCATACCCCTGGAATAAACATCCATGACATTGCAGTTTTCATATGTTCTATTTCATTTTCATTTCAAAGTAGGATAAGCATCGATTAGGTTCTTAATTGTAGTCATTGTACTGTATTGTTGAATAATAATCTCAAAAACGGGATAATGAATGTATGGAATTCATTGTTAACTACAGCAGTCATTCCAGACAGTACTAAATCTTAGCTATTTCATCTGTCTGCTTTCCTATTAATATTCCATTGTAAAGTGACAAACCCCCTCTTCTACCCTTAAAAAGCAGTGGAGATGTCTGACCCCCAATGATTGGGGATTACATGGGTTCTATTGTTGTTGTTGTAATCAAGAGAGTGCCCAGCTAGCATTTTACCGAGTGAATTTAACAGTTAATCTTGGTTTCTTGACCAACAAGCTTTGGTTTTGGCTAAACCGAGCAAGGCACTATAAGCAACGTACCTTTGTATTCTCTTCTTGGTCTGCAGTTTCATACTAATACTGTTTAGAATCATCATCGCAGATCAAACACATAAATTCAGCCCTTTTCCAAACATACATTCAGCCCTTCTAAACACATATATTCATTTGTTTTTCCTACATGCGATTCCAGGAAAAATACGACCACTCTTATTTACAGTCTATTGAAAGATGAGAGGTCTTTCTCTCAGTTGGACTGGCCTAGGCAGAACATTGGTCAAAGCTATGTGAAGTGGTCTGGCCAGCAAAGCCTTTGTCTATAGCCACCAAGCCACAACTGTAAAACAATATCGCCGGTAAAAAAAAAAAACACTGTAGAACAATATTGCCATTTAAATGCAAGCAGTACCTTGTAATTTCAAATTTCAATATTGAATACAGGACATAATAATGAAACCCCGGTAGATCCAAAAGCAAATTGTTTCACACTAAACTCAAGGAATCATAAACACAGAAATTGTTGTATTTGTTCAATTAAAAAACTTTGCATTCAGAAGCTTGGAAGAATTTCCATCATAATATCTGAACTTATGAAACTCACATTCGCTGTCGCATTTGAGAACTCAAACCTAAGCGCGTAGCTCAGGCGTTGTCCTTTTGGAGATGTTAAAATTAAACCAGCTCCACTTGCCTCTTTGGTTGTTGATCCATCAACTTGAAGGACTCAAGGTTTAGGTTCTTCCTTAGGGAGGTCTTTTGGTTCTGGACATGTGTATTCGGCAAGAAAATCTGTAAGCACTTGTGCTTTGATGGCAATCCAGGGCTTGTATTCTATATCAAACTCACCAAGTTCTATTGACCATTGAATTAACCAGCCTGATGTCTCTGGGTAGAGGAGAATCCTTCGAAGTGGTTGATCTGTCAGTACTTTGATAGAATGAGCCTGGAAATATGGCCGTAGCCTTCTGGCTACTATCACCATTGCAAAGGCTATCTTTTCAACGCTAGGATACCTCAGCTCAGCTCCTCGCAATGCTCTGCTAGTGTAGTACACTCGGAGCTGCATCCCTTGCTCCTCCCTGATCAAAACTGCGCTAACAGCCCCGGGGGGGGGGGGTTTAGATAGCAAGGTACAAAAATAGGTCTTCTCCTTCTTGGGTCCTGCTGAACAGTGGTGGGGATGTCAAATACCCTTCACCTGATTGAAAGCTGTTTCCTCTGTGGTAGTCCACTCAAAGGCCTTCTTCAAAACCTCAAAGAACGTTTGACACTTATCAGTCGCTCGTGAGATAAATCTGCTTAGTGTTGCGACTTGTCCTATTAGCTTCTGGACCTCCTTGATGTTCTGAGGTGAGCGCATCGTGAGAACGGCCTGGATCTTTTTAGGGTTTGCTTCAATGCCCCTGTGAGACAACCCTAAAAACTTCCCCGAGGAGATTCCAAAAGCACACTTTGTCGAGTTGAGTTTCATTTGGTATTTTCTGAGGACCTGAAAGGTTTCGTCTAAATCTACAACATGGTTATGTGCCTTGGCACTTTTCACCAGCATGTCGTCCACGTATACTTTCATGTTACGACCAATCTATTGCTTGAACATCTTGTTGACCAACCTTTGATACGTTGCCCCTGCATTCTTTAGACCGAAGGGCATTACTTTTTAATATGATAACCCTCTGTCGGTGATGAATGAGGTTTTCTCTTGATCTTCTTCATGTATTTGGATTTGATTATATCCTAAAAAGGCATCCATGAAGCTGAGGAGCTCGTGCCCAGCAGTAGAATCTACCAGGGAGTCAATCCTTGGCAAAGAAAAGCTATCCTTTGGACATGCTTTATTGAGGTCAGTGAAGTCTACACACATCTTCCACTTGCCATTGGCTTTCTTTACCATAACCACGTTGGCTAGCCAATCGGGGTAGAAAACTTCGCGGATGGATCCCACTTGTATGAGTTTGTCTACCTCGTTGGCCGCAGCTTCGTTTTGTTCCGGAGCAGAGGTTCTCTTCTTCTGCTTAACTGGGTGTACCGTGGGATCCACGCTCAGCTTGTGGGATATGACCCTTGGGTCTATCCCTGGAATGTCCTCATGGAACCATGCAAAGACATCTTTGTTCTTTCTTAGGAATTGTAGCAGCTCTGCTTTTGCAACCTTGCTCAATCCTGTTCCGAGCTTCACCGTTTTTCCCGGTTGCCCTGGTTCCAGAAGCTCTTCCATGAGCTCTTCCATGGGCTTTCCATGCTGGAGCTTCTCTTCATCTCATGTGTCGAGACTCTCTACATTCATGGTGATGTTAGCTCCTCTGAGTGAGGTGACATAACACTCTTGTGCTGCTTTCTGATCTCCTCTGACGCAACCAATTCCCTCTGGTGTTGGGAATTTCATCATTAAATGATGTGTGGAGATTATCGCCCCGATTTTATTTAGAGTCGTTCTCCCCAGTATTGCATTGTATGATGAGGGATAGTTGACTATTATGAAATCAATTATGCGTGTAATCTGACTTCCTTCTTCCCCTATGGTAATTGGTAGGGCTATCTGACCAGCTGGATAAATGGGCGTACCTGCAAATCCAACTAGCGGTGATGTCATAAGCCTTAGCCTTTCTCGTCCAACCTTTAGTTGGTCATATGCATGAAGGTAGAGAATATTAGCTGAGCTTTCGCTGCCTATCAATACTCTACGTATGAGGTAATTTGCCACCACTATGGTTATAACCAGGGGGTCATCATGAGGGGTCTGAACTCCTTTGATGTCTTTTTAAGAGAAAATAATACGTATTTCCTCTTTTTTCTGGAATTTGCTTGGACGGCCAACTGTGTTGACTTTAAAATGTTCCTCTATTCTCAGCTTCTTTAAGTGAGCTTTCCTAGCATTGCTAGACTCTCCACCCCCAGCAAATCCACCATGAATGACCTTGATCTCTCCAACGGGACCTGATTAGGGCGCCTTGTCATCTCTACCTTTCTTGCTTGTGTCTTCCTACTTAGCACCACAACCTCGCCTTCAAATAAGGTTGAGAAAACCCCAAGCGCAAGGCTAGGTCATCGATAGCATAATAGCTGGAAAGTCCGGGATTGTATCCACAGGGAATCGAAAACAGCTTAATCGGATTGTAGTTTGTAAAGATTTTGGCGTTTAAGACGGCCAACTTTTGGTTTTGCTTTTAACGGTGGAAATGATAATGAAAAGATTAGAAATGAGCTTAATAAACTTAAAGAGGCAAGTCTAGGGATTGTCTTTCCTTTGACATAGGCCGCTATTGGTTCTCAATATAACTCAAGCGAGAGTCCCGACCTCATGCTCACGCCCGGAAGATTTAACTTTAAAAACTACGTTTATCAAAAGATGTGATTAAACGGAACTAAACTGTAAAGCCCAGTTTCTAAAATGTACTTATGTGATTCTAAAATGCATACTATTTCTAGGATAAAAAGAAATGTGATTAAGGTTAAGAAGATATTTCCGGTCTACATCTTTGGGGCACGAGGATAGCACGATATAATTTTAGGGGTTCAATACTTCTCCTTAGAGGTTGAACAGTACCATAATGATCTATGCATTTTCATTTGTCTATGTCTAATTTTTCATATTTTTCGGAGATCGAAACGCGAACACAATTGATCGAGTCGGAGTGATGTTCATCCAAATTAGTAGTGGGACACCTCATTCCAGATTAAGCGATGACCTTGCCATTCCTCTTTGCTATTAAGCTGCCATGTGTGTACACCTGTCAAAAAAATTAAGGAAGAGGAAGAGGTGTGAGTAATAGGTATAGCAAATAAAAAGAAAAAAATATACAGAAAACAAAGCTTGGTCGAGAGGTTCGGTACAATAGAAAGGAAAAAGAAAGAAGAAACAGTAAGAAGAGAGAAGAAAATAAAAGAAGAGAATAGAAGAGAAAACAGTGGAAGAAAGGAACGATGGGTAGTTCGTGCACCCCCTCCTCTGATTCAAACCGACTTCCGATTCCTTCTGTGCGCCGCCAGGAAATTAGTGGGTAATTAATCTCTCTCTCCTTCTCCTTCGTACTCGGACCACCACATGCGGTGGTGGCCATGACTGACCCTTCCCCTCACCTTTTTCCCTCTCTTCGATCTGACCCAAAAATAGAAATAACGATAGCAACAGTAGTCCCGGTGCTATGCGAATTGTGTACTGTTATTGTGTGATATATGAGGGTGGAATACATATATATGTGTAATTAGTTATGGGATTGCTATGTATGCCTTTACGTAAGTTATTTGAGTCCTTAATTTAGTACTATTAGTTTTGTTGGAGTAAAAGAATTGGAAACCCCAGACAATTGGAGCCCTAATTAGCTTAATGCTGAAAATGCACATGTACGGCTTTGTAAAGTGTTTAATTGGTTGGATACAATGAAGGTAGTTATTTGGTTGGGTTAATTAGGACTAGTTAGATATTGACCCAGAGCCATTTCTAAAGCCGAATAGGCCAACTCACAATCATGAAGGCCTAAAGATATTTCAATACTACGCAATGGGATATAGAGTAACATGAATTTGTTGATAAATAGGTCAATCCGAGACTTAAGCAAGAGTACAATCAAGTTTTCATTTTAGCTCTCTGGAAGTCAAAGGTGAGATACTTTACCTTGGTTGTATTGCTTTTCAAGCAAATTATGTTATGTGTTTCATATGCCCAAAGTTATGATATGTATACAAGTTATCAAGAAAGCATGATTTGATGACACGACTTATGCCTCTCATTTTATGCCATGGAAATATGCTATGAACTCTTTATTCAAAGACGATGATTTTATGAGAATGGCTATATTTAAGAAAGGATGATTCCATGAACACCGCCCTTGCCATCTAAAGGTGATGGTGTAATGTTATTATGATTCTATAAACACCGGCCTTGTCATCCAAAGGTGACGGTGTAATGTTATTATGATTCTATGAACACCGGCCTTGTCATCCAAAGGTGACGGTGAACACCGGCCTTGCCATCTAAAGTTGACGATGTAATGTCATTTTGATTCTATGATCTCAAAGTTTGATGCATCTAGACAACGGTGTCCCGGGTCAGGGGGATGGATTTTAAAGATATCATGACCAATGAAGGGGTTATAAAGGGAGGAATGTTATGTGGCACCAGCTGCTAGTGATTTGATCATTTCACACCATGTGGGGTCGTTCCCCTATTCATGTTTAGCTTTGGGATGTTCATCACAAGACTATGCAAGGTTTACATGATGCAAGTTTTTGTTATGAGCTTTATGCTAAAGTTATGATATGTTATGTACAAGAAGTTTACGAAGATTATTTCCATGGTAAAACTTATAACTCTAGTATAGTATCTCGCACGAGCTGTCGGCTTATGAAAACTAATTATTTTCCTACAGGTACTGCCAAGTAGGAACGATAAATGCTGCTGCCTGGGGGACATGTAAAGAAAGTATTTAGGCAATGTTTTTAAAACTTCACAGATGGGAATTGACTAATTCTTATTTTGTGTAAGTTCACTTTATGTTGTAAAGATTTTAAACCTTTATGGCTCTGACAATGTATTCTAATATTTAGATTGCTTCCGCAGTTTAAAATATTTTTCTTTACAGTTCTTTCATCTCATAGGACTGAGTAATGTGGCCTCGGGTGGAGGTTAAATCCACTGGCCGGTCGCAATAATCCCTTTATCTTAATTTTCGGGATATGGTCGTGACATAAACAAACCTATTTTTGCTAATGTATCTAATACGTAGGAGGCCACGAGCCCTCATTATGTCGCTTGCCAAGACCGCTTGACTAAACAACATGCCAATGAGTTAACACCCCTCGTTTAGACCACAATGGCTAGATTAATCAAATTCCGAAAACCATGATTTTAAGCCCGAATGATTGAGAACCAAATAACCACCTAAGTCTTCAGGAAAGATTAACCCGAGACTTAGCCCACAAAACTACTCACTCATATTGAAAAGACTAGAAATTATGCTAGAAAATGAAAACATGATTAACCGATAAAAATAGAAATAAACTTGATATTAGTAAAGATCTAGAGCGTACAAGCAACTTTAATAAACGAGAAATTAACAAACGAGAAAGACTTACTAGAGTTCTTGAAGAAATTAGCTAAGAAAGCTTGAAAGGCAACAATGGAGTTCTCTAAGAAAGCAAAAATGACTAAGGCCTAAAAAAGACTAGAAATGGCCATCTTTCTATAAATGGCATACAAGCCTATTTATAGGGAACTAAAGTTAAGTTACGAAGGACCAAATATCCCAAAAATATTTCATAAGTGGAAACTTTCCATAAAATGGAATGTTGAAAAAGTTAACAAAAATTTACAGATTTTCCCAGGCTATACCGGTACTGAAAATGCCTCTGTACCGGTACAAGGCCTTCAAACAGCTGGAAAAATTGAACTCTGGACACCCTGTATCGGTACTGGGAGTTGGCCAGTACTGGTACAAGCTTGACAGATTTTTTGGGCAACTTCGCGGGCTTGCTCTGGAGGCTCCCAAACTCGGATTTAGGTGTTCTTTGAACCGTTGGAAAGCTCGTCGAGTTTACTTTCTAACCAAAGTAGTTTGGATCAAAAATAATTTATACGTCAAAAGTTATGATGATTCTACCCTCAGCTGGTCGGAAGATGAATTGTTTTGGTAAAATTCTCACATGTCCTTCAATTCCCTTGACCCTTGGGCGACCCGAGCAACTTCCAAACCATCTCTTTGAGCACCACAATGGGGTGGCACGTGGCCTTGAATACTTGGTTTCACCCGGAGCATTCTTTGGTGTTCAAACGCGCCTTATTTATACGAATTACTTGAAACACACAAAAACCTACCTTACGTGCAATATCGATATAAAAGCTAAATAAACACAAGTTAAACCAACATAATACGGGACTAGTCTCACTAAATATCTACAATATTGGGTGCTCATCACTTCGTTTCTAGATTGGCTTTGATACTTCTTCGTTACAAAACGTTGAAGTCTCCCTCTTTGGATCAGATCCTCGATCTGCTGCTTTTTATCAATACAATCATCTGTGTTATGACCATGGTCTTTATGGAAACTACAGTATTTGTCCTTAGCTCTCCTATTAGGATCAGTTCTTAATTTTTCAGGCCACTTGAGGTCCGGATCATCCTATAGGTTGCTGAGGATTTGCTCTACCGTAGCTATGAGTGGGGTGAACAGCTTGTCCCGGCCTTGGGGCAGTCCTCCTGCTCCTCCCTTTTTTGGGGATGATCTTGAGTCCACCTTCTTGTTCTTCGGTTTGCCTCCCGTCTTGCGGTGGATTCTCTTTTTTTCCTATCAGGTGGGCGAAATTCGCCAATCTATGACTTGGGGGTCAAAGCCATCACGTGAGCATCTTGCATAGATAGCTTCCTCTGCATTCATGTGTTTCTAAGCTCTGAACATAAGCTCTGCGAGTGTTTTGGGCGGTTCCTGAGACAAGAGGTACAAAAACTGTCCTGAGTACAATCTAGCTATATACGCTATTATGCTCACACTATCGTCGACTTCATCTGCAGAGACTCGAATATTTTTAATTATTGAAAATGTTTAATGAATGCTTAATTGAGAAAATGTGGGTTATTTGGTGGTAATTTGAATTGAGGATTAAAGTGATAGAATAGAACGTTGGGGGGGTGAGTGTGTGATTTAAAGATATAAGGGTATAAATAGTGGTAAGTGTGTGTAGAGGATGATTTTCTCTCCCTTGTATCTCTCTCTCTAGCCGTGTATCCCTCTCTCTCTCTCCTCTTCTCTCACTCAAAACTCTTCCAAAACCTCAAGGATCCACTATCATTTCACCTCATCTACGCGATTTGGGGCTCGTATCTTGATGGGTGAAGCCAGAGGGGAAGTTCTTGGTTGATTTCGGAGTTGGAAAGTCTACGGTTTGTTTGCTGATCTCTCGTTTGAAGCTCTCATCTCGTGGTAGGGATTTCTTTACCTCTTTTATGTGTTTATACGTTGATTAAGTGTGAAAATCATACCATGGATCGTTGGTTGTTTTGTTATATTTGCTTTTGAGTTTTCTGCACAAAATCGCCGTTCGTAATGTCCCCGTATCGATATGATTGCTTGTGTATCGATACACTGAAAGGATCTGCATTCCAGTAGCTTTAGAAATCCATCATAGTGTTCTCGTAGCAATACGATTATTTGCGTATTGATACTCCAAACTCCGCCGTATCGATACGGTTATTTTGGTATCGATACTCCTTGGCTTTCAGGGTAGTTTTGCCCATGTTGCTCCGATCGACCGTTTTGACTCTCGATTACTTCTAAACCTTTTTGGACACCTCCAAATCTATTCCAAGCATGTCCAATTGACTTCCTTTGATTCATTGAAGTTATCCTTGGCCCGTTGGCATTCTGCTAGTAAGAAATGAATAGAAACTCATTTGATTAAAACCGTGTTAAAATGTAACTTGTTGATTGATTGATTACTTGGTAGTATTAATGGCATAATGTATGATGATCCATGCATGAATGTGGTTGTGAGAAAGTCCTAGTTTACATATCGAGTAAGAAAGTAGTTGTTTGGGACAAAAGTTGGATTAGGGAGTATCGTAACGCAAGAGGTGGTAATACGGAGACTCAAGTGGGTCTCGTAACGCAATGGGTGATAATACAATGATCCAAGTTGTTAGGGCTTTCCGTAACGCAAGGGGTGACAATACGGTAACCCTTGTTATATTGTACTTGTGGAAATACAGACAGTGGGGATGGATGATAGCGAGTCATGTCGAGATAGCTAGAGTTATCAATGGCTAGTGAATTAGTTGGCACGTCTTAGCATGAACTCATTAAACGTCAGCACGCCTGTGAATTGATTGTTATTCATTGATTGAGTTGAATTTCTTGTCTTCATCCTTTAACACTTATCATCATGTTTGCACATAGAATTGGTAAAAGATTTTCCTACTGGGTTAGTGTAGCTCAACCCAATCTTTCTTTTCAGGTCATAACGCTGGATAGTAACTTTCATGCATCGTTTGCTTGGATGTGAAGACATTTTGGAAGCTAACTTGTTTTGGTTACTTAATCATCTTTTGTAATTGATTTACTTTTGGTAAAGATGAATTTGTAACTTTATAACTTGTTTGTACCTGTACTTAAGCTTAATTTGGGCCGGCGTGTCAATGTTGTAAACTCTTTAAACTTGGGAACTCTTTTGGGTATTGTTATTGTTATTCGAGAATCTTTTATCGAAATAGATTATATATTTATGTTGAAAATCGAGGGCATGACATCATCTATCTGAACCACCTCTTTGTTGAATCTGGTGGTGTATTCTATTAATGATTCCAATCTTCCTTGCTTCACCATCTAGAGGTGTGTTGTTGGTGTGCCATAGCATTGGCGAACAATGAAGTAGCTTACAAAGCTTATGCTAAGCTCTTTAAAACTACGTATGCTTCCCGGTGGGAGCTTATTAAACCATGCTCGGGCACTTCCCTTAAGGGTAACAGGGAATGCTCGGCACATTACCTCATCTGGTACTGCTTGCAGGTGCATCAAAGATTTATGCGTTTCCAAATGATCCAATGGGTCCGTGGAGCCATTGAATGTCTCTAATTAGGGCATCTTAAACTTCTTTGGGAGAGGCAGCCCCATGACTTTAGGCGTAAAAGGTGAATCCGTATTCTGCACCAACTCTTCTACCGTAGCAGAAGTTTGTGCTTTCATATATTTCATTAGCCCTTCGATCTGGTTTTGCATCTTGAGCATTACCTCTTGTTCGTAGGGCACCTTTTCTGGGAGTGACTTGCCATGCTTTTTTCGATTCTGGCTTTCCTTTTCACTGGATTCGCCTTCGTCCCTATCATCTTCTTCTTCATGTCGACTGTGTTGTAGGTTTAGGATGCTTGGCTTGGAGATTTGCTTTCGTAAATCTGCGTTTTCCTGCATCGCTATTTGTAACCCTTGGGTTAATGTTTTTATCTGCTCCTGCATCTGAGCAAACGCTTCCGTGGTCATTTGAGCACCTCCAGTTTTGTTTGTTGCGGCGACCTTGGCCGATTCTGCCACCTTAGCGGCTTTTTGGGCAGCGGCGGCCTTGACAGCTTTTGCTGCCTTGGCCCTCTCGGTGGCCTTGGTAGCCTTGGCTGCAGCGGCGGCCTTGGTGGCATCCTCGACACCCATTTGTGGGGGGTCTGAAGCCATTGTTGTTCTGCTTGATCGGGTCTCTACCATACAAAGTTATTCACCGTAAGAAAAAAGTCGTTTCCTGCAAACGGCGCCAGCTGATGAATCAGTTTTGTCTCCAGCTCTGACCTGATCCTGCAAAACAAAGCAAGAGCTCAAGTCACCGGAGTGGTGGCGTGCCAACCACCCTTCGATGTTGTAGTTAGTAGAGAACTTGCTGTATCGTAAAAGAATTGAGATTCTCGATTGTAGGTTGTGCGTACTTTTTGTTGGAGTTCTACTGTTGTACTTATAGGCATCTTGATAGGAGGTTGAGTCCTTGTAGGACTATATTCTGGGGATTTAGGATCGTTTCATGGAGGAGTGTGGAATCCTACCTTAGCTGGGACTTTACATTCATCCTGGGGTAAGATCGTATCTTTATCCGTTTTGGGTTGTGATTATCATTGGCATTTTATGCATATCTGATCGATATCAATCCTTTATCCCTTCGGACTTAGGTTCGTATGTTGTTTTGAATGAGTATATTCCATGGATAATATTACGAATATTATCCTCCCCGCCGTAGCTTGGATCAGAGCTGGTCCTTGAACCTTGTGGCAGCTTCGTTTGAAGAGCGGAGCTGCTGTATCTTGACTTTGTCATAGATAAGATTGCCCAGGCAACTGGAGATAAGACTGCTTCCAACTTTCCAGGTCCGTAATTCTTGCTGTCCTAACCGCATTCGGTTAACCATACTTATCATCCCCCTACTTCTAATATTTCTCTCTTTATCTCTCTCTACTTATTACCCTTACTTTTTTGGGAAAATGATGGCCAATGATGTGTTTTGATAATTAATACTCGCCAAGGACATTTTCAGTATTAACAAATGTTCTTAGAATATTCTTGGTGGGTATTAATTATCAAAACACCTCCTAGGCCGTCATTTTCCCTACTTTTTTCAAAAAAAAATTCAGAACCCAATTCAAACATAGCACTAGAAATTATGTGGGTAAAATCTAAATAGTTAAAAAATTTATTGACAAAAATTAGTGAACATGTGTTTGTCTCGAAGATAAAATTTTGAGCGAATTCGATACCTTAAAAATCAATCAAAAAAAAATTGAGGTTTTGATAATGATTCACGAGCTGACGTGCTCCAATTCGTAATTCAAAATGGATTTCTTTGTTTAAAACAAAAGTCACACCCTTCAAGAGTCAAAATAATATTTATTTCGTTCTTGACAATTTGAAAGAAAGTAGAAAAATGGACAAAAGAAAAGTAACGAAATAATTGAGTACGAAAGGCAAAAGTAGAAACGTAGAAAGAAAAAAAAACACGCGTTATCTACCCAGGGCGCTCAACCTTTGGTTGGTCGCCAAAGATATTTTGTGGAAAATGGACCATCGCTAGTGGAACCACAACATGGTCGCGGATTGAGAAATCCTGAAATGCAAAGTATTCTGTAAGGCGCATACGGACCATCGATCTTGATAATGAATGATTGAGATATAATTTTTAATTATGACCGATAAAAATAATTTATTACCGGACGTAATTGATTTCTAGTGTGGACCGTTGATTGATGAGATCGACGACTGTTATGTGCCGTTCTATGCGTGTACTACACGTGGTGTGCACTACAGCACCCCTGGATCCCATTGTCTGCAGCTCATTGTCTTCAAGTTGCACACCTTTTTCCATTAATCGGTGCATCTATCTGCATTCCTTTGCCGATTACTTCGATGGATACTTATTTGGATGTAACATTTTTATTTGCGTTCTTGTTGTTATAGTCGCTCACGCCTCACTGTGGGTTTGCTGTTTATTGTAATGTTTTTTTACTACCGTTTACAGCGGTAAATGAAACGGACCGAGCTTTGTCGAGCTCAAGCTCGGCTTGAGTCTTAAAATGTCGAACTTATTTATTTACTAAATGAGCCTCTTTAATTGAGTCGAGCCTCCTTAACGAGCCAAATTTTTATAGAATCATTTACTAAATGAGCCGAAAATTTAAGCTCGAGCTTGTTTACTAAACGAGTTAAACCGAACTCGCGAGCTCATTCTCTGTTACAATAAGAGAGCTTACTTTGCAGTTAAGCATATGTTAGTAATGCCCCTAACACCTTCCGAAAAGAGCTTCATGTCATTCAATGTCAAATCATGAAGTTCACCCATTGATAACGAAAGGGAGAGAATCTTGTCATCACAAAAGTGGATTTAGCTTTCAAGTAATGGCATGCAACTTGCTATATCCCTCGCTTTGCGAGTATCCGCACTAGACTCTTTATATTTTGAATCAATTTATATCTCAAAAAGTTACTTTATTACTTCAGCTATCTACTTTTAAAATAACTACTACATCATGCTCTTTACTCTCACTCTCTTTTCAATAAATAATCAAACCCACCTCAATTAAATACTCCATTTATCTCTTCCTTCTGATAAAAAAAAAACCTCTCCGTTGCCTTCTACCTGACTGCTGGTACGCAACAATTACAAGAGAGAGAGAGAGAGAGAGAGAGAGAATATAAAAATTAGAAGCAAGTGACCAATAACTCGTCTATCCAAATGAGCTACTGTAGCAAAATTAGAGTTTCTTCAGAGTAGAGAGGAAGGAAGAGAGGCTGATATAGGGGGTTTTGGATATTTTTTCCCATTTTGACTCTTTAATTTAGTTTAAAGAATGGAGTAAAGAGAGAGATATGGATGCTCTACAAGACCACATAACGGATAAGCCATAGCCAGCTACCATTATTTGCGCAGAAAGCAACATTTTGAAAATAGAACAGCAATATAAAGTTATGAACCAACCCATTATATTCGTTGTTATCTTGTTTTTAGTGGCCAGCACCTAAACTGTACCTGAGAGTATTTTAGAATTACCGACACCAACAGGGGAAGCTAACTTTCAACTAAAGCAGTGGTGTAGTCAATAATAACAAGATGATATGACAGCACGAGTTTTCTTCATCCAGAACACTACCAAAAAATAATATACTAATCATCCCACGTTAGCGGGTTCCCCGGGATCCGGGGCATGTGGTGACCCAAGTTTCCACATAGGAGCAGTGACACCCAAGTCACCACAGGGGAGTCACAGGGGAGTAGTGACACCCAAGTCACCACAGGGGAGTAGTGACGCAAAACGGCGTAATTTTGGAGTTGCAATGGGTTTCAAATAAGGGGCCGAAGGACCCTCTTTGTGAAATGCCAAGAAAAAAATTACGTACTCCAATTTTTAATCCGTTTAAATCGGTGTGAAAATCTTATTTCTCTGATCATTTTATCCTAAAGGGTCATAATTAATTTTTGACTTTAGGGCTCTTGTTAATTAACCCTAAAAGATATTTGGTTCTATTACTTTCTTAGGACTAATTAACGAGAGCTCTATAGTCAAAAATTAATTATGACCCTTTAGGATAAAATGATCACAGAAATAAGAATTTTGCACCGGTTCAAACGGATTGAAAATTAGAGTACTTAATTTTTAAACCATCTTTAGACCATTTATATATTACTCCAAAAAATATGGTTAAAAGTTTAAGGGCTTCAATTTTCAATCGGTTTGAACAAGTGCAAAGATTTATTTCTATGATCATTATAATTAATTTTTAACTTTAGAGTTCTCGTTAAATAGTCCTAAGAAAGTAGTATAACTAAATATCTCTTGGGGCTAACTAACGAGAACCCTAGAGCCAAAAATTAATTATGACCTTTTAGGATAAAATGATCAGAGAAATAAGATCTTCAAACCGATTCAAACAAATTGAAAATTAGAGCACTTAATTTTTTTTCTCAAAACTTTCCACCAAATCTTGCGGCCCATTTTTTAAACCCCTTGCAATCCCAAAACTACGCCGTTTTGGGTCACTACACCATTGTGGTGACCCAAGTTACCACGGGCACCCCGGATCCACGTTAGAGGTAATAACCTTTCCATTAAAAATACAAAAAAAAAAAAAAAAGAGAGAGACTATTATTGTTATGAAGCAAAATGACTAAAGGAAGACTTTACAATAGACCACGACGAGTTTTCTTGTTTTGAAGAAAGAGAAAAGGAGTGAATCCACGCTGTCCAAGCGCAAGCTCCGACGCCAAGCGATTGGCGTCTGACGAGCTCCGACGTTGCAGCTGGGTCGAGACTCAGAGAAGCTCCACTTTAGTCTGCTACTGCGTGGTTCCAGCTTGGGTTTTGGAAAGGAACAAAAAGGAATTTACTTTGTTCTAAACGCAAAGCAGTGTTTGCATACTATCTAGTTTTAGGCATAAAAGCAAAACAAACATATATTTTAGCTGTATCGATCTAATGCAATAACAAAGTTCTATGAACCGAAAAACGTAAAATAACACGAAACTCGACTTCCTAGCTATTACTACTATTTGGTAATATATAACTGGAGTTCCAACCAAAATCACCAGATTAATACTCCAGTAAGTAGAGTTCCAACCAAAACGACCTGATTTAAGAGTCTGCCATAATTTTGAGTGTCCTTAAACATAGAAGTTAAGAGGCATTTGGCACGCCCATGGTACCACCCGACACGTGAACCATTGATCCGTACTGACACTTGACGTGAGTTTACGGGTCTTTGTAACATAGCTCTAGCCTGTAACCACAATTTTCCAATCATCATCTGAACTACAAATTCCCAGCATTAGACAAAGTCAATGTATCTAGATTTTCTGCACCAAAATTAGCAGGTCGAAAAAAGCAGCGAATCTTTCAAAGTTTTATCCGTTCCATGTACTTACTCCTCATGTTGAATTTTGGAGGGAGAAATGGCTAGAAGAACCCTCTCCCACCCATTCAGACTGTCGGTTCCGGTTTATGTTTGGGGCCCGACATCAGATTACTGCAGTTGATACCAAGAAATAGCTGCCCAGGAGTTCAATTAAATTAATGTAGTGGCCAAGTTGCTTTCCAAAAATACTTATGGGCTGTTGACAAGCATTTTTTAATCAGTGCAAGAGCTGAGCAGCACAATGTTTACTTGTAACGAGATAAGGAGTTTCCTTACACCTTCATGTATATAAACCTCAAGTGGGTAGGCAGAAAAAATCATTTACGTATTCTCCCATTCAGACTACTAAATACTCCGTATAACTTTGGTCTCTCTCTCTCTCTCTCATACTTCTCCCAACTCGTAGCCATCAAATTTGCATTTGACGCAAACATTGATGACTAGTTGAGAATTTCTCCACGGAAACATTGAAGTTCAATGCACAAACGTTGCCACTGTCCATTTAAGGGAAAAAAGAGAGTTGAGTTTTGTTCACTCTCTACTTAAGAGTGTGAATATTACCATCCTTTTTATTAGTTAGAATGATGTGTATCCCACCACAAAGTGATGTCATTCTTACTAAAAAGTGTATTGCATGATAATTATGATATCACTTCGTGGTGGGATCCATCTCATTCCAATCAATAAAAAGTAGGGTGATATTCACCATCTTTTAAGGAGAGTACTAAACAAAATTTCCCTCGAAAAAAGAGAGCAAGAAATTACCATACCTAGTGCACAAGGTTGCCTCTTAAAGAATGGGCGTGGAGAGGTAGTAGGTGTTAAAACATCTAACTCCAAACCAATTGACAAAGAGTGGAGATGTCATCTAGGCTCATATACTAGTTTTGGAGGAGATAATTAATCCCAATATTTCTCTGCTCGTGCGACCCCTGACTCGCATGTGGAGAGGTAAACAAAGGATTCATAACACTTGGATCACAAAACAGTGCACTTATGGCACAAACAATGGGGAAACCTAAAGCAACCAACTACGTACAAAATCAATTGCAACTATCAACCGCAACGACCAATAACAACTGACTTCAACGACCAACCAACTTTAACAACCAACAGTAACCAACTTTAACTACCAACCTGCCGAGCAAAAAAAAAAAAACTACCAACCGTAATGACCAATAAGAATCAACTACGTACCATCAACCAACTACCAACGCTAACGAAATAGACGACAAAATAATATATGTTACCATGCTCACCAAAAGCATGGCCAAAAACGCTATAACGATATCCCCAGAATCACGACTGCGACCATGACCATGGCTAAATGAAGAACCAAATCCATTTTGAGGACAGAGTTAGGGTTTTCGGGGACTGGGTAAGGCTGTCGAGCATGAGGGTGGAGTTTTCGAGTATGGGTAATGAGGTTTGAGTACAAAAAATGGATTTTCGGAGGGGTTTCAGAGGGTTTAGGGTTGCGATTGGTGGTTTTGAGCACTGGGATGGCATTTGCGAGTGCTGGGTATAGTTGGCGAGTGTTTAGGTGAGGGTTTCGAGGTCAAACGAGCATGGTTTAGGGTTTTCGAGTGTGTGTGAGACTGGTTTAGGGTTTTCAAGAGGGTACAAGTACTGGGTTGTCGGTTTACAAATGGGATTTCATGTGTGTGGTCTACTAGTCGATGTAGAGAGGGCAGCGATGGTTGATGATGGTGGATTGGGGTGGTGGGTGGCGGCAGATGGTGGTGGGTGGTGGTTGGTTTAGGGTTTAGGTTAAGGGTGGCTCTGATACCATGTTGTTTGGAAGGATAGAAAAAGTGCGTAGGGTGTTAATATCCTTGACACAAAACAATCTTGGAGAATCCACAGTGGAATAAGCAAAACAAAAAATTGATAAAGTTAGCAACGTTGGATCAAAAAGTGCTCACATTGGAATAACCAAATCTAGCAACTTGTTAACAACTCATCAAATTTTGGCTATTCAATAATCAAAGTTAGCAATATTTTGTTAATTACCAAATTTTATCTCTCGATCAAGTACACCAACATTACATAAAAACCTTCTCTTTCTCTCTCTCTCAACAATGTTTTCAAAAAATAATTTTAAAAAACTGTAACTTTCAGATTTTTTAACAAATTTTTAATTTTACAAAAAACAATTTTTTCAAAATTTTTAAAAACTGTAAGTAAATAAAGTGTGTTTTTCAAAAAACTATTTTTGAAATTTCAAAACTCTTTTATAGAAAACTATTTTTTATACCAAATCTGTTTTAAAAAAATTGTATTTATAGTTTTTAAAATTTCAAAACTATTTGTGTAAATACAATTCTTTCAAATTTGTATTTACAATTTTTAAGTGAACAAAGTGTGTTTTTTGAAAAATTGTTTTTTGTTTTGAAAAAACTATTTTTTTTGAATTATTTCCAACATAAACTGTTTTTTTTCTGCAAAAATTGCTTTCTCAAAAAATATGCGTGAAATGAAGGGAAAAAGTTTGGGGGGCGCATTAGTTTTGATTATGGGCAAAAAATAACCAATGTGGGATTTAACATTGCTAACTTTAGCACCTCTAAATGAATAATCAAAATCTGATGTGACATGTTTTGATTATTCACATTTGCTTATTCCATTGTGGATGCTCTTATTTATATAGACGACTCACATATTAAATAAGTAAACTAGGCAACGTGAGACTACTACTAATACTATATTTTAAACAGTAGGTAGCAGCCTTCCCCCAACTTTGTCGCGAAGAGGCTAATTCCCATGCCCTGAACTAGCACTTCAATGCCAGAAGAGAATAAAAACTTGTTCCGGCCCGCTCCAAGTTTCAGTATTACAATTACTCGATAGGAAAAACCATGGTGTATGAATCAGATATATGAGACAACAACATTTGATTTTAGTAATTAACAAAAAAACAAAGTACAAAACTTCAACAAGTGGAAGACAAGTACCATAAATGATGCAAGAGAAGGTCAGAATGCACTTTTCCACAACAGGTAAACACAATCAGTCGAAGTCCAAGAAGGTTGCTGAGAAATGATCCTAATTCGGAGTGGATTTTAGAAGAAATGTCGTATTCATCAATTTTTTACTGCTACCAAAAAATTCAATGAGGTCAGCCAGTAAGTTCACTATAAATAGCACAACATTTGTTCACTTGATGCACTACCACTTTTTCCTTCTTTCTTTCTTTGCTTCTTCTGCTTTCTTCCGTTATACAATGGCGTTTTCTCAATTGTCTGTCTTGTCCCTATTTGCAAGTTTTCTTCTCATGCAAACTCCGGGAGATGCAGCAACATGCAGTGACTGTTTCACTCGTTCTCGAGCAGCTTACTACCCGAATTCTGATGAAAAGGGAACAGAAAGTGGGAGTTCTAACTGCATAAAAACATACAAACTAATCCGTTCATTTGTATCCATAACTTGACCTTTATTGGCGTCTAAACCGTATTGATCTTGATTGAATTGCAGCTGGGGCATGTGGTTTTGGAACATTTGGAGCAACAATAAATGGTGGGGATGTAGCAGCTGCATCTGATCTCTTTCGTGATGGCATAGGCTGTGGTGCTTGCTACCAGGTGATGTATCTAATTATTTTGAACCGGAAAAGAAAGAAAAAAGAACAGGAGGCTGAAATTTGAAAATCTACTAATGGTTTTGCTTTCTGCACTATATAGGACTAAAATGATGTTCTTAATTTGTTTCACTAGGTAAGGTGCACCAACAGTAAGTATTGCTCAGACAAAGGCACGACTGTGGCCATTACTGACCATGGTTCAAGCGATCGAACTGATTTCATCATGAGCAGGCGAGCATTTAGTCGGATAGCTCAGACTACAGATGCAGCTGCATCTCTGCTAGCCCTTGGTGTGGTTGACATTGAATATCGACGGTAATAGCCATAACTGTATCCTTCTGATAACCATGAGAATAATTTCCAGATAATACAGTTTTACCATAATATAAGCCACCAGGGAATTTTTATGATAAACAGTAACAGAAAATGATACTGTACGACTATACTTCAAGAAATAACTGAACCTTTGGGTCCTGTTTGTTTGTCTGCATTAAAGCATAGGACTATATATCCAAAGGAACCACATATTCCAGTTTTGATCGAAACTTTTACGGATATCCCACAAAACACGGGATATATAGAACCTCTTCGCTACCGATCCAGTAGAATTACTTTATCGAATGAGATTATAACAGTTATTGGTAGAACCGAACCCCAGCCTTTGGTTAGATTCCCCTCTGCCGGATGCAGAGAACTCTATCACATAAGATAAAAGGAAGTTTAGAACATGCCTAAAAGATGGACACGTTCGTACTTTTTACTACACAGAACAAGATTGAACATTTTGGGCCATTTTTCTGAGCCCAAGAAGGTAGTGCACAGCCATCCCACACAGAAAGCCCAGGCCTGCGCTCGAGCCCACTAGCGAAACGGCAGTACAAAGAAGCATCACAAAGGATTCCTCCTTAGAGCCCATGTCCCTTGAGCACATAGCCAGCTCTATCCCAGCAAACAGCAGAAGGGCCCCCAACACCCCAACAGGAAACTGCTCCAATACCTGTAGTATTGCTTAGAAATGGTTATTTTTCAAAATATTTGAATAAAAGTATAAAAAATTTAACCTTTCCGACGTATCTCGTCGAATCAACAATCCAAAAAAAATAGGCGCAAAACTAACAAAATAAAAAAAATTTATATAAGAATAAAATGCTAACTTTAAAAAAAGATTAAGTGGAACTAAGCCTTAATTAAATGCAACAATTCATACCGTTACCAAGGAGCTTCCCAAGACCAAGCCCAAGCCCAACTTAGCTGCACCAAGAAGGGCCACACAACAACCACTTCTCCCACCAAACTTGTACTGCCCAGCTAGCCCACCAGCACCATGGCAACATGGCATGGCCCCAAACCAGCACCCCACCAAATTCATCACCCCAACCGTCACCGACACCGACGCCGCCGAGACGTCTCTCCCCGGAAAAAGATCCGACGACAGTTTACACACGGCGATAACCGAGTTCAGAATCGACAAGGGCAATTGCGGGATTGTACCCTTGATAAATCCATCTTTCCATGCATTCTTAGATATCTTCACAATTTCCACATGTGATGGCCCAAATTTGAGCCCTTTAACCACTTTAGGCCCTCTAATAATTGCCAAAACTACCCCCAATAAAAATATGTTGAAAGCAGAGGGAAGAGAAGCTACAATCTTCGTCAATTTCCTCCTTTTCCCAACCCTTTCTCGATCACCCAAATCACCATCACTTTCTCTTTCCTCAATTTCATCATCACCCGCACCATTGACAATTATAATGAAAACGGCACAAATAAGGGCCAAAACCAACCCATCTAGGCCCAACCAATGCCTCTGCCCACTCGATTTGGACTTTGAAAAATCTTGCACGTTTCTTATGTACTTAACTGCAGTTAAAGCAAATGATAGCCCTTGTGCCAATTGAATCCCCCTGACAACAGAAAGCGGTATAAACCTGTATACTAGTTGCATCAGCCCCGTGACACCCAAAAAAAATAAAATCGCCCCCGTTAGAATCCCGGCTGCCATCGCCTCCGGTATGCCGAAATCTGAGTTGGTTATCGCCACTGCGGCGATCGATTTCATCGGTTGGACGGGCATTGGGACGCCGTAAATAGCGCCGGTGACGATATTGTAGACCCCGGTGAAAATCAGGGTCGTGCCGAGATTTAGGTCCTTGGCCAGGGTCAAGGCCAATACGATAGGGATGTATGTGCCCAAATCCCCCATCGCACCATTCAGTTCAGCCCATTTTGACCTGAAAAGAAGATTGTTTTTCACTCTGTCGACGACGGTGGCTGGAAAACCCGAAATGGGTGGTCGGGCGGTGGTTTCCGGTAGGGTTTGGAGAGGTGGGTTTTGGGGGGTTTGGGAATCCATTGGAGAGAGTGCCGGAAAACTGTGGGTCCTTTCCAAATTTCGGCACTCTCAGTGGGTCCTGTTTTATACTTGCCCAAAACGAGTTTGGTCAAGGGGGGAATTGATCCTGTGGCTTTAATTGATGAGACTTGAGAGGTAGAGAACAACGTCAACCGTTAAATGAGGCGTGAGGCATCTTACTTGTACGATGATTCTTGTCGTTCGATGTGAACTGACTATCAGAGCACCGAACGGAATATTGACGTGAACTGTGAAGTTCACTACAAATTTCGTACGGATGATTCGAGCCGTTTAGTTATTTTTTTAAAAAAAATTGAGTGAACTCATGAGAAATCAACTCAATCCAATATGTGTATTTGCTCGATTCTATTTTTTTAAATTTTTCATTAAGAATTTAGGATCTCGAATCATTCGTACAAAATCCGAAATGGACCTCGTGTTTCCGACGGAGCACGGAGGTACCTATAGTGGAGTTCCTTTACTTTGTACTTATTCTTTGTGAAATCACCTGCAGGTGACTTTTCTAGGTCAACCAAAGAATAGAGGAAAATGGCAAAAAAAAAGTCCCGTGAACTTTTGTTAAAGTTGAAAAAAGTATATTAAAATATATAAAAAATGTCAAAAAAATGTATAAGTACGTGTTTTTTTTCATTTCATTTCGTTTAGCTTGATAAAAGGACAGCTGGCTTCTAATAGTAAGACATAAGAATAAAATTAGGTTGTAATAATAAAAAAAATAAAAGTTGATTTGCTTAATACATATATTAGAAATCTAAAAGGCGATTATATAAATAAATACATGGTGGGATAACAAAACACAAGCACGGTGACGGAGAATCTCCTATTTTACTCATGAATATTGATTGCATGCTATAAAAAAAACCATTTTGTTTTTTTGGTGATTTATGCAATCTCTTATCACATTGTGTCATCTTCAAAACAGAGAAAACTTTTAATCGACGGCCCGAGCAATCTGAACCGTTGATTACTGAGATCAACGGTCGGGATATGCACAACACCTCCCTCGGTTTCATACATTCTATTTCGTAATACGAGCTTCTGCGCTTGCTTTATTTTGGAAAACACTCAAAATACTTCTTGGAAAACAATTTTTAAAAATGAAAGCAACCTACTTTTACATAATATGAAAACTGTTATCATATTTCTTAATTGTAAATTTTGCGTAAAAAATGCATTCTTTGAAGTTTTCCATTGTTTTTGTTGATTCCAAGGAGCATAAACCCAAGGAAAAAAAATCAGAAAGTTTGATTTGTTTTTTTTTTGGCAAAGCAAGAATTTTATTGATTCCAAGGAGCATAAACTGAAGGGAAAAAAATCAGACGGTTTTATTATTTTTGCCAAGAAAGAATTCTATTGGTTGCATGTTGATTGCATTAATCTCGCCTGAAGGTGATGAGAGTGAAGCCTTCTTGGGGATCCCATTCCCATGTCCATGTGGGGGCGTGGTTATCTAATTTTTCGTGTGTAATCTGCTTTCAAGACTCTGCCGTTGGCCACTTGTGGTGGCGAATTAATTCCTTCCTCCTGACAAAGTCAATCAGAATTGAGATTCTATTCCACAGCCAAAATAATAGAAGTACAAGGGCTTGTTTGTTTGGAGATAAGATTATTGGGAGATGCTGCCAAGTGCATCCAGACCGTCCAAAATTGCTTTCAATTGTTCGAATTAAAAAATGGACTCTTTCCTGAAAGAGATTGTTTTCAATTCGAATCATTGATTGCTAAGATAGACGATTCGGATGCGCTTGGCAGGGTCGTTGGGTTTAAGTGGGATTGTGGTGAAGGAACTATAATTAGTCGAGAGACTAATAATCCAAGAACTATATGAGGGGACAGAATTCCTACCTTGTTTTTGTTTGTGCATGGGATTCCATAAGGGATACGTCTTATCATGATGTCTATTCCATGTTTGTTTGAAGACTTCTCGACAATGATGAATAGCTCAATTTCTGTCTTACCCACTTATGTTTCTTCAACATAAACAAAATCACTCTCTCTCTCTCTCTCTCTCTCAGTGTCCCATGCAGCTATCCAGGTAAAAATATAACTATCAAGATTGATGAGAACAGCAACTACCCTTATTACCTGGCTTTTATCATATGGCATCAACAAGGCAAAAAGGATATCACTGCTGTGCAGCTCTGCGAGGTAACTCCCCCAAAGCACAAGCTAATATACTCAGCAAGAAAGCCATTTCCTACCATAGCAATAGTAGCTAGCACCCGTTTCACTGCATATGACATCTTATCATGTACATTACTGACAATCGATATAACATTTGCAGTCACAAAATTTTGTGTGCAAGCTACTCGACAGGAGCTACGGAGCAGTATGGACAACTACTTCACCCCCTAGGGGACCCCTCTCTTTAAGGATGCTATTTAGCGATGATGATGATGAGACGTGGCTAATTCCAGTTAATAAAATACCGGAAGATTGGAAACCTGGAAATGCATATGACTCAGGAATACAAGTGAACTTATAGCCAAATATATGGGTCTCTAATATTCGATGAATACAGATTCATACCCCTGGAAAAAACATCCATGACTTTGCAGTTTTCATATGTTCTATTTTCATTTTCGTTTCAAAGTGGGATAAGCATCGATTAAATTTTTAATTGTAGTCATTGTATTGTATTGTTGAATAATAATCTCAAAAACTAGATAATGAATGTATGGAATTCATTGTTAACTACAGCAGTCATTCCAGACAGTACTAAATCTTAGCTATTTCATCTGTCTGCTTTCCTATTAACATTCAATTGTAAAGCAACAAGCCCCCTCTTCTGCCCTTAAAAAGCAGTGGAGATGTCTGACCCCACACAGTAAGAGCCTAAGAGGCATTTTTCTACTATCAATCAAGAGAGTGCCCAGCTAGCATTTTACCTAGTGAATTTAACAGTTAATCTTGGTTTCTTGACCTACAAGCTTTGGTTTTGGCTAAACCTAGCAGGGCACTGTAAGCAACCTACCTTCGTATTCTGTTCTTGGTCTGCAGTTTCATACTAGTAATGTTCAGAAACATCATAGCAAATCAAACACATAAATTCAGCCCTTTTCCAAACATACATTCAGCCCTTCTACACACATATATTCATTTGTTTTTCCTACATTAGCGCAGTTCCAGGAAAAATACGACCACTCTTATTTACAATCTATTGAAATATGAGAGGTCTTTCTCTCAGTTGGACTGGCCTAGGCAGAACATTGGTCAAAGCTACGTGAAGTGGTCCGGCCGGCAAAACCTTTGTCTATAGCCACCAAGCCACAACTGTAAAACAATATCGCCGGTAAAAAAAAACACTGTAGAACAATATTGCCATTTAAATGCAAGCAGTACCTTGTAATTTCAAATTTCAATATTAAATGCAGGACAAAATAATGAAACCCTGGCAGATCCAAAAGAAATCAGTTCTGACTCTTAGAAATTAGTCAAATTGTTTCACAGTAAACTCAAGGAATCATTAACACAGAAATTGTTGTATTTGTTCAATTAAAAAGCTTCGCATTCAAAAGCTTGGAAGAATTTCCATCATAATATCCGAACTTATGAAACCCACATTCGCTGTCGCATTTGAGATCTTTCAGAAAAATGTACAAGTAGATAAAAGAACCCACAAAAAAGGACATAAATACTGTAAGTGTTTGAAGTAATTGTGATTTTCCATGAACGCTGAAATAAGAATCCACAACATGGTGAGAGATCATTTACGGTCAGTCGGTCAGCTGGAGCGCTTCAACTGAAATGAGGTAGGATTCCAGAGAGAGAGAGAGACCAACTGGTTAAACATTCATCACAACTTAAGCCTCCAGCACAAATCTTTTGAATATCTACAGATCCTGTATGCTTCGATGCCCTGTCAATCTCTTTTGACTACATACCAACAATTGTTTTCCATGAACCCAATAACGTAAACCAACATCATTGCTGTTGATTCAGAGTTTCCCATGAGATTGTTTATAACTTTCCAAGGATTATGATTCATGTACTAAAGTAATTCTTGTGAATCCTCTTAAGCTCTACATTGCAGAGCCTACCTCATATGTTCATTCTGATACAAAATCATTATTCTTCTATCCTGCACAAGGAATAAACATGATCCTGGAGTAGAGTGTTCTCTCACTTCCTTGAAGCTATATCATCTGAGAGTCCATTTACTTGAAGTCTTCATGGAAAGTCCAACATAAAAAGCCAGGCTTCATTCATCTGTTTCCAAGAGTAGGCAGTACTACTATCAGAATTTCTCTAATCCATCATATCTCTGCCTGACAACTTTATTTGAGCACCCATCTGACTCAACATGGAGTAAACCATGCTCCTTTTATGTACTGAACTTCTTCCCTGAAAAAAATCAGTGCCAAAATCTGCGGACTCAACCAGGCTAGACCCCGCTTCTTTGTGGAACCCCTTATTTGTCATCATCTTTCTCATATTTTCTACATCAGCCCACCTCCTTTCTTCTGCATATATGTATGATAGCAACACATAAGGACCAACATCTCTTGGTTCCAACTCAATCAGCCGCTTAGCCACAATCTCACCAAGCTCAAGATTTGAGTGGCTCCTGCAAGCTGAAAGCAAAGCTCCCCATAGAACAGGACCTGCATCCATTGGCATATTCCTGATTAGCTTTTCAGAATCCTTTAGTAAGCCAGCCCGGCCAAGAAGATCGACCATGCAGCCATAGTGCTCCACCTTTGGCTCAATCATGTAAACTCGGCGCATTAGGTCAAAGTACCACCAGCCCTCCAAAACCAATCCCGCATGAGCACAGCCACTTAAAATGCATATAAAAGTGGCATCATTTGGCATGACTCCTCTCTCCTCCATCTCAAGAAACACTTCAAGAGCCTTCTCTCCATACCCATGCATTCCGTAGCCCATAATCATAGAGTTCCATGATACAACACTTCTTTTAGGCATCTCATCAAAGACTTCTCTGGCCAAATCCATAACCCCACATTTTGCATACATTGTCAAGAGAGCAGTTGAGAGTAGCACGTCTGGTACAATCGTCCTATGATTTATAATGTAAGTATGAACCCATTTACCTCTATCAAGCCTCCCTAGGTGTGCACATGCAGTTAAGATGCTAACAAGAGTGGCCTCATCCGGCTGAGCATCCCCTCCTTCCATCATCCTATCAAAGAAATTCAAACACTCTATATAATCCTTGGATTGCACATAAAGAGACAACATCGTATTCCAAGAAACTACATTCCTAACGGGCATCCGATCAAAAAACTCCTGAGCACATGAAATGTCTCCAATCCTAGCATATCCATCAATCAAGGAATTCCAGGAAACAATATCTCTAAATGGCATCTCCTCAAACAACTTTTTCGCCTCCTCAACGTCCCCAATCGCTACATAACCCGCGATCATAGAATTCCAAGTAAAAGCATCTCTCTCAGGCATTACATCAAAAACCCCACGCGCAACACCCACTTCCCTGTTCTTCACATACCCATCCACCATCGAATTCCAAGTGACCAAATCCGACTCGGGACTTTGATCAAACACCTCCCGTGCATCCCGAATTCTCCCAAAAACAAAGTACATGTGAATCAAAGCATTCCGAACGAACAAATCCGACTCAAACCCGAATTTCACAACCCTACCATGGGTCTTACCCCCTTCTCTAACTGACCCAATCTCCGCACAAACCTTCGCCAAAAGCGGAAAAGTATAATTATTCGGCAAAACAAACTTCCCCACCATTTTATCATAATAAAAATTAAGAGCACGAAATGGGTCGTTCAATCCCACCAAACCTCTAACAATCGTGTTACACAGAAACGCATCGGGCTCTTCGAACCGATCAAAGAGCGAGATCGCGTGAGAAACCCTTGACGGCGAGGAAGAAGAAGAGCACAGTTTCTTCACCACTCGGCTCGAAACGAGAGAATGTTGAAATATGCCGGAGATAATGAGCTGGGTGTGGATTTGGTTGAACTCTGTCAGAGTGCCGTTGCAGGATTCTAAGGTGCGCAGGATGGGGTGGTTGAGGGTTAACGTGCGCACTCGTGGGTCGTCTGGGTCTGAATCCGGCCATAGTCGGGGCGTGGGTCTGGAGAGGTTTTTCTGGGTTTGGATGAATTTTTCTAGAGCTTGTGAAGATAAGCGGGTTTTTCTGGCCATGGATTTTTGTCTTCACATTTGGCGGGAAGGATATGGGTTCAGAATGCCGTTGGATACCGCTGGTTTTGCCTTCCTCCGCTAAAACTTCTCTGACTTCCACAAATAGGAAATTGCCTTCCTTTTTTTTTTTGGGTGTAAAATTGCCTTCCGAACACAATTTTACAACACAGCTCCGGACACTACTCCATCGTAACTACTCGAAAGTTGAAGTATGTTGCCCTAGACTATTTGAAAGTCGAAGTATCTGGCCCTAGATGTGTTGATCAGCCCCGGACACACCTGTGTTCGGGGCTATGTTAATTGTGTTTCTGCATTGCTCCTCAATCTAGTCAAAATTAGTCCAGTTTGAATTCCTTTCAGTTTGGTCAGGTAGTAGTGAGCTCATCCAAAATCCAAGATAGATGTAACCAATCATCTCGTAACTCGCATCGATAGATGTTTAACCAGTCATACTTGTGAAAAAAGAAGGCTGCACAATTCTTATTTGTATTACTATCGATGTTTGACTAAACCAATTTTTAAGCCAAGTGACCTTCTCTACATGGGCTACGAAATAATGGATGAAAACTGGACTAGGATCTCAATCCACTGCCTTCCGCTAGTTCTATCCATTCTTCCATTCAAACACCCTTTTAGTTGTAATTTAGGTTTTCAGAAGTTGATATAGAGAAGATTCTACCAGATCTTCAAAAACCAATGGCCATCCTTTTGAAATTAGAATATTATTTCAGATAACAGTGTTATTTATCAGACCATTAGTTGAATGCCGAGAATGCCCTTCCTTTCATACTACACTAGAATGACGGAAAAGAAAAGAAAAGAAAACACAAAAAATAGGGGATTTGTGATCCGAGGAACTGAGATCCATATTTACTGTCCAAAAAGACTGTATATAGTTACACTTAGCAGCAACAGCTAAGCGATCAGTCATACCTATCACTGGATACTCACGTAGTACAAATACATAAATAAGAGACAATTGCTTTCCCGTTGTACCAAGAAAGGAAAATAAGACAACTGGAAGTCGAAACCACGGACTTCGCTGCACTCATAAATTGAATCATCAATTCTGCAGGTTATCTTTCCCCTTCCTAAAGAGTGAAAACCCAGTTGGTATCGGCCTTCTTAGTACTCTACATGTCGGAGACAGACCAAAGATACGCTTCCCTCTCTGTTGCTTGCTTCTCGTTCATTCTGGTGAACATTTTCTTCTCAAATCCTACAAGATGCACAACAGAACAGAAACTATTTAACTTAGCCTTGCCGAAATATGAGCCCAGAGTCCATACTAATCATCCAAATTCCTTCAAATTTACCAGTTTCAATAAAGAACGATGAGAATTTACTCAAGAAAAAGAAATAAGGAAGGGATCCTGGGGTAGGTCCGCAGGGGAACAGAATATCTAGAACTCTTATCTGTATGGAACCTTGGAAGGAAACAATAGGGAAAAAGCAAAGGAAACATTTGAAAAGTATTGGTTATGTTTGGTAGCACTTTTATTTTCAACAAATAGAAATGAAATTGTGTTTTGATGCACTACTTCCATTTGCAAATAATGTACACAGTTTTCGATAGTTTGAAAAGGCAACAAAACCTTACTTGCACTATTTTCAAAAACACAAAATCGGCTGCCAAACAGCTCCTCTACAATCCTAGCCTATGTGCAGGATTAGTCTTCGGAGGTCCTCTATTTTTCTGATCTGTGGTACCATTAAAAGGTAATATCTTCCCTCTCCTTGTCTCTTCCCAACCCCAGTTCGGATCCATCTCTTTCCCTTCCATACCACCGATTTCAAGCGGCCATCAAAGGTCTCTCTCGATCTGATTGAAGAAATTGGTTTGAGAATGGTCGACCCATCGATTTCAAATGGCCGTTAGGTGTTCGAGAAGGTTCGACCCATCGATTTCGAAGCAAAGTACATCTTCGCTAAGTCTCGAACAGCCTCCAGTTAAGTAGAATCAGCCGATCCAACCTGTTCGAACGCGATTTTGGACCTTTTCGACTACGAATCAGTTAATTATGGACATTTTCGAACCTGTTTCAAACCATAACCAACTTGCACGAAGTTGATACATGCGATTTCAATCCATTATTCAGAGCCAGATCCGATACTTCTCAGTCATTCTAACTTGAATCATCCAGGTGATTTAAGCTCGAATTTGGTGTTTCTTTCTGTAATTTTAGTACTGGTCGTTGATTTACTGAGTGTAGTTGTTGTGTGATTGGGTATTGAACTACTGAGTTGACTGGGTGCTTAGATGACTGAGTTAATAGGCTTATTTTCTTGACTGTGTTTGGCCACTATTTGGTGAGGTGATCAAGTTTTATAGACTTGATTGTCGAGAGTGAGCAAGGTAATAGGGGCGCTTTGCAACAAATTAATGTGACCATATCTCTTTGTTTTTCCCACCCCGAATGCCAAACAATCGTCATTAGCTTCTGAAAATGACTAATCCCCCCACAATGTTCCCAATCTTGCATTCATCATAATGACCACCTTATTAATTAATTTCAAGGAGGCTGCTCAAAATTTGAAACATTCTCAAGAGGAATTAAATCGAAGGAGGGAGAGAGTTTATTGGTCTTGGTGCACTCCTCCTCACAGAGGGGAATAGAATTCCAATCGTCACCAGAAGAGAGATGTTAATTTCTTAGAAGAGTATGGGCCTGTTTTTGATTGGGGTGGGGTTGCATTCTATCCTGAACCAAACAAAATATCAATGTCATGCTTTGGAATTTGATAAAATCACTCAACTTGCTACCAATCGCGTGAGGGGATAATTCAACGTACACACAATCAACTCCAACAAGTCGAAGACACGTTTCAGCCCTTTGTAAATGCAACAGCAACAATAAAACAACCAAGCATACATTGTTGTTGTAGCCCCTCTGGTGAAGTCTACAGTAATTCCAGTGGCCATTCCACAACAATTAAAAATAGGTAGAGTTTTGCAGACTAAATTTGGTTGGACTATACCAGAAGTGTTTTGGACTGGCAATGCATCCAACCAAATTTAGTCTCCAAAACACTAGCTAATCTTAATTGTAGTGGAATAGCCACCGGAATTATTGTAGACTTCACCAGAGGGCTATAGCAACCGTGTATGCTTCTAATGGTTGTTCTATTGCTGTTGTTGCATTTAAAAAGACTTAAAAGCGTCTTCAAATTGTTGGAATCGATTCTGTGCACGTTCAATTATCTCCTCATGGTCGCCAACTTGAGTCCATAAATCTATACGATTGGCAACAAGTTGAGTGATTTCATCAAATTCAAAAGCATCGTTGACATTGATATTGTTTGGTTCGGGGTAGAATGCAACCCTATCCAATAAAAAACAGGCCCACACTCTTCTATGAAATCAACATCTCGTTCAGTGACAATTGTAATCTATTCTCCTCCGTGAAGAGGAGTGCACTGAGATCAACAAAACTTTCTCCTCTTTCGATTTAAGTCCTCGTGAGAATGTCTCAGATTTTGAGCGGCTTGAAATTAATAAGGTGGTCATGTACCCTTTCCTCTGTGATGAATGCAAGATTGGGGACATTGGATGGGGATCAACCATTTTCAGAAGCTAATGAGGATTGTTTGGCGTTCGGGGTGAGAGAAACGAAGAGATGGGGTCACATTAATTTGTTACAAAGTGCCCTTATTACTTTGCTCACTCTCGACAATCAAGTCCTCATTGCTATAAAACTTGAACACCTCACCAAACAATGGCCAAACGCAGCCAATCAGTCAAGAAAATAAGCCTTGTAACTCACTCAATCAACTAAGCACCCAGTCAACTTAGTAGTTCAATACCCAGTCACACAACAATTAGACCCAGTAAACCCACCATACTCAGTAAATCAACAACCAGTATTGAAATCGCAAAAAGAAACACCAAATTCGAGTTTAAATCATTAGACCTACTCAGCTAAGATGACTCAAGTTAGAATGATGGATTGAAATCGTATCAACTTCGCAAGTCAGTTATGGTGTAAAACAGGTTTAAAAATGTCCATAATCAATTGAATTGTAGTTGAAAAGGTCCAAAATATGTTGAGTCGCATTCGAACAGGTTGGATTGACTTCAACTTAACTGAACCAAAGGCTGTTCAAGACTTATTCAAGTGATTCAAGTAGTGAAGATGTACTTCGCAGGTCTGGCTTGCTGTTTCGAGCTTCGAATCTGATGGGTCGAACCTTCTCGAGCACCGAATGGCTGCTTGAAATTGATGGGTCAAACCTTCTTAAACCAATTTCTACAATCAAACCGAGAGAGACCTTTGATGGCCGCTTGAAATTGGTGGTATGAAAAGGGAAGAAATTGTTCCAAACTGGGGTTGGAAAGAGATAAGGAGAGGGAAGATATTACAGTTGAATGCTTTAATGGTACCACAAGCGAAAAAAATAGAGGACCTCCAAAGACTCGAACCCGCACGGCAGCCAGTTTTGTGCTTCTGAAAATATGGAAAGAAAGATTTTGTTGCTTTCTCAAATTATCGAAATAGTGAAAACTGTTTACATTATTTGGAAATGGAAGTAGTGCACCAAACATAATTTCAGTTCTATTTTTTGAAAATAAAAACACAAAACAGAAAATAAAAGTGCTACCAAACATAGCTTATCAATTCCTTTCTTTCTCTTTCTTCTTTTCCTTTGTTAAGTTATTGTACTATTTTCTTTCCTCTTTTTCAAAACCGAACAAGGATAACTATTTTCCGTTTGCTGTTCTTTCTTTTCTCTTTAAAACCAAACTCTTTTATTTTCTTTCTTTCCAGAAGTCCCAATGTGTACAGATAGATGGATGACACAAGGCAAAGGAAATGCATCTTTATGAAAAAGGGTGAGCGTGAACAAACCATTACTGCGATCCACCCCATCCCAATGTCTCCCAGGTTTGATGCCATAACGATTTGGTGCAGCATCGAGTCCTCTTTTAATCCAGCTGTGACTAGGAATGTCCTGGGGGATCACAAAACCTGATTCTTTCATCTTATCATCATCTCCTAGATCTGGTAGGAGAAGCTCAGAGTGCTTTTTCTGAAACACATGGGAAAAATTACAAATTTCAGGAAAAAGAGAACATGAAAATACAATTTCAGCAACATTGGTTAACAAGAAAGTCACTAGTACCTTCACCAAGTGTGCCATTGGATCACCCCACCTAAGTCTATCCTTCAACATATTGTCCAGCTCTGGATCATCTCTGTAATAGATTAGATGCATAGACATTAGAAGGTATTTAAAAAAGAACATACATTATAGAGAAATAGTGGAAGTTATCAAATTATTAGCTTTTCAAAAAAAAAAATAATGAATTCCCGTTGCTCTGATTCATTGGTTTACCTTGTCCGTGCAAAGGGTTTGTCCTTCTCAAGTTCTAGTTCCAGTTGCCTCGTTTCAGCTTCCCGCTTTTGAGCCAAGCCCTTCCCCCACTCCAATTTTATCTCCTGATCAAGGCATTGTTGTAATTATAAAAATCACAAATACAAAGACGCATTTCCTAGCAATATTTCTTTTGGTTATTTGTTACAAATTGCAAGCGTTAAACGGAATGGCATAGGACCTTTAAAAATATTTATGCATCGGATAGCAATAGCTATGTAATGATTCTAAGCAACAATTAAAGCTCCAGACAATTGCAGCTCCAGAGATTTACCAAACAGTACCCCACAGTTGCAGCATATAATAAGGTAGATGAAGGAAATCCAGCTATAGTAGACGTGGCTAATCCAAGTGGCTCCAACAACTAAAGTCCAGTTAGTTATTGGTATGCTCAGAGTGCGACAAAATTATTTGATTCAATCCAATTCCAATATTTTCATTTCAAGTTGCAATGCATGTAGGACACAACCTGCTAATGAGGTCATCAACTTTATGCACATATTATCTGTCTGCTCATGGTCTCATCCCCCAAGCATTTAACGTAATACTCAACAATCACGGAATAAGATAGACAACCCAAGGTAATTAGCAACCCAAAATCAAAATTTTCATCCATGTGAATATGATAGACTGTGATATAATAAAATGATAGTGCATTGATCCATAAATCTCTCGGGTTTTTTATTCTGTAAACAGTTTGTTTTACTTTTGCTTATCATTCCCCCCTCCCCCCAATGTATAGTATAGACACCAGAATGTAAAAACACTTTCCTTTCAATATCGTTTTCAAGAAAGCATGATGCTGCCAAGCTTCTGCCCATTAAATCATCCCCATACGCATGCCTAGTCACAATCGAAACTTGAATGCAAGTCTCCACAGTTCTACCATAGTGCAACACGGTGAGAAGTATATACCAAAACACCTTGTGTCAGTCTTATGCAAGGTTAGTGCAAACTGATGGACATGCACACATTTACGCATATCTTGGTCTTATAGTTCTTCAGTTAGGATTCATATAACTAATACAAATTGCCTCTCCATTGAGTACTTCTTTCAGCCTTAAGTATTTTCCAAGAGCTGCGATACTGTTACTTCATCCTCCATGATTATATGACCCAAAAGCTCCATATTAAGGGTACATAAGGCTCAAGCTACAAATAGATCAGGAGTAATTTTTCCTAAGAATTAAACACAATTACACTCGTAAGAATCAGGAAAAGTGCACATTCGGAGATCAGATATCTGAAATTTAAATGAAAATTTAATAGAACTAAGACTAGATGCCAGATAGAAGTACCATATAGAAGAATCCAAACATGAAAAAGTAAGTACGCTACCTTAGGCTTTTCATCCTTTTTTGTTGCTTTCAGTAACTCGTCCTTTGATATGCGTTCTCCTGCAAAAGGATCGAGTGAGAACAAGATAAAAGCAAGCATGAGTTGCCAAAGAAAGAATAACCAACTAAGGACGCTTTTTGCACCTGTTGCTCTGTCACGGTATACAGGTTCAGCACCTCGACCACTTACAGAAGGATCCATATCTTTAAACCTACAGTAATATAAAATATTAGGTTAAAATAAGCTGTTATCAACTGGAAATTATATCCAACAAGAAGATAAAAGCAAAATACAACAGGAAGAAAACGCACCACCTACACATTGGTGACTTCATTAAGAAAATAATGGCACAAAAATTTAATTTTCCATGCAGAAAAATAATTTCCATTAGTGCAACAAGAAATTTAAAGAAAAATAAACTCAAAGTTTACTATCCAACACTGATTTGACTTTGTCTTAAAAAACAAGGTCAAAAAGAACAAGCACGGTTGGAAGAATCATCTCACAATATATTCTTTCTGCATCAGTTAAATTTCTTAAGCTTCCAACACACAACAACTAGTTAAGCATCGTTTGTTGACAATGAAAGAGAAGGAGGCTTCTAGGAGGAGTTTAAGATGGTTTGACACTGAGAGAAACATCACGATCAGAGAGAAGGAAAACCAGAAGTTAGCTACTTTTTTCGAGAAACATTCAGTTAAGTGTGTCTTCGAAGCTATAGAGTTGTCCATATGGAACAGCTCATTTCAATCACTAAACTAGTGATCAAAGATTAGGTTTAGCCTTCAGCAATACAAACCATCGTCACCCAACTTCCAATCAACTTTGGCTTAAGCAGCAGCATCCACCCAACTAATCTCAACAATATTCCTTTCGCAGGTGTGTATGAATTATCTACACCGAACAAGTTCATGTAACATATGTACCCATTTCATTGACCAACGCGCATACCAAACATCAAGAGTGTGACAATGCCAAAGGGAAATGCAGAAACATTAGCTTGAAAACAGAATCAGTTACCTCTTCCAATCATCTTTCTTTGTTCGAGCAATCTCTTCTTTGATATCTTGGCCTGTTACTAAACCAGTTTTCGGTTGCTCTTTAAGGGAAACTGATTCTTTTCGGGTATTCCGCCCTGAAGATACAATTGAAGCATCAGCTCCATTTGACCGGCGATTTGACCGTGGTGGAGAGAGATCACCTGATGCGGACCTACCCATCTCTGACTTTTGAGGATGAGGTCGGCGAGGAGGGGAAGAATCAAGATTTGGACGATTCATTCCAGGTTCGGGCGGTGAAGTATACCGACGTTGTTTCCGCGGCGGCGACAGATCACTAACCTCCCTGCCAGACTTTGATGCTTTGGGATGGGGTTCTGGTGAAGGTGTGTCATTCCTCGCTCTCCTCTTACGAGGAGGAGAGATGTCAGCATCTTGATCATTCATGTTCAAATGTTTAGGAACTGATCCGGAAGAATGTAGAGCTTCTGTTTCAGGTTCTGGCGATGGACTGTGAAAACGTCTCTGTAACTGTCGTGGTGGTGACAAATCCGGATCCAGAGAAGGTGTGTCAGTCCGAACCCTATGTCTACGAGGCGGAGATATATCCAAATTTTCCTCCTCTGAATTGAATTGGGTAGGAACATCAGAGACTGGAACCCAACCGCTACCATCTTCAGAAATGGCACCAAATGGGCGCCTCAACTTAAGCTGCTCTAGTCTCTTCATCCGTTTGACTTCGATATCTTCATCAACCATGGGCTTCTCTTCATCTACATCAGTCCCCAAAAGTCAATTAACCCAATCAAAGAAATTATTCACCAAATGGAGAACTACATCAGAGATGAGACATATTTTGATCACTTACTCGCAGAATCATCTTCATCTTCCTCAAGGTTTACAGGTTTTTGCCAAACAGGGTCTTCGTCAACAACAACAACTCCCAATGCATCAGGTTTAGATTTCTTCTTTTTCTTCCTCTTTTTCTTCTCCTCTTCAGCCTTATTCTCATATCTTTTCAGATATTCCTTGAGTGATGCAGACTTTGAAGTAGCAGCCGCCATTGTCTGTTCTCTCGATTACCTTCGTGCTTCAATTGTGAATGCAGACATTACTGGACATTCATCATTCATCAGCAATCGCCCCCAACTTTGAAAGAAGGAAGAGCAGGCCTGATAATAATAGGGTTTATTAGAGAGACCTTTTGAAAAAAATTCCTCCCAACAGTAATACTTCTTTTTTATAAGTAATAAATTTATTGAACCCCAACATTAATACTGCCAACGAAATAAGCAAAAGATAAACCAAAGTTGTCAATCTCGTACCAGCAAGCGTACTATTTTCTCAACTGGGATGGTACGTACCGGTAACGGCATGTATCTCGGTACCGATCCAAGTTGACCGCAACATATATTTTATATATAGTTAATATATTTACAAGAAACCAAAAACCTTAAAGTATAAAAGTAAATAAATTCTAATAACAAATTAAGACGGTTAACATATTATACACTCCAAGTTTTGTAAAACTATCTTAAAATTCAAGCAATTTTAAAAGAAAAATATGCAATTTTTTGTACCGGCAGTGATTCCGGTACAAATCCGGAACCAACCGGTACACCTGGTATAGGCCGGTATTTGGGGCAGTACGGAACACCCAGGTATGTGCACCGTTTTATTGCCGGTACGGTACGGGATTGCGACATTGAGATAAACAGAGAGCTTTTCTTATGACTGTCACTAAAAAGTTGAAAGCAATGAGGAACAATCAAGAACCAAAAGCCAAAGACAACCAAGGCCTCATTTGATTCGGGGATTAAAACAGACAGGATTAAGAGTCCTGGGATTAGTAATCCTGGACTATTTGTCCTGGTACTAATTTAGTCTTGAATCCTATACAATCCCCTGTTTGATTCACGCTGGATTAATATCGGGATATCCCATGCAGAGGCCAATCCCATGTTTGGTTCTGTCACTAATTTTCGGGATTAATTTCAAGACTATTTCTCTCTCCCCCTTCTCACAAGCATTCCAACCAATTTCTCTCTCTCTCTCTCTCTCTCTCTCTCTCTCTCTCTCTCTCATGTTACTATGTTAGGCCAATAACAATAATCTGTGCATTCCACAACTTGGGCATACATTTTCCAACATAGTTGACATACAAAGTGTCATACTGTGCATTATCAAAAGGCCATAAAACAGTCATCACATGCAATGGTTATTCACATGGTTAATGTACATACCAAACCAAACCCAAAAGTAAATGGTTGGAAAGGTTCCAACCAAACTACAACAGAATCAAAGCTCCCTAGGACAGACCCTAAAGAGAGTAGCCATTACACAAACCAATGAAGCCTTAAGATGCCATCTGATCTTCAAAATCATCAACAGAATCAGCCTTTCCCAGTTGTTCTTCAAAGATTCCAAGCATTAGTCGACCTGATTCAGAACCTTTCTTGGTTCCTCTCCACATTTTGAATCGTCCCTCTCACATTTTGAATCGTCCCCCACAATATTTGAATCACCCAGATTATCAGAGAGCCAGAAAGGCTCCAAAATATCACAAGGCAAAAGACCAAGGACCACCAACGACAGGACCCCAAACACAATAGAAGGACACACAACAGAACACCACAATGACTACCCCAGAATCACCCAACAATAGACGCAAGAGCCAAAAAGCTTCCAAGTTTCCAATCATCTCTAGCTTACCCTCAGTACCAAATGGTGACTCACCATTTAAGAAATGGAGGTATGCTAGAGATGATTGGAAAAAAAGCTTCCAAGTTTCTTGCACATCTTGTTCTAAGTGGTGACTGGGAACAAATTTAGTACTATTGTAGGATGACTAGGATCCATAAAGACAACTGTGATCAATATTTGAAAAAACATATAGTAATGCAGATTAGGACTGAAGTATTAATCTATTTTTGGTTAATAAGTCTGCATTTGCTTTGTGGAAGAATCAAAATACAAATATTGGCCATCAATTTGAAGTGATCTGTTAATTCAACACAAATGTTGGTTGAAAATACTTCTTTTAGCTGATCAAAATAGAAAAATGAAAAAAATTCTCAAATCTTTGACGGGCTCATGCTAGAGAATAACAAAAAAATAAAATAAAAGCACAGGTTTGTCATCCGTTTGGTGATACATATGATTCCTCTCAAAAGTTCACTGAACAAAACACTTTCAAATATTTAAAATTGCAACACCTACTACCAACCTAGCACAAATAGCATAATCGAAATCTAGGGTTACACAGTGTTCTAAAACTCGAAAATACTTGGCGAGTACTCGGTATTCGGTGCGTAGCCGAGTAGAGTAAGGGCTACTCGATGGGAATTACTCGGCCAGCTGATTACTCGGCATTACTCGGCGAGTATCGATTACTCGGTGAAACGAGATTACTCGGAAGTGGGGAGAAAATCGAAAAAAAACTGAAAAAATGGGGTAAAATACATAATATGTTAAATTTGAAGGGTTTGTGTCGGAAGATGATACCGAAGAGGAGGTAAATGAGGATTTTGAGTTTGAATCCGATGGAGACCAAGTTATGGAGGGATATGGAGAAGAAGATGAGGAATAATTGACTACTAATTTCGTACTTCGTTTCATTTGGTTTGAACGTTGAACTTTGTAATTGACTATTAATTTCGTAGTTGGTTTCATTTTGTTTGAACGTTAAACTTTGCAATGGACTAGTAGTTTTGTACTTGGTTTCATTTGGTTTGAACTATGAACATTGAACTTCTCATTATGCATTATGAATATCATTTGGGGAACATAAAAAAAAAATCCAAGTAATTTCTACTTGCCGAGTAATTGCCGAGTAATCGCTGAGTACTCGGCCTACAAGGTACAAGGTGGCCGGCGGCCAGCCGAGCGAGTCTCGAGTACCGAGTTTGAGAACATTGGGGTTACAAAGCAAAATCTGGTCAAAATCGATTTGGTCAAAAGAAATCTGGTAGAAAATCGAGATTTCAAAAACCTATTTCGAATTCTATTTGGTCGAAAACCTAAAACCTATGTCGAAATCTATTTGGTCGAAAACCCAGTCGAAGAAGAAGAAGTACATACGAAGAAGAACAGAGGAAGAAGAACAGACGAAGAGGAACAAGAAGAAGAACAGATGAAGGAATACCTGCGCAGCCAAGAACTCAGGTGTAGGGAGAAGAGAGGTGTAACGATGAAGATCGAGAAAGAACAGTACGACTCTGTATGGTTTTGTATTAAAATGATGACATTTTTACAATTACTTCCAACTTCAATCCGTGTCTCTTCTATCCGGGATAGAATAGTCCCAACCCCCCATGGGATAAAATAGTGACTCCCGTATAAGGACAAAATTTGTCCCGATATTAACAATCCCAGTCGACGAAGTGGGAACCAAACATGAGAAAACTCAGGATTAGGCGACCCTGGTCCAATCCCAGGCGCCTAATCACTGAATCAAATAAGGCCAGGTAACATGGGCAATAAAGATTTGCTAAGAGCAGTAGGAAACAGACAACGTTATAGCACACAAAATATTTCCACATGAAGAGGAAGGAAGCCGAATTGGCAACTACTGATCCTGCTGTGGCCGAAGAATTCAAATTCCCTAACAAAAACACGCACACTTATATATATATATATATATATATATGTATATAGAGAGAGAGATATACCTTGGTGGTGCTGTCGTAGGATGCCGGTGGGTGCGGTGGTGGATGGAGGACGGTGGAACGTGAACCCGGGCTGCGTCTACTCGGGGGTTCTCGTCTGTTGCCAGTTGCCGCTCGCGAGGGAGAGAGAGGGGTTTTAATGGAGTACGCGATTTGGGGTTCCTTTACTGCGATTTGGGAATGCCGAGGTCCAAATCATTAACTCGCATTCTAAAATAACGACTTTGAGTCAAAGTACTTGATTCAAAACGCGAGTTAAGTTGTTTTTCCTCTGATAAGAACTCTTCGGACTTCTTACTTTTGGTTTACTTTTTCGGTTTTCCCCATTCATCTTATCAAGATCAATCAAAAAAATAAAAAATTATAACTTTTACTTAAATATTTTAAATAATAATTATTTTTCACCAAAAAAATAAAGTAAAAAAAGTAGGCTTTTCTTGGATTAAAATTGGATATTTCCAAAAATATTTTGGGTAAGAGTAAAATTTTACTTTTCTGATTCCTCCCATCGAGATGAATCAATAATTCAAAAAAAATTGGTGTAAAATTAACGAACGCGATTTTTTTTCAAATAAAGACAAGCTCCAAAAAATGCTAAAAGTTAAGAAGAAGGGGTCTTAAGCCGAACAAATTGCATCTTCAAGGCCTGATTTTGCTTGAGATAAGTCCACTCCATCCCTTTCTCTCCCTCTATTCATCGATAAATATTTTAGTGGTCTTGGGGTACCCAACACCTTCATCCACACCACATATTTGTTGTATAGTTATTGTATAGGGTTCTTTTTTTTTTTCTTTTTTTGTATAGGGTTCATACACTTAGTATTGAGCCCCAGAAAAGAAGTGGTAGTTAAGTGTGGTAGACCACCGCGGACCACCAAATAAATTTTCCCATTTATCCCATTCCCACCCGTGGTCTAATTATTATTTTTTTTTGTCTTTGATGAATTAATTTCTGTTGTTTGTAGTAATATTTTTACTATTTTAGATTCATATAATGAAAGATGAATCGAAAATGAAAAAGACCTTTCGAAAAAAATAACAATTGGAATATAAATTAATCCAATAATCATTTGTATGAGTATCCACCAATTTCACACTTACATTTGGTTGAGCTGCCCTAAAAATCTGTAACATGGAGAAGGTGTTGAATACACGGCAAGAAGAGGTTCAATCCAATCCTCAGTTACCATATTCATGAGAATCAAATTTTCTTCAGTTAACCACCTTTGTATTTTTTGTCTTGTTGTATTTTGTTTGTTGTTTTATTTGTAATTTTTTTCGGATTGATATAACTGGTATGATCGGAAAAAAATTCCTCAATTGCCACGCGTAAACTACAGAAAAAAAAAAAAAAAAGGGGTCAAAAATAAGATTAGACCTGCCTTCAGCTGAGACACAAGGCTAATTTTCTTTTCCTCAGTTGCCCTTTGTGGCTCCTCTGCTTCCACACCATTAACACATTACTCATTTTCTTCTTGTTGGACAGAATCTGCACTTCTAAGCAAGCCGATCGAATCTATTTCAACTTCCCCTACTCTTTCTCATCTGTTGCTAGTGCCGCATTGGCAACGGCCTGAACAGCGGCTTCTGACAATGGCGGCGATACCTTGTCGCTTGATCAAGTTATCGTAGCAGCCGGTGCAGAAATAACTAACTTTCCCACTGGTGGTCAGGTGGAACCATCGGGTGCCTTGGAGGATTCATCTAGATATGCTTTGCTGCCATTCTGATCAGAGCAAGGGACAAATTGCCGGGTTTGTTTTGTTTTGTGTGTGTGGTCAAAATGGTAATACCTTCAGAAATACAGAAGAGAATCACTTAGAAATAGCATTCGCGCATAATCAAAAGACTAGAAAGCTATAGATAAACATGCAAGAATGCCAAAAAACCATAAGGTGTTCAAATTTAAATGGGTTTGGTGTTCAAAGTTGATTTGAATAACAATGGACTGACCTTCGAAATATACTACAGATTATAATGAATAGGAAGAATGGGTGCTCATTGGAATACCCTTACGGCTCAATGTAGAGCCGCCAATGTTTCCCTGATTAACAAGGTGCATAGTTTGGCAAAGGGATTTATACGGCATAGGGAAGGTATGTATCCACAAACCATACCTTCCCTATGCTTATGACACATTATCGTCGATGCTCGACAGGAGATTTAGAGATTCTCATGCACGTCAGTTCATAAGTTTTGCAAGATCAGCATTCAGCATAAATTAAGTTTGCCCATGAAAATTATGCAAATCCACAATTACCTGTTTGGTAAACCTCAAAACTTGATGGAACAGATTGTTGATGAACTCTTGTTCACAGAATCCAAACTAGTTTATATATCCTAAGGTTACACAATTCTTAATAGGTGATGTCTCTCCTCCCATGTCTCTCAATAACATCAACAAATATCAACATCTACCTATATCTAGGTACAGAAATTCACATGACTACTAAAGTAACATATTCTCAAGTAGTCAAGTGTCACAACCATCACCAAATGCAGAACAATCAAAGCCAACCCCAACCTCCCAAAAAGAAAATACTATAATAACGCGATGGTCACTGACAGATAAAATCCAACTCGGATTCAAAAAACTCAATGGCATCAAAAGACTATCTCTTAATGAAAATTTGATGCATAATGAAGTAAAATTTAGGATACCAGGCCAAGTGCATCTGCAGGAGTAACACATATCACAAAAAAAAAAAAAAAAAAGAAGCAATTATTAATGCAACAAACAATTTGATGCATAATGACATCATTAAAGATATGGGATGCCAAGGTCAAGTGCGACAGTAGGAGAGACACATATCACGGATGTTCACTTAAAATATGATAAAGTCAAATCAGTCAATGTTGTTGCTGTAGCAGCCACCAGCCAGAAATTTGAGGGTGCAAAAGGGAAAACCATTAATCTCCCTGAAACTTAAAATTGAATTTGATTGTCATTCCTGCACTGTAAAATTTCCAATCTGGGCCCCTGACTTTCGCAGCCCAATGTAGCCCAAGTAGATGACAGAGGTGAAAAAATTTACAATGAAAGCTGTGAACAGGAAACTAGCTTGGTCACACAATCGACAATTACATGGTGGTCATCATCCAGCAGATGTGGAACGAAAGATACAGAAATCAGGTGACCAAGAAACTATGCGCTGATATTGGCATTCTTCGACGTCTGTAACCCCTTTCTTCAGCCAACAAGTTCTCCCTTGAATACGTTTGCTTCGTATCCTGCCAAAACCACAAGGATTTATAGATTAAGGAGATACAGAATTAAAAAGCACAGACATACCACCATAAGTGCTGCTGCCAATGGCAAAAAATATAAAACAAAACCTTATTGAATCGTCACAATTTTATCAGTTGCCAAAGAGCCACTTTTTTTTAAAGCAATTACCAACTCTTCCACTCTGAAGTTTGGAATCATAAATGCATATGTCAAAGAATGTGCCCGTCAGTTAAATGAATTGTCTCAGAAGTTCAATTGCTGCTGTATGGTTCTTATGACATAATATTGCAAGGAGGGTGTTTTGCAAGGATGACATAGAAACAAACAATTTAACTGCTGCTATGTGCAGGATTTTGTATAGTCCTGTTTCGAAGTAGTTCAATCAGATTTAAAGGAGCTAGAGGATTTTCATATCGCCAAGCATTGACTGTCTTTCAGGTTTTGTTGGCCACAAAGTACCAATGATTCAACCTAGAGGCCACCACAATTGGATTGAATGGCAGAACTATGCTTTGGCCGCGGTCCCCCTTCATTTTTTTGCATGTTGCCCTCGTGGTTAGGGTAGTATGCTACAAGTTTTCAAGCATGACTGGCCCCTCCCACACCTGAATATTTAACAACTTTAATTAGGGGTCAATAAGTAACTAAAACAAAGCAAAATGTCCTCCTGCCTATTTGGAACTCTCCCACCTGACTTCCAAGGTTTTGCCCCTCCAAAATGAAATCGTAGTTCCACGCATGATGAGATTGGTATAGGAGATTTACTTAGCGTTATCAGCCTTACCACAAACACAGTATCTTATGAATCCTCAACAATAAGAATATCTGGAGCTAAGTCTATACTTATCAAGCCAGATTGATTTACGAGCAAAAAATCTAATGAACATTTACTGAAATCCTCCATGAACGAAAATTCAGCATTCACCTTCACCTGCTTAAAGATTAGCAAGAGCAGGAGCTAGGAAGAATACACACACTGCCTATTCGGGACACTGAAAACAGACAGGTTATGCTGAGACAGATCCAAGTCTCCAAAACTACCACTAAGCTGAGACAGATCCAAGTCTCGAAAATTTCCTCTAATCGATCGATTACTTCAAACTAGACTAAATTGGTAAAATACCTAAAAGAGGCCCAGTTCTAAGATAGCGGCAGACATTGATCAGTACCTCTCATTGATAGGGAAAAAAACAACCTCTATTTATTCTAGAGGCTCCACTAGACAGTGTAACTGATGGATGAAGTACGTCCTGGACAATATAATAGTTAATTCCAGTGTTACCTATCACTCTGTCAATCCACCTGGTTCCAGACTAGGTACAACCCAAGATCATCGTTCCTGTTAGTTACCGAAGATTGAAAACTTTCTCAGGCCTATCTGATGCACAGGATGGAAAAAAAATAAAATTAATCCTTAAATCCAGAATTCATATTTACCCAAAAAACACTCTAGCAAGCTGAAAACTTATTCCCAATTTGGATTAATTACCACCTTCAATAACACAGCAATGCATTCTAAGATCTCTGCCTAATCCTAGTCATTTAAAGTCTCTATGATTGCGATACCTGATCAATATGATATAGGTGTAAGTATTCAGATGGGAAAAAAGTTCGAAACGGGAAAAGGGAAATTTAGCATATGAAGGAATGAAAAGGGGTGAAAGTGAACACAAACCATTGCAACTCCATCCAAGTGTCTCCCAGGTTTGATTCCATAGCGATTTTGGGGACCATCCAGCTTCCTTCTCATCCAGCTCTGAGTAGGAATTTCTTGAGGTATCCGAAATCCGGATTCTTTCATTCATATCCTCGTCTTCCCCTAGATCCGGTAGGACAAGTTCCGAAAACAAAAACAAATGGGCGAATTCTATGTGATGTTAGCACGGGTTCGCTGCTAGTTGTTTTCAACATAAAAGTTCCCAGAAATTTGATTCATGATAATCGTAATCCTATTCCTACCCAAGAAAATTCCTAAAAATTTATTTCCTAATAATTATATTCCTATTCCTACCAAGAAAATTCCTAAAAATTTATTTCCTAATAATTATATTCCTATTCCAAGTATGTTTCCGGTCCTGCAAATATAAAGTGAGACTATTCAGTACTCTTACAGAATACTTGGCCACCACGCATTAAAGTATTAAACGTCGGAGTCACATACTTTGTTATACAATCCAGCCATAGCCTCTCTCTCTCTCTCTCTCTCTCTCTCTCTCTCTCTCTCTCTCTCTCTCTCTCTCTCTCTCTCGCCCATCTGAAGAACAGATAGAAGATAGCAAGTTCGGAATTCAAAATACTCGAAAAGCCTTTGTGAAAGTTTTATTTGTCATCCCTCCATGTTTTGTATGCAAAATCTGGTATCTGTATCCAAAAGCTCTCTGTTTCGTACGCAAAATCTGGATTCCTAGAAACCAACCAAACCGAACCGATAATACTCAAACCGAACTGGTCGGTTCGGTGGGAAAACACGCCAATGACCAAGGAGAGATCACACAGAGGCACATGCCGGGGATGCGATCGACGAATGAAAGTATCTGAACTTAAGAAAATTTGTTCGAGGCCTGATTTGGTAGAGGTTTGGGATGTGACTTCTGCTCACCCTAATTTATTGGTGTTTCTCAAATCGTATCGGAACTCTGTACCCGTGCCAGGACATTGGAGGAGTCATAAGAGGTATTTGCAGGGGAAGCATGGTATTGAGAAACAGCCTTTTCTACTCCCTGATTTTATTGCTGCTACGGGGATTGACAAAATCAGGGAGGGCTACATTCAGAAACAAGAGAAGCTTAAACAGAAGCAACGTGAGAAGATGATGCATCCAAAGATGGGGAGAACTGATGTCGATTATCGCGTTCTCCATGATGCGTTTTTCAAGTACCAAAAGAAGCCGAATTTGACAGCACACGGCGATATCTATTACCAAGGAAAAGAGTTTGAGGTCGAGCTAACGAGGGAGATGAAGCCTGGGATGCAGCTATCACAGCTATTGAAAGAAGCAATTGGTATGACACGAGGCGGCGCTCCTCCCCCGTGGCTCATCAGTATGCAGAAACATGGTCCACCACCTTCTTATCCAAACTTGAAAATTCCTGGGGTGAATGCTCCTATTCCTCCCGGAGCTAGTTATGGTTATCATCCCGGAGGTTGGGGCAAACCTCCTGTCAGTGAATACGGGGATGTCTTTGGGGTTCAACAACAGTACAACCAGGAGGAAGAATTAGTCTGCAACACCAAGCATTGGGGTGATTTGGAAGAAGAAGAAGAAGAAGAGGAGCTGGTGTCAGAACAGACCGAGGAAGAGGAACAGACTGGGGGAGAGGAATCAGAGGCCAACATTCAATCTGTTGGCGTTGAGACACCGGATGTTATTGATCTTCGCAAGAGGCCAAGAACAGAGCCAGATAAGTATCTTTATCGAGTACTTGAGAAAAAAGATGAAAGGATTGCTCCGGGGACCTTACTTGGAACACCTCATGTATACGTCGTTGGCGGCTCTGGCACTCAAGACAAGACTGCTGCCAAAGGGGTTGATTATTTGTTGCAGCGTCGGAAATCGGATGGGGTTGATGTCACATTACAACCAGAAGAGTTGGAAGTAATGGACTATGCTTTGCCTGCAAAGTATGAGGAAGTGAGGGAGGAGGAGCAGGAGAAGCTGCGTAGTCTGCGAGAGGACTTCAGTGACATGGTTGCTGAGTATGAGAAGTACATGAATAAAAAAGACAGGAAAAGCAGGGCAAGTTGAAGAGAAATCATATCAGGTTCTAGGATTTTTTGTTTTTGCGATCGTAATGTTTGAACGTTTGGCTGCTGGCCTGTATTTTTGTTTGCTTCTCTAGTTATAATTATAACTAGTTGAGTAATTGGAGCTGAGGGCTGAAATCCAAATTTCATCCTCTATAACCTTCCAGGTGGATTGTGTGATTTTCCCTTATATATGAAATAGTTTGAATAACCTATGCATACAGACATCATTGATTGCATTTTTTTCTTTTCACTACGGTTTCATTTTTCAGCATATAAGTAATCCAGTACTTCCATCAAGAATAAAGCAGGTGTTCCATATGTTGAACGAGGGCAGCAATTTATTGCACGAGGTGAATAGTACATCACGCGTGTGCTTGTTGCCTGTACCATTTATAATACAACTTGCTATGTCCCGGTGTTATCATCTTATCGTGACGCGAATTATACATCACATGCTTGTTGATTGTACCATTTACAGTACAACATGCAAATGCACGGGTGCTATCACTTTCCAAACAAGAAATACACTTGTATACTAGTCTCAGTTGGTATTCTGCTGCAAAGGCCCATGTTTTTTAAACTACTGAGGGAAAAGACTCCTGTATTTCTTATGATGGCCTCAGTCCAGGCAACTGCAACCTGACAAACCAACAATGGTTAGGCCGCTAGTGGTGTGGTAAACCTTTCCTTAAATATGGTTGTCCTTTGTTTCACGTTTGTCAGGTTCTTGTTAAACATACTTCATAGCGTCTGATCTTTACAAATGTAGAATACCAACTTCCACATAATCTTTATTTTCTTTGGAGTTAAACTTTTATTTGCCGCTGGTAAAAGCTATACTACTGCACAGTTCCTTCGAAGTACATGTTAGAACATCTTTGATTCTTTTTGTCTGCTGTTCTTAGAAACCTCTGTGCTTTCTGTTGAATAGGTTTTTCCCAGTGTAAACTCCACTGTCATGGACCAGTTGAGCAATGTTGACTGCGTCATTTATGCTATGGAATCCCTTTTTATTTCCATCTGCCCATCTCTGGTTACATTACGAACCTAGTAGTTCAACTGCCAATTCATCTACTCAAGATGCCTTACTGGCCAAGATACTTGGGAGCCCATGATAAAATTATAAAAGAGGGATTTCCCTATAATTTTTGGTTTCATATTATGTTCCCACGAACTTTGTTTTGCATACCTGATCTGATTTTAAAACCTAAAATTTGAATAAACCCTTGATCATGGATCTCATTTCCTGCCTTATTTTGATTTCCTTTTACTGGTAATTGTTCTCTATCCTTTTTTTTCCGCTTGGTAAAAAACAGTTTATATTTACTGGTTCGTTATTTAGGGAAAAAACCTGAAAAATTCTTAAGTTTTCTTTGTTTGTATCCTTTTAAACTATGCTCAATGCTTAGGGTTTACATGGGATGTGGGCGAGTATCTTGTCAAGGTCTTGCCCAAAGGTAATCTTCTATCTTGTTTTTAGGTATGTGCTATTTTAGTGGAAAAGAGCTGTTTGAATTGATGTAAAATCAAAGGAGACTGAATCTACTATGATTTTGCATTTTGTAATTACGACGTCGCAACAAGATTCAGTCTCCTATTAATTCCAATTCTAGCTACTCTAGAGTTGCAACTGTTTGAACTACTAGAAGCACATATACAATGAAAGGGCAACAACTCGAATTTCAGTAATCACCACTCAAAATAAATACTAAAACCTTGCCACTATTGCCCGATAGGACAGATCATTTGTTACTCAATTGCCCAGTCAGAGTTTGTAAGCATTGCCATTATCAAAGTAATAATTGCCCACAGATTACCGATAAAAATGCTAACAATGTTGCTCAGTTCAACTCTTTTGCTGCTTCATCTAGTATTGCTGGTAATGGTTTTTCCGCTGCTTTTGCTTCCCCAACCCGCAGTGCTCCGGCGTCTTCAGCATTTAGTAGTGATATGATATGAAGGATATTCTCACGACGATGGCATCATAAAAGACTTCAGACCGGTCCTTGATTCTCTTTGCAATTTTAGATTGAGGGTTCAATGAGAGTGGACTGCCTTGCGTCATTTGCGATTGATCAAAGCCTCTATGGGGCACTCGCTCCGGGCAGGTTCAGATCCTGAAGAAACTTCTCTCCGTGTCAAGTAACCCTGCTGCTTCATCTGCTGTCTCAAGTGAACTTGCACAAGATCCATGGTACAAGCCATAAAGAATCAGTATCTATCTTGAACGTGGCCAGGTATTGGCTTTGTCTCGGTCCTGGTTTCCTGGTTCTCACTCCTGGTTCATGGCTCCTAGTACCTTGTTATCTAGGTTTTATTCTTGGGTTTCCTGTTTAGACTAGCCTATTAGTCATGTTTACTTGTTCAGCATGCTTTCCTAATTTGTTTAAGTTTCCCAGCCACCAAGTCTTGTAGACTATATAAAGGCATGTTAGGAGTCTTGGGAGTATGTTTTCTAAACATCTATTAAGGCAAGCTTCTTTGCAATTCGCTTCTAACAAATATCTTGCTCACTATCCCCCTCCTCTTTGAAACAAGAGGAAACAATATATGTGACTGTTTGTCGTTCTCCCTAGTTTCTAGGATATCAGAATCCATATAGGTTTTGAACTAATCCGAAAAAAGTACCAAAATGATTTCTTATTAAATTATTTGCAAAAAAAAAGATCACAGTATATAGTTCATCTCAGAGATCTACAAGAGTTGCAACAGCTTGAACTACAAGAAGCACATATACACAGAAAAAGCAACTGGAATTTCAGTAATCGACAATTCAAAGAAAATGGGCAGCCTATAAGGGGAGCAGCTTCATAACCTAAAAGCATTTTTCTATTTGACCACTCGTTATTCATACAACGATGAAGCCCTCGCCTAATATTTGATTAAATTCTGAACTAGCCCCCGAATCCTCTAATAGCCCTATGATGACATCTCTCTGAACCTGGCAATGGCCTTCTTCTGAATAAGAGTCCGATAACTGTCTCCCGCCTGCACCTCTAACCCTGGATCCACCACCTTCTTTTGCTGACTCCCAAGTCCTGCCCTATGTTCCACGGCTTTTGCTTGCACCGGCTCTATCATCCCACTCCCGTCCTTGCCTAGTCCCTGCACGTTGAATCAAAGAGGAAACAAGACGCCCCCCAAAAAGCACCACCACCAGAAAATAATGTCAGAATCCAATCTAAACGATAAACGAAAACACCCACTGGCTACCACTATACCTTCAATTCTAGAGGAGAAAGCTATGGTACCCTCGTGTATCACAGAAGGCGCTTTTGTGGTGTTAGTAACGAATATCTTTGGTCTAGATATGATGGGTTGCACAATGCCAAATAGGAGTAATGCTGTTTTTGTGATTGTGGTTCATTTCTTACGCGTTTTTGTGGTATGGTTTGCAAGTAAATGTCTGCCCTTTTTAATTATGACTTCTGGTGTTACGTAGGGATTATTCTTACTAGCTATGAATAAGCATGTATAATGCACGTGAAAATGTTACCTACTACTGTGCTTGTTACAAAAATGTTTGGTGTTTGTTATGAACTATTGCAGCTAGTTACAAAGCAAGTTGTTCAGTGTGTACCCAAGGGCTTCCTAATTCTGACACCCTAGGGCACAGTTTGGATCATAGAACTTTGGAGAGTGATTTATGGAGGGAAAAGGTATTTCAGAAAAGCATAGACAAAATTCAATATACACGGGCCAACTTATACAACAAACCTGACCAAAACTTTCAACTCACTAGGAAAAGAGTGTTACCATCACCGGTGAGGCTTTTCCATAGCTTCTACAAAATATTTAAAGACTTGGGACGTAAACAAAGTGCAAGAGTGGAACAAAATGATACCAAGCCTTCTTGCCAGCCCATGTTGCGAAGCATCCGGTTTCCCACATTGCTCTCATCAATGGCTTTCTCTGCTGTAATAACTTCATAACTTGGAGTGCCAGCCTCTCCAGAACCACGTCCTCCCCCAACACCAGGGGGAAAAGGCATTGAATCGACTAAACCCTTTTTGAATGCCGAATCTCGATCTTCAAAGTTCACGAATATGTAAAACACGGGATTTTCTCGCAAGTTAATACAACTTCGAAGCAAACAATGGACCACTGAGCTCACGTAACTTAAACTTAAGGACTACACTATATTGTGCAAATTGTTTGCAAATATCACAAAGCTACAAATAAGGCTAGCTGAAGTCCCAATAGCAGTGACATATTTCTATTTTGACATTTGTAAGAAAACAATAAGGGGAAAAAAAATGAAGCTAGTCTCGAATCTATGAAATACTCTAATCACCAATTGGTCAATGAATTACACACGACCATTAGTAACTTTGTACTAAACACTCTACAAACTTGTATCATTTCTATTCACAAAAAAAAAAAAAGAGATGTAACAAAAGTTTCTAAATTGGTTAGGCACTAGAGTTTCTAGAATCTAATGAACTGCTTCGATTCATCACCGATTCAATTTCAACACAGATTCACCTATAAGAGTCTTGACAATTTCGCACAAAATCATACCGTTTTGACAACCATAGGTCTACATTGACTCAGAATACTATCAAGGTAAAAGAAGCAGAAGGTAAACAAAATTCTAAACTGAGCTTACTTGTATCCCCAAGGCCAATGTCAGATGCACTGTCTCCAATTGATGACGACGAACCATACAAGCTCCTCCTCTCCGCTGCACGATCCCTATAGGCAGTCTGAGCCTGTTGTTCCTTCTGCGTAGTAGAAGCCGCCTGAATCGGCATCTCAGAAAACCTCCTCTTGCCGCCTCCAGCCGCTACAGGTGGAACGTAAGGAGAACCCAAGGCAGATGCATCCGTTCTAAAGGGTGTCACAGTTGCTGTGGGTGGTGCATCTGCATTTGTTGCTGTGTATGGAGCGGGAGATGAAGAGTATGGAGCAGGAGATGAAGAGAATGAAGTATCTGATTTCACCACACCCCTACCGGACCCTCTAATTACCCCCATTAAAGTACCCCCTGAGCTGTTACTCACAGGCCTTGGCCTAACCTCAGCCTCCAAACTAACCGACTGAGCAGCAATTGTGGTTGGAGTAAACCCAGAACTGGTTACAACATTCTCCTTCATACTGGCAGATTCCATTTTGTACCTACTCTTTGTGGAAACTCCAGCAACAGAATTAGACCTGTCTTCTGCTGAAACAGATGGCTGACTTTCGTCAATTGCAACACGTGGCGCTTGCCCTTCGTGGCTCCTCTGCTTCCACAACGTTAACACATTATTCATTTTCTTCTTGTTGGCCAGAATACTGCTCTTTGAAGCAAGCCTAATTTCTTTCAGCTTTTCCTTCTCTTTCTTTTCTGCAGCTATTGCTGCATTGGCCGCTGCTTGAACGGCATCTGGCAATGATGACACAGCCTTGTTGCTTGATGAAGTTATTGTAGCAGCTGGTGCAGAAATAACCACTTTCCTACTGACGGAAACATCGGATGGCTTGGAAGATTCAGTTAATTTTCCAGATGTTTTGTTGTCGCTCTGGTCAGAGCAAGGGACATACTGCTGAGTTTGCTGATCGAAAGAATACCATATTCCGTTGTTACCGTCATAATACAAACCTGCAGAATGCCAAACAATAAATCAAGAGAAATTTAGTAAATAGCAAATGCACGAGGGACTATTGCATATATTCATTGATTCACAAGGTGCATATTTTGTGTTATCAAAAGGTTGTAATATCGAAGAAATCACATTTATCATGTGTTAAAAGTCAAAGGGATATATACTGCACATTGCATATTCATTGATTAACTAAGACGTAACTTGAAATCCATCCCATCATTGCTTCATATAACATAGACATATCATTGCCAGAGTTCAGAGCATTGAACAGAGTTTGGAAACATTAATACTTGCACAAGATTCTTCACATTTGAGTGCTACAAGAGTTGGAATTAAAACCAAAATGACAATTTAATTCAGAGAACTTAGGACTTGGGCACACAACAAGCTTCAAATGTATCAAGAAATCATATCCTCCCTTGGTTTATGTTTATGACAAAATAACATCGCTAGGGGGTTTAATGTTTCTCATTGACTTCAGTTCATATGTTTGCGATATCCCAATTAAGCACACCTTAATTTAACCAATGAAAATTTTGCAAATCGGTATACCTTTTGTAAACTCAAAACTTGATAGGAAAGATCCTCAATGAACATTTGTTCACAGAATCCCAATTAGTTAATTATACAAGTTTCCGCAGCACCACCATCAATAAGTATCCTAAGGCTAAACAATTCTTAATGCGCGATGTCTCTCCTCCCGTCTCTATCAACAACATCAACAAAAAGAATGTGCTTCAATAATGCTATGGTCACTGACAAATTAAATCCAAATCAGCTTAAAAAAAAAAAAAATCAACGGCACCAAAAGACTATTTGTTAAAGAAAATTTGGCGGATAATGAAGTAACATTCTTTGAGATTTAGGATACCAGGCCAAGTCCAACTGTACGAGCAACACATAACACAAACACAAATCAGCAATTGTTCATGCAACAAAGAATTTGATGCATAAGACGAACATTACTAAAGGTGTAGGATGCCAGGTCAAGAGCAACTGCACAAGCAACGCGTTCACGAATGTTGACTAATAAATCTGATAAAGTCAATGTTGTTATCAAGAGGGCTGCGGACCATGTGATGCAACATGTGCTTAATTTGTGCACAAAAAAATTATTCCAATGCGGGCAGATTTGATAATTCAACATACCTGTATTTCCATCATAGTAGAACCCAGAAGTAGCATCATAATAGTAGCCAGATGCTTCATCCCACACAAAGCCAGATTGTGGAGCAGAAGCATCCTTTGGGCCTGCAACCACTCCACTACCCTGCTCCTGCCCACCAGTGGACTGCTTATCATCTGCATTATATTCTTTTGGTGCCCATCCAACTGCATCATACTACAAGGACGAGAGGTCCAAAAAATTATTCAATCAGTCTTCTTTTGATAAGTGTAGTTATTCGAAAAGGTCTGTCAGAGACTTGGCCTTTGCATTTAAACAAACGAAAACACTGATGACACAGACTTTGTTGCACATATTTTTTGCGGGGCCCATAAATATGATCCAAACCATTCATCAATTTAAAAAAAAATATTTGAGCGACCTTGTAAAAAATCAGTTCAAAGAATACATGTACGTGCTTGATCCAATCTTACAACTTTCCATTCAGAATTTTAATCCGGAATTCTCAATAAAAAGTTATAAGATTGGATGAAGCACTTACATGTATCCTATTGAGCTGATTTTTTACATAGTTGCTCAAAAAAAATATCAAAATTAATGAACAGATCGGATCATTTGTGTGGGTCCCACAAAAAACCTGTGCATAAGTCCGTGCAACAAAGTGCGTAAATATCACGGCTCTAAACAAACCAATAAATGAGGAAATTCTAGTTAGTAAAATTAATGCTTTTGGATCTTTGTTCTTTATGGGTGTCTAGGAAACTCTAGTTAGTAAAATTTCTCAATTCCTGATTTGGATTCTAGGCACTGGTAATATATGAAAAAACATGGCCACCTACGAAAATATCAATTAATCAACCTCCGAAGAAAAAAATATAGAATAAAAAGAAACTAAAAGCAAAAAAAAGATTTATGTAGCCGACCCCAATTGACTGGAACACAAGCCTTAGCTTGGGAACAAATCACGATCACCTTGTTTGGTTTGCATTTTTAAAGTTATTTTTGAGAGTTGGAGTGGTAATGAGTAGAGAGAGATTTATTGGAAACTGTGCCGAGTTAAAAGTAACTCTCAGAATGTTGAACCAAACGGAGTGACATGTAGAAAACTTTCAAGCTACTGGGGTTTTCTTGTAAAGTAATGTTTCGTAGTGAACACAGGAAAATCTACTACCACCTATCTCATTTACATACCAGTGGAGTACCCACTACATGCACCGAAAAAAAATGGTCAACTGTAAAAAAAAAAACCTACAAAATAAAAAACCAGCACCTCATCTTGTAGGGCATCCCTCCAAACTTAATCATTGGCTTGGGCGTAAACGAGTGCTTGCGTGAAAAGTGGCAAGATTTCATGTCTGGTGAAAAAGCTAAAAGTCACCAGCTACATCAACTCTTTCCCCAAGAATTAGTTTCCTATTTTCTTTCCTCTCTGACCCCTTTAGCTTCACTAACATTTTGCACCATAACATTAATCACTGCAGGGCTCAAAACACAAGAGATTTATGCCATGTTCTCTTTACAATTCAAAAAGAATTTTTCAAAAAATTCCCCCTAGATTCCCCCTACTTTCAACATTTCTCTCTCTATCTCTCTCCACTTATTACCCCTACTATTTTTCAAAAAAAATTTCAAAAACCAATCCAAACATAGCATTAATGTAACCAAAAAAGTGAACGCCCAAAAGTTTCAGATTATTGTATGGACCTCGAAATATTGAAAAATAAAATATAGATGTACATGTGTGTGCATGTTTGGCACAAACCTGTTGAGAAAATGCTGCAGCCTCAATCGCAGCTGCAGCAAGACTGCTCGACTGAGACGATCCTGATGGCCCTGATGCTGGTCCAAGAATGCTTTTTGCATATGCTACTCGCAAAATCTGCCCATTCTTCTCCAGAGTTGTCCCATTTGTTGCTTCAAGAGCTTTAGTTGCGTCCTCAACCTGGAGAACAAGAACACGAGGAAAACCAAATATTATGAGCCTGAATACCAATATGTTTCAGCAAACAATAATACAAGTTTTCTCCTCATTGGGGGGGGGGGGGGGGGGGGGGGGGGGGGGGTGTTGGGGGAACCTGATTTGCGTACTTGTAAAATAAAATCAAATTATGCAACATAACCAATCTTGATTGCTAAGATAAGGAGACTCGGACTCGTGTCTCTTTATTAACTGGGGGAATGTGACCTAAGCTTTTGTGGAAAGCAAGGACGGAAAGAACTTATCATAGCGATCCAATATGGATCTCAAGACCTTTCAGAAACTCAGTTTTCTCGTAACTTTGCAGAGTGCAGGGGTTTATGGTAATCACGAAGGTGGTAAAAATAAATCATAGGACTGTGGTTGCCAGTTGCGACATATTAATTCAACATCAGCAAAGTAACATATATATATACACACACACACACTCAAATTCACTCAATTCTGCAATAACTGGCTCCAGAACAAAGAATACACTTACCGTAAGAAAATGGACAAAAGCAAATCCCCTTGAAACATGAGTGAACTTGTCTCTGACCAGACGAAGATCCTGCAATTCTAAATCATATGACATCCCGGCATTTTTGATGAAACAAGGCAGGCAAGTAACAACTTCAGTGTGTCTTACCTTAATTGGAGCATGTTTAGAAAATTCATAACGAAGCATTTCTTCATCAGCATTTTCATCCAATCCACGGACAACCAAAACATGGGTAGGACCTGGTGAAATGTCAACTTAGCAAATTGCTCCATACAACGTGATGCATATGCAAGGTGAAAGCATCTGAGAAACTAACCTGCCTCCCCTTTCTTCCCCATTGGCATGGGATTTGATGATGCCATATCCGCTGGTGGAGCATCATCTGTTCGCGGCTCATTACACTGTTTCAAGGAGGGGAAGAAAATAGATGACTTGGTATAACTCATAACTAATGGGGAAATAGAACTTAAGGCATAATACCCCATAGACAGGAAGAACAAAAAAATTGGCTGACTTAATGAAGAATCCCTGAGGTAGATCCTCAATTGCGACATATGTTTATGAACCAACAAGCAACAGTCTCACTCTCACAATCTTGATGCTCATAGGGTTGGATGAACCAAGTTTATAGATGAAGTATTAATAGCAGAAAAGCGGGCTAGTTATAGACAGTCTACCTCCAGTAAATAACTAATAGCAGACACATCTATACAACGTGCTAACTAATATGCATGTATGTAACGGAAAACACCACCAGAGGAGTTGGACTGTTGTCAACTGTCAAGCACACATGAGGTCGCCTCCATACAATATAGCTAAAGTACTCACGCGTACTTGGTTTCCTGGACAAAATCCTGATTCCTAAGAAAGAGAAACGTTCATATAAAGGTACTCAACAACGCATCAGGCAATGTCTTTGGCTCCGCATTTCAGTGCCAGCAATGAGGATCAGGCCTCTCGCTAACCAGAAACATTGAAACATTTCAACACTGCAACAGACAAATGTCTCCATTGCAGTCTGATCTCAATGAACAAGATGCATAAAAGAACCAACCAACAAGCGCAAGACCGACAGCAATGAAGTTGTTCATGCACACAAAAAATGCTACCAACTTCTTAATAATGAGAGAGAGAGAGAGAGCCGCAGAAAAGTGCTTTACAGAAAGCGGGTTAAGAGAGAAATGACCTGAAAGCAGGATGTTCGCCTTGCAAAATTGATGCAGCCACAGATTGTGCACATCCAATCAGATGGTACTGTGACACTTCTATGGTTAGCATGACCTGATTTAAATGCATTGTCAGGCCCAAATGATGGTCCACCTGCCCCTCCAGTTGGCTTGCTACTGTCACGTGAAAGAGTTGCACATTGCAATAAATACCAAAATTTTCAATGGGAAAGCTTAAATCTACCGATAAACTAGAGGAACATCCTGATTGCATAGTAGAACAAAACTGGAAAAAAGCATATAAAAACTAAAGCTCCTGATGAAAGTCGAATAAGGTATGCTTCACGACTCATTAGAATTTGTGCCAAAAATAAACAGTGACTTGGTTATTGTGATAAGAAGAAAGCACTAGGACTCAGACATTGGACATGACCAAAACAAAGAAAATAATAACATGACATCATTTGTTTACTTAACTCGTAAAAGTTATTGAAGTCACTGTTTAATGTGCTACAATCCCACGAAAACACAATTTATACACGAGATGAACATAAAAACGTGAGGAGGCACTGGCAGCTTAAAGTGCTAATCAATAACTTTATTCTTATACTCAACAGAAAACAAATTACCACAGAAGTGCTCATAAAAGAGCTTGCATTAGTTAATCTTAAATGTAACAAGCACACAAAATGTATATACCTGTACTCAAAGAAGAGCTTCCTACCATCAACAACAAGACCGTCGTCTCCAATTTTATCCATCATTGCACGCGCAGCTCCCTGTTTCACAACAATTAGCCCTCATGTGCCACAGAAAATTATGACATCCACTACTGACATGACATGCTTAGCTGTACCACTGAAGGAAAATCAATAAAAGCGAATCCACGAGAGATGCCCGAATTGCGTTCTTTGATCACACGAACATGACGAAGAGGTCCCCATTCAGCCTGTTGATGGTTAACAATTGATGAGTTGTCACCAATTAGGTAAACAGCAGGCATTTACAAATTGAAGTAGTGATCAATCATGTAGAAAAGTACAAGGATCTGGTACAAATCTTCCTCGGTTGTCTTTTGGGAGAGACCCTTAACAACTACAGTGGCAGATGGAGACTGCAAGAAAATAGCATCAAGAATTAAACCCCTTTAAATTAAACAATACAGAACTATTTTTGTAACAATAACATCCAACATTGCAAAATCAGACATACCACAGAGTAATGCTCATGTGCACGGTCACGATCTCTTCGCTTCTCACTTCTCTCATATCGACCATCGTCATAGCTGTCCTCTCGATAACTCCGACCGCGACTTCGACTACGAGGAGACCTTGATCTCGACCTCGACCTTGACCTTGGGTGATCGTCATGTCCCCTAGACCTAGAACGGTCATGTCTTCTATGTGGACTTCTATCTCTTTCACGGCTTATCTTGTCGCGATCACGAGATTCACGACGACTCCAACTACTATCTCTCCTACTACCTCTATCGTAATCTGAATCATAACTATGCCTTCCATAATCATAATCCCTCTCACGGCTCTCTTCCCGGTTTTGATGGGAAACACGAGATCTATATGCATAATCGTCATACGCCTGATCATCACGCCCACGTCCCCCATATCTAGAAGGCCTGTCATAGACGTGATCAGAGTAGTTGTCAATACTGCGATAACCATCCCGAGACTTGTCATATTCCTGAAATGTATCAATCTCGTGATACTTGTCAGCTTCATGAAAAGAATCCAAATCATTATATGAATCAGCATATGGCTTCTCATGTCGCCTAGAGTCCCTCTCAAGTGGATATTCTTCTTCATAACTTCTCCTTCTTGATCGAGGCCATGGACCAACAGCAGAGGGTGGAGGTGGATAGTTCTCCCTCTCCAATGTATCCCGGTGGAAGGCATTCCTGGGGTAGAGGTTATCCCTTGGTAGTCTTTCTTCAATAAACCTCCTATCATCATAGGAACCACCAGCCCTGCCAAAAGAGTATAAGGCAGATCCAAAGGACACAATAAAAAGAAAAGGAAAAAGAAGCAATGATATAGCAAAATGTAGATAATACAGCATACAATACAAAACTGTAAATTGTACTGCATAGAACACAAAAAAATTGAAAGGTCATATAACGTATAGCATGCATTCGAGAACGAAAAGTACAATCCTTGTAAATTAATAACATTTCTGTTGCCTGGTCACAAAATATCTACAGCGATACATTTCACATTGCCGCAAGTAACAGGCATCCAACTACGCGCTCTTTACCAACGAGTGGCTAAATTTCCCTTGGGACTAGGATCAATCGGCACTCACCGGAAGTTTGACTCATGGACTGCACCATACCCCTCCAAAGCCTGTGGATTCAAGAATAAGCTATGTCAGCAACTTATAGTAATGGTATCAAGTAGGCAATTCCATTCCATATCCTCACTGTCCCACGGCTTTATCCATTGTTCTTTAAGGATGAAATGCCAGGAAAAAATGGACAATCACATGAGCCCTAATTCTTGTATGTCATCCGTTATAGGTGATTAAGAAGGAAACCACAATTACGCTGTTATTTTCCCATCCTTGCTGAAGACCATAACGACCAGGATCCATATCTTGCAAGACCAGATACTCCCTGCAAAGCTCTTGATGATCGTTCAGAAATTTCAGGAGCAGATGATTGGAAACCTTTCCTGTAATGGATGCACAAACAATAGAATTACGCCTCTGCGAACCGAGAATCAAACCTCATAACTTGGCCTCCCTTTTATTGGACTCGTCAAATATCAAATTCTTCCCAGAAACATCCATCTTCATACTCTCTTAACACAAAAAATTAAATGGCCTCGATAGCAGAAAGCCAGAAACCATCAAATTCATAAATCAATATACTATCTGCAGGATGAAGAGAGGTTAAACAGTCTCAATCAGGTCAACACTAGATGACCAGGCACAAACAGCCAAAATGAACAACAGCACTCAAAAGGAGCCTGCACCAATGAGCCACACAGAGTGGAAATATTATATTAATTCCCGCCTCCAGCTTGGTCAGTTTTAGAATCATGATCGAAATCATAGTAATGAATGAAAATATTACACTCTCATCTTCTAATTATTGGATACAGAAATATTAAAGGATTACATAGTCATCCAACCATTGCTACTTTCACATGATCTATCTACTGATTATAGATTTCACAACGTGCACCCCCAAGCACTACGCGAACAGCAAAGCCTGCAATGCTGTCTGAAGAAGGTTTAAAGAAGATATGTGTTTTGCAATTGAACACAAAAATGATTTGCACATGATCCACCAGCTGTAGAAATAACCATAAGTAGCCCACGGCTGCTAACATGTGAGGAGTAACCGATACACGTAAGAACCTCCCAATAATGTCAATGGAGCACACACAATTCCTCTATTCTATAGTCTAAATAGACTCTGAACCCATACAATCGCAACTCATCTTACTAAATTGTTTAGCTGGGAAAAATAATGCACTTGGTACTAGCCCTATAACATCAAAAAGAAACACGGTAAACACCATATGAAGATTGAGCAATATGTATTGTGCTCTAAATCAACAAATCATGAGTATCATGTAGTCAAGTGAATAGAAACAATAACATAATTCACATATACAAACCTATATGTGTGTGTGTACGCACGCGCGCGTGTGTGCATATAAGTAAGATTATGGCCACATGGACTACAAGTAACTTACACAACCGTCCGGTGTTTTCTTGATCTTCTTTGATTAGTTCCAGCGCATCAGATCTGTTTTTCGCAACTGTTCTGCTATTCCACCCACTTGTCTCTACTGGCCACGCAAAATCGTAGAAAAACAAATAAATCTCGTCAACAACGGAAGAAAAGAACCGCGACTACGAGATTCTTCAATAACTATGCTGATAGCACACACAATACAAAGCCATCAGTTGCCTCTTCTAATTAAGTCATCTGTTACAATTAATACCCAATGCTGACCCAACTCCCTTCTCTTCCAAAAACCGAACAGCCTACCATATGTAAACAGATCGATAAAACCCAAAAATAAGATCTCGCTGTCAATAGAAACGTAACGAAACTGGGGCCGTATTTAGATAATGGATTTACGCTGGCATTTCAGGGACGAAAAGGTGTCAAAGAAATCAAAGAAAAGATTAATAAGCTACAAAACATATTTATTTGCTCCATAAATCTTCGTCCACAAAATTCACGATCCAACAGTCTGGCAAAAATGAAAATTTAAATGGAAATCGTTATGCAGCATATCTGTCAATGCCATAAATTGGGAATCTTTATCGACAAATCCGCGAACTCCATTATGTCTCGTGCGATAAAAAAACATAAAAGAGAGGACGACGTTTACAATTGCAACCAGGGCCGGCCCTAAGAGAATAGTACTACTACATCTGCGATAGATTGAATTCACACCTGGTGTGTGGATCGTACATCCCAATACTCTTTCAAGACGACGACGACGACGCGAGAGAGAGAGAGAGAGAGAGAGAGAGAGAGAGATAGCGGGGTACCTGCTCGAATTTGGGCTGGTGTAGAAATTGGATACTATATGCGGTGCGGCGACGATTAGAAAGAAAAACCCTAGAATTTGATGCTTGGAACAAATTACTCTGTTAATTGCACTTTTTTTCAATCCAGGGGACATGTTTTCAACTTTTCACCCATCAAAAAGTTGTACAGTAGGTACTTACTTTTTATTTGTATTTAATCAAATATTTTTTACGTTTATTAATTTTGGGTTAAATTTTTATGTATTATACCAATTTTTTTTGAAATATAAAAAAAAAAACTCAGCAAGTCAGCTTTTGGTTTGCTAATTTTCAAAAAATATATTTTTTCAATTCCTATCACGGAGACAAACCAATAATACATAAATATTTGGGGCAAAACTAACAAACGCGAAAAAAATTTAAATAAGAATTAAACAAAAAAATTGTGGTCTATACTTATTGATGAGTGAAAACATTTAGGGCCTTTTTGGCTAAATAAGCCAATGAGCTTTTTTTTATTATTCATATTTTTTTGCATTTACTAATTCTTTATTATTTTTTTAATAAATTATTGCTTTGTCATGAAGAGAGAAATATAGTAAGTAAAAAATTATGATTGAAACTCAATTTTTCTGAGTAAAGATAAAAATAAACCAATAAGCCAAATTTTTTCCTTGTTTACTCAAAAACTTTTACATTTGGACCATAATATTTTACTTTTGTATTTCCTCCTGTCGAGCCAATTCAATAATTCACAAAAAATTGCCGTGAAAATAACAAACGCAAAAAACATTAAACAAAGACCAAAAAATAGCCAAAAAGACCCTTAATTTAACGATAATTTCAACGTCTATGCATACTACTCGACTTTTAGGGCCCACAGTGTCTTCGGGCTAGGCCACGGCGTCTAACCATCTGAATTTGCTATTATTAGGAAATTGATTTTCACACCCCAGTTTTAGTTACTAGTACTACACTTTGTGTTTTGATCATGTGAGAAAATAAAACAAAAGTGAAGTGTCATTGACTAAAATTGGAGTGCCAAAATCACATCCCTTATCAGTAGTAGTAATGTTTCAGGTGATTTTGTCACTCCTTTTTTTGTTAACGTCACTCTCCTGTAAAACTACATTTGCAGGAGAGTAACGTTAATAAAAAAATGAGTGGCAAATTCAGCAGCCATGTTTCAGTTACTACACCGTGGGTATTTTCGGAAGGCAATAATTTAAGGATGATTTTGTATTATTGAAAAATGTCAAGTTGTTTTCACTAACAAATAAATTTTTGAAAACATGTCAAATTATTTCCACTAACCAATAAGTTGTTGAAAAATTTAAGTTTGTGGTGAAAAAGAATTGTTGAAAAATGTCAAGTTGTTTTCACTAACTAATAAGTTATAGATGATTAGATGGCATTCCAAATTTGTTACTTAGTGTGAACAACGGGCTAAAATGTCATAACTTGTTACCCAAAATTATTAGTGGAAACATGGCCCAAGTCGCATCCAATATACAACGCTATTGAATCATGTTGGTCTAGTCGATTGATTTTTTGAGTGGTTCAACAGCGATGGTGACGACATTTGTGACGGATCCACTGATAGTCCTAGTCCTTTAGTCAGAGAAACTCAGTTGGATGGAGATCTGGGTCACTCCACCCACCCTTTTTCACAAGTGTGATGATGGGTCGGACGTTGGCATTGATTTCATGTCACTTGTTTGTCTTTGTTTTTCTCTACATAATACGTACTAGAGGTTGGGTCACACGCGATGTGGGTGCTATTCGAATTTTGTAAGTTTCTTAAGCGAGAAGCTATTAGCGATGCATGTGCAAGCGATAGCTGGCAATATGTTTTTTGTCCGCACAGATGGATCGTGGGCTCACTTCGGATCTCACACAAACGATCTAAACTTCATTTTATATCTGACTTTAGAAAATGTTCTTGTGTAGTTGACGATGATTCCTTTCTTAGTGCCAGTGTTCAATACAACTGACAATTAGAACCATGACATTCAGTTCTAGTACCAGTGTTTGGACTACTCTCAGAAAGAGGACAATCATCAAAATCCTAAGAGGAAAACAGCAACGTTGTTGCATCACTGAGAAGCAACCACGGAGAAATTTCAAATCCCAGCAACCTCCACAGCACAATAATCTGTTTCATTAAAGATCTTGTTTTTAAGTATTTATTTACCGTTTTGTGAGACAATACATCACCTTTAATTTACTTCAAAAAAACAAGTACTTGTTCGCAGAACGGGGCTTATTTTTTAAGTACTTATTTACAGTTTTACGAGACCGGTCATTCTCTCACAATACATCACCTTTAATTTAATTTAAAAAACAAGTATTTGTTAGCCGAACGGGCCTAATACCTTCGTATGCCTCCCAAAATTTTTAAACTTGAGCCGTCGTACCGAGACTCCCATGTGTCACACTCACTTGTTTGACAATACCGTATGGCACTACAAACTGCATATTTTAGGATTAACCTCCTCACAAGTTGAGTTCAAAATAAAAGACTAAAAGGCATGACTTCAAAGCAACAATTCAATCACAGCTTGTATGCACGAGACGAGAAAGACAGCAAAACCTTATCCTTCGTTACGCCTGCCTGGATACATTACGGCTCTGTTTGTTTTGACTGAATATTTTCACTAGACTTTCAGGTGTTTGGTTGCACATAATCTGGGGAAAACATTGCAAGTAGAAATTTTCAGCAATCCAAGGTAAAATGACTTACCCAGGTAATTCTCGTAAGTAAGTTTCCTGAATGTCCCTCACTCTCCCGCTCGCGTGACTCTTGATCTCCATTACAACTCACTCAGAGCGTGCTATCTCTCTCTGTCTCACCAATAATTCACATACCATATTACAAGCAAAAATGCTAGACACACAACGTACGGACACACAACCATTCACACAACCGGTGATGTCATGACCAAAACGAAGTCGTTTTGTTGAAAAAAAAAGAGAGGTCGCGAACAGAGAACCCTGTTTCCCCTTCTTCACGCTCAAAATTTCAGAGAAGAGAGAGAGGGCGCGATTGCTACCACCACCAACTTCGACCCCGGGTACTCCATTGGTGACCACCACAACCCAACCCCGGAGGTCCCCCACCTCCGTTGACTGCCACCGCCACCGATTTCAGAGTACTTACGTACCACCCTAAATTGGAGTTGTTAACTACAGACAATGAACCTACTAGTTCCAAAGTTTTATTGTATTTCCATCACTAGAGCAGCTACCTATTTGCCAGCATATTTAACTGAAACAAATCTAAGCCGTGATATGCCTATTTTGAGAATTCGAGAGAGGTGATCATTGTTCTTATCATTAGCCTATGTGTTGGATCCTTTTTCCAATTTAAGCGGCTTGCAGGCTTCAATTTTGATACCCTTTTTCTTCTCCTGGAAAGTCAAAAGCTTCCTCACAATAGCAGGAAACCGAGTACTTGGTGAAGTGCTTCTATCAAGTTTTTGGAGAATATCGTTAGGGCGGCGAACACCATTACTGCCTTTGTTCCATGCATAATCAAACGTGTCAAGGAGTTGAGCTTCTGTTTTTTCAACATTGCTCTTATTCTTCATCTGTTCAACATCTAGAAAAGGGAACAAGAAAAGAAAAATGGTTAAAATTCTGCAAGCTGACATACACTATTGGGGGATCTCAGTCATATAGATAAGCACGTGTAGTACAATGAGTTGTAATTGTAGGGTAACAAAGCGAATTTTGCCATTGTCTAAGAAGAAATGTTGTATACGTCTTTATTTGATGACTCGCTTCAACCAGGTAAAAATGAAGACAAAAATGAATACAAAATCACCATGGCAAAGTAGTATTGCGCAACACCACCTCTTCACCAAACTATATCAATACATGACATTCAATCTTGAATTTGATTAGCTCGTTCATCCATTTAGTATATAGATATTGTTGTTTGTTTGTGTATAATTTGTACTTGTAGCCAATTTTAGCATGAACTTGTCACAAAAAAAAAAAAAAACATGTATCTAGGTGTCCATATATCGCTCACTCACATTTGAATGTCACTGTAATAGTTCCATTTTGTCAAATGAAAAGTATAGTTCTCTGTCTTGTATACTCTGCATTCATTGTAACGGTTCTGTTTTGTTAAATGAAAAGTTTAGTTCTTGTCTTGTCTTCTATACTTGACATTCTAGTTTTGTAGTTGTTTTCCTAGCCTTCTTGTTATTTCAACACTTCAACTACAGTTGAGTGACCTCTGTGTGTTTTGAGCATGTTACTGTTAGGGTTTACCGTTTCTAGGTAGGAATTGATACATTGTTGGCAATTCTTTGGCTAGATGTTGAATGGTTTGCTTATTCTTGGTGTGCTGATCACTTGTTTATCTACTTTTAGATTTTTTAGAAGAATTCTACCGAGATCAAGAATAAGGAGTGTCGCGACACCACTTTGAATGGTGCTATGCAAGAGGGCAAGGACAAAGCTATGCAAGAGGGAGATCTTCTTTTTGCATCTAGATCATCAAAACTGCTACTATCCTAGCAAATGGGAGAGCACAAAGTAGTTCGAAAACTCCAAAATCAAGTTCCCCTTGGTGTATGGAGCGTCCAGCCAAGACGAGATGTTAGCGATGTTAGTTTATTTGGCACTTTCCGGGGTTGTCCAAAACGCACCTTATTTCATTGGTATTTCTTTCACTGAATTGTAATAGGGTAGGTTATATAGGGGGTAGTTTCTCGCGTGATGCTCCTCCCCTTGCCTTCGCCAATTTGGTCCTGTGAAGCCGTTCCGTTTATCAAAGGTAAAATCATTCATGGCATATCATGCATAATTTTTTTATTTGTGTTCAAAATGCTTAAATTTGATTAAAATCGTGTTGTGCATGTTTGGGTCAAGTTTTTATATTAAGGGGATCTTGTTACCAATTTTAGAGTTTTGGTATTGCACATAATTTCCGTTTGATACACGCATCTTTAAAGGTGATTTTTTTTTACAATAGAAAAAAATTGGAGGCTAGGATTTTGTTTTGTTATGGGCTATTATTTCCTATTTTGATTTGGGATTTGTTTTACAAGAAAATCATATAAATATATCCTTAATTTATTTTGGAGATGACCAAACCTTTCTGAAAAAAATCTATCATAGTTATAAGAGTTTGGGTTTCCGTAGGTTTTATGAGTTGACAACCGCATCAACTCATATTGAGTGTTTGTGACGATCCTGTCTCAACGTTCTTGCATCCTGCATTCATCCGAATGTTTTTGGATTGTCCTGTTCATTTGGTGATCCGTTCATGCCTTGTTGCTGTTGGCCGAATTGACGAGAAGTCTATTCGGAGCCAGTTGATTCCGGAGATCGAACTTGAGGTTCATGGCAAACTATTGAATCAAAAAGAAGCTCGGGGAGCATCGTAAGTTGGCGAGCATAGGTAACGCTTAAGGGTAAGGCTTAAGGTAATCTGTTTTGCAACTTGTAACTTTTTTTGGTTAATAGAAAATAGTGGACTAGGCCGTGGTTTTGTCTTAGGGTTATTCGGACCCTAAGGTTTTCCACGTATATCGCGTGTCTTGTCTCTGTTTATTTTTCTGCTGCTTAATTATATTGCTCAAGCGTGTGTGTGTGACATTTTGGAAAAGGTTGTATTTTGGCTCAAGCATAACTGTTTTCTTACTCAAGCAAAACAACCTTTTTATCTATACGAAAATTTGTCATTTAAATTCTAACCCTTTAGTCCATTTTCGTTGGCTGTGCTAAGATAAACCAATCACACAACATAAGGTTAATTAACTTCTTGACTGCTTTTAAAAAGGGTATAATCCCAAAAAAAAATTATTTGTCCTATTCACCCCCCTTTAGAACAGGTTTACACTTCCGCGTAATTTCAAGCGACACTTAGGATTTTTCTTTTTCATTTTGTATAGCTTAGGGTAAACGATGATGATGATGTTTGGCTTATGCCTCTTTTGTAGCTGGTTTGCTCTTTTTTCTATTGCTATTGCTGACTGAGACGTCGGGCTAGATTGAAAACAAGGGAAACTCTGTCGAATATTTTAGAAAATACCTTGTGTAGAAGAGTAGTTCACTTGCTTGTATTGTTTTATATCGTGTCATATGTCCTGTGTCCCCTTTTGTGTCATTGAAAGCTGTCCATGTCGTGTCCTGTCCCCTTTTGTGTCCTTGAAAAAGCTGATTGTTTGTTGGTCTTATAATGACCTTTCATAAGGTAGATGGTTTGGAGAATTCTGTTTGAAGTTGAGTTATTTAGTGAGACGCATTCTACTTTTGTTCATAAAATTGCACCACTTTTTTACTTTCTTTATGCTTCTGTAATGACCTGATTGCTTGTTGAATTCATAGTTTCATCAGTCACCAATATCAATACTAGAATTATGCTAGTGTATTTGGTTCTGGAAAAATTTCAACATAGTCTCCCCTGTTTTTTGGTCCTAGCCCGACGTCTAACGTCTCAGTCCATACAACAATAACAACAATAGAAACAACATGAGGTTACGCACAAGCCCATCCCGGGCATTTCTCATTCTAAATCACAAGTCATAAGCTATATTCATAGCCAAAATCTATTGCCAAATTATCATTTCACAACGAAAACCATAATACAATAAATTTAAAACCCACGCCGGGCCGTTCTCATCACAATTATCAATTACATACGAAGTTAGGTTTCGCAATATTACAACTTGAAATTACAAACCTTAGTACATATTGATATTCCAAACTACAACAAATTGATCATTTTCCTAGGCCTTTGATTCACTTGAATAGCTTCAATCTTTTTCATTGCCTTTTCGAGTTTCCACTAGTCTTTGCAAAGCTATTGGTCCCATAGCTAACTTTCGCAGCAGCTAAGCTAACCTTTACAGTTGCATGATCAGATAATTTCTTTTCCCATCCTCTTGATTTAACAGATGGCCCTCTCCATTGGCCGCACCATATTTTTACTCTGCTCGAACTCCACCAACGAACATCTACGGCAATGAAAAGAATAACATTACAAAGTTGAGCATTATGCGACCAACTTAAATTGAAGACAGAGTAGCAAGCTATCAAAAATAAGAGATGGTCAACAGATTCATCTAAAGATGGGCAAGCCATTAACTAAGTCCCAATTTTGAACAAGGTTACAAGTGTTTAAGTTGGATTGTGTTCATATTCAGATTGGTGGACTTTTTTGGTGGTGTGTTCAGTTTGTATCCAGCGTATATCCTACAAGAATCCCCAAGCTTCGTGAATTATCATATGGAACTATGGACTGCTGGGTCCTGGAAGCAATGATCAGTCAGTCCATCCATTTGAGAAGGGAAGAAGGTATCCTATAGTCAAAGCAGCTGCTGCTGCTCATTCTCTGCTGCTGTTCAGTCAGTCCAACTCAATGTGTTGTTGAACCATGGCAATCTTGTTAGTCATGTTCGTTGTTGGACCATGTGTGGACTGCTAGCGTAACGACCCTAGCCCGTCCCTAGAGGTTAAGCCATAACAAAACGCCGGTGGAACTCCTGCCAAGGCCATATCAAATAACAATTACCTCATAAGCAACAAAAACATGATTAGAAGATGCCAATAAGCCTATCTTTAATGAACACTAGGTGAACTGCGCGTGCTAGCATGCGGAATCTCATGCCTGTGAAATTTGTACCTGTGATGTGTTGAACCTGTGAATTTTGTGTCTGTGATATGGAAGCATTTTTATGAGGAATTTTTAGGAATTCTTGCGAGGGATTTTTAGGAATTTTTGCCAGCGGTTTGCATATAGTACTTCGTAGTCATAGTTAAGTAGTGCGAGAGATGAAAAGCAAATCATACAAACCAAAAGATTTGCTTTTAGTGCATCATAAACATAACCATATCTATCCCAAAAGTAATGTGAAATCAAACATGTAAGTTATCAATATTCAGCAGAATAATTTAGTGCTCTATAGAGGAACAATGTAAACGGAGAAGCTAAAACCAGGCAACAAAGTAAACGATGGCTCTGTCTTAGACACGACTCTAATTTATAGTATTACCTGGGGGGAAAAAGAAATATTTATGCAAGTACACAGCAAAAGTATCCATGGCACCATGGCACCAAAGAAGGCCGTAACAAAACCACACGTGCATAATTACTCTGGCAACATATCAATGACAAATTCCAAGAGGTACACACATTTTGGTGTTCATAGGAAGACTTCACAATTGTCCAGGAATATTAACACGGGAATAGGTAGAACAAAGCCACCAAAGCAACAATTGGAACGACACACAAACTGTGTGCACGATAGCCCTACACAGATGGCAAATAGAAATACTATTACCCAAAAAAAAAAAAAAACGGGCTACCCCCAAAAATGCCCAGGAGGTATGATGGGAAAAAGACACCAACTCCGTACTGCATCAAACTTTGATCAGCTACAATCATCGGCTGCACAACATGAAGAGAAAATATGAACCGGAAAAAAAAAATAAAGGCGAGAACTTAAAAGGGCAAGAATCGCACCTTGCCCAACCAGTTTCAGCAGCCAACGCCACCGGAATAAGCGGAAGTCGCATGCAACACTCGATCAACTTGCTCTGCCAAGAAACCCCCTTTGAAGTAGAATATTCACATTATGCACTTTAATCGCTATTCCATCCGTAGTTTGACCAAAAAAAAAAAAGAGGGTCAAACAGATAGCTTGATCCATAAGTCAATGAAGGGCATACATAACCATCGCTCATTGACATGCCAAAAACAAGGAAAGGAACACATGGGCAAAAGTAACATAAAAGAGAGGCATAAAACTAAGAGGGCAATCACCAAATGTTAGCCGCAAGGCTCTAAAACTACATAATAAACTTATGAGTTCGGCCATATTACAACATTGAAATGCTTTGAATTCTTGTGGCATCGACTGCTAGATGGGATGAGTTCAGACCTTTACTCAACTATAGATATTAACTTCTGCCACTCAGAGATTGGCATTAGCACAAATGGAAATAAATTGTTGCCACATGATGTCTCCTTCAAATAAACCAAAAAGACAAGGCTGTTGGAATGCAAGTATGCCACAACTTAACATAAGTACGCTGTGCAATCCCTTGAAAGAAACCCAGCGACCTCATTCATAAGAGGACAGAATTGGCTAGCTGGACAGAGCAGCACCTCACAATAAAAAAACCCAAAAGGCTAGTTGGACACGTACAGCCACATGACTTATAATCGACCATGCGCAAAGGAAGAGAGATAATCCAAAGAACATGCCCTGAAGGATAGGCGATAAATATAATAACTGCAGGAATTAATGACTACCATAGACAGCCCTTTACGGTTAGGAGATTACAGCTTGAACCAAATAACAATGACATTAACCACGTTCCATGTCAAAACAAGAGTAGACTAACAACAGATTTCCAGTTTGAACCGGTAAGGAACCAATTAGCAAAAGGTTAACATGGTTAAGTGAACATGAACAATCACAGAACAGATTTCTCCTTTCCAACGTATCACTCCCTCATAAAGTTATCTCCCACTCTTTTTTTAACTCTATGATCAAGGATTGGGGTTGCACCCACTCCCACTACTGTACCTCAAATAACTCGTGCACTACATATTATCTGCGCTACAAAGAATCCAAGGATCAAGCACACAATCTCACAGGATACATACAATATGTAGGGTACACACACTTGCTTATAGTATCATCAAGAACATGTGCATATCGATACAAAATGATTAAGGTTAAGCTGTAGAAGCGAAGGCCAAAGATTGCTACCCCAGAGTATATCAGGACTATGCACACAACAGCAAATAGCAATGCACCTGATAATTGCAATCGAAACATCCATCTCTAGAAGTATTAGAAGCCATCTGCCTCCACAATTGCTGAATGCTAAAACCAATAACCATAAACTCCATGGCAAATGCGAAAACTTGCTAAAATACAAATTTGAGAACAATGATAACAGTAAACTTATCATGCAGTGGATATATTCCATTGAGATTTAAACCAATTGGCATGAGCCCACATCATTGTGCAAGAAACAATGCCCTCTACTATGCGATTAACTACTCATAATGGTCCTTTATATTTTTCATAATTGACCAGAACTTAACTAATCTTTAATTGGTTCCTTGCAACACCACTCCCAAAGTGTAGCTCAGCTCAAAAGGCATATGAAACAAAATACATGTCCCAAAAATATGACAGATAGAAAACCAAGTTGCGAGTCCGTGATAGGCTCGATACCTATCAAATGTTTATCTAAAAACCAAGAAGTTAACAGTACACCAATAGCTTCTAACACACTATGAACTAAATGCCAAACCACACAAATTAAGCCAAGGAAGCGCATACACGCAAAGTGAAGACCAGATACAATGGTCCTCTAGTTATATACATGCCAACTCAAATCCTGAAGAGGAGAAGGAAATGGAATTTATGAAGTGAAAGAGCATGGTGGAATATCGACAGAGAAGAGTATGACATGTAAACGTATGGTAGAAAACAGAAATGGCACAACCTTAGAAGGTACGAGCTAGTGCTTGGAAAAGCAAACATTCTATTTTAAAACTATATTGAAGACAATACCTCCACCCTTTCTCTTTTCTTCCATCTATTTGAGGAAACACATTTGAATTTTCAGCCAACCAAAAATTAGGGAAAATATGAGGCAACAGTCATACCCAATGGTCTAGCTTGAGGCTGCTTTATTGGGTCCCCACATGTTCAGGCCCCCATTCAATCCAATTTTCCTTTTCAAAAATGTTCTACCCTGGACCAAAAAGAACAAGAAGAATTAGAAAAATACTGAAGTAAAGAAGAAACAAAAAGGAAACATGAGGTCCTTCCATTACCCCCTTAGATGTCTTCAAATATACAAGCTTATGATTCAGGCAATTGGCTTATAACAAAATTTATGGCAACAAAGAATGATCATAAACCACAATAATAATATGGACATAAGATCAAAGAACTGCTAAAAATTAGTATCTTTCATCCTGAGCAGGAAAAACCAGCTCAACATACGGGTAAATGAGAACAAAAGTAGTATTAACATTGAAACCAAATTCCTTTCTTACTTCCAGTAAGGACTCTTAACTGTGAATATAGATTGAATGAAAAAGAGCTGGGGCAATAGCAAGGGCTCAAAACAGTATTCTGGACTTAAGATCATAGAGATCATAGAAGGGTCCAAACACTAAAACCCAATTCCTTTGATAATTAAAGAAAGAAAATTCATCATTACCGAAATCCTAAAAATTCAAAATTTTGAATATTGAAGGTATGAAAAAGAGTTGTTGCTAAAAGAAGTGGTCTAGTCTACTTTCAAAGTCCACACTTGAACGAGACAAATAGTTTGTTACATACTGAAGACCAAGTAAATTCTAATGTCAAAAGTATGAATAGCACAATAAAAAAGCATATACAACTTCAATCACATTTTCATTTCCAAGAACAGAGCCAAAAGCACATACAGCTTGAATAGATGGGTTCTCATGGTGTTTCAGATCAGCTACCAAACAAACGAAATCCGCTACGATCTGACCGAAATAGGGCAAACTCCTGTGGGGATTTGAAGTGCCAGATCTACAAATCTATCAAACTACACTTTTCATAGATGCATACATACTGAACAGTAAGCTATTATACCTTTTGTTGCCGAGGACAAGGTTCTGACTCTCATTTTCAGTATCCCTGCACCGAGCGCACTTGGCAGCCAAAAGGAAGCGCTTGGATGGCACAGAGACAGCGAAAATTGCTTCGTCAGCAGAGAACTGGGAACAGAGAGAGAGAGATTAAACACAGACAAGAAATACCTTAATCTCCGAACTAAGGTGCAACCTGAATTTAGCATTTTGGTGAGAAAACTTGAGAGAGAAGCACAAGGGGAAAAAATTGTTTCAATTGGTTTCTTCTTTTTCTTGTCTAATCTCACCCAAAAATGGTCAGAGCTTGCACGAAATAATTTTGTTTTCTTATCTGATCCTTTCTCACCATCCAATCGAGTGGCGAGCGGCTAAAATTAGCTCTAATTCTGACAATACTTAAAATACTCAAACAAAACACCCACAAAACTTAATCGAAGGACACAAAACCCATGCACAAACGGAGGAAATCCATGCATAACAAGAACCCAAGCGGACAAAATCCACATGCAAAGAACCCGAAGTAGGAAAACAGGTAGAAAATCTCGCAAAACAATGCGGGATAAAAAAAACTACATACAACCAGCAGCACACGGACCTTATCAAGGAATCTAAATTATCACAACCCACACCCAAAAATTTTCAAGAACACAAATCACATGACGAGAACAACACTCACTTCCTCTTCTTATCCCATCCTTTCTCACCATGCAATTGGGTCAGAAATTTAGAAAACGCTCAAACACCACACGTGCACCGGACTTTGTAATTAAAGTGCATGGACAAAATATTGACAAAACAGAAGGCAAAAATAGATACATAAACCTTTATGAAAAAGGGGGGAAAAAAAGATATTCAAACCCCTTCTTTAATATCCCTATTTTAAAAAGTTGTCCTAACATCCATTTAAACTACTAAAATTATAACGAGCAACAATAGGGATAATGACTTGAACAGAAGTCATCTTAGTAGCACATTGTCAAGTATTATTTACCTAGTCTCTACTTTTGAGTGCAGAGGTGAATAATGAAAAATATTAAAACTCTAGCTGCAAAGAGAGTTTGAGCAGACCAAAGAGCATTCCACCGATTCAACTTTGAAAGGAGCATCCAACCCAATTATGGCCCTCTCTTATTTCACGGAACCCAATTTATTAGCACAAAATTTGATAAATAAAGAAGTTGTAAAACAATTATGTTGATTATAAACATAGATAAATTATGGGAAACAAAATTCGGAGTGAATCCACAATGTTCAACAAAATTAAATGGTCAAAAGACTCAAAACTCAACTTTAAATGACAGACCAAAAAAACTTAAAACTCCATCTTGTTTATTGGAGTGGGTAAAAATTGGTATTGAGAAGATCATAAAAAAAGGAGATACAGACAACAACAAAAATAGTCATACCCCATCAAATAGCAATGCTCATTGCTAGAAAGTCATAAAAGCAATTCTTTGCGGACACAACTTAGTACATAAAAGCATTATGTGATAGTTGGCGGCTTTCTAGGCAAATTTTTGGCCCAGTTCGATAACAGTTTTGCCCAGAGCTATTTTGTTATCAGAAGCTAAGCTAATCATACCATAACAACCTATCATGCAACTCATACATGTTCATTCTATCTAAGCTAGTGACAAATGAAACACAGAAGCATGTAATAATAAAGCAAAATAAAACCATTCGATCTTACAAAGCTCTCAACGCAAAATCTTTTTCTTTGCCGTCTCCATACCTGTAACCCAGCGGCATTTTTACCCAAACCTTCTCACCAGAAACAGAGAAAGCCCTACAAAAAAAAAATAAAACCCAGGATGGAGAGAGATATCAGAGAGCAAGAAAATGGGGAAAATCATACTTATAATGACCCAAGCAATCAAGTTCTGACCTTCAAAATCAACTACGGAAAGGAACACATACTGATTAATTAATATTCTCTGGTGTAGCAGCAAGGTATTGAACACCTACCTGCATATTAACAAGCTGATGAAAAAAAATCAACAAATCAGTTACATATTGTGTGTGCTATTAAAAGTTAAAACCCTACCTAGACCTTCATTGTGTGTGTGTGTGTATAAGGGTGTTGTATTAGAGCATCTCCAACCCTGAACTAAAATTAAACTGAAACCCAGAATTTGAGTGTAAAATCTCTTTTTGGTGTTCTAGTCCTTACTCAAACTCAACTCAAATTTGAGTTCTACTCAGATCCAATACCAAATAACCAAAATTCGATGTTGACTCAAACCCAAACTCAAATTCCAAATAGTGGCGGTACCTGGTGGTTGGAGGCATCGACGATGTTGGCGCCGGAGGCGGCAGAAGCTGATGGTTGTCGGCTGATGGCTTTCAAGGGCCAGAAAAACACGCAACTGCAGAAATACACGTCCATAAATCGACACGGAAAAGAGAAATCCAAGAAACAAGAACCGAACATGAAGGAACGAGTAACAACCGCTGATTTCAGCACCAAATGAACGAAAGCAACATGAGCAAATCACAAAGTCTATGGTGAAGAACCCCCCCAATAACAGCTCACCGTCCGTCACCTAGGCTTCTTCTTCTGTTCTTCTGTCGGTGTCCAACAGTCTCCTCTCTCTCTCTCTCTCTCATCTGCTACGAACTAACGAAGGAAAGAATAAGGCGAATGTGGAGACGTGGCTTCATCTAGCCCACGTCCTTCACATGAGGCGAATAGACGAAAACGCCCTGGGTGCCCAAACCAGTGGCTCCCCAATTGAGGGGCACAATTGGAAAAATCGGACAAAATATGGCAAACGTTCCAATTGCTTTTGTTCTCTTAGTTTTAAAGCTTTAGATAGGCAAGCTTGAGCTTGTGTTGACTAATTTTGGTAGTATATGAATCAGGTAGCTCAGCTCAAGCTGAAGCTTGATCTTATCAAAAGGTTCCACATTTATTTTTTGAAGTCCAACTTTCACATTTCATTAAAACCAACACCTAATTCCATTAGTTGACTTTTGAGAGATAGAGTAAGAACATACATGAAGGACTGTTTACCAAAAATAATGGTGCAAGCCTGGAATAAATAAATTTTCCTAACATTTGAAAGTTCATCCTATGCTAGATTGAATGTTCAGAGAAATAGAGAGAGAGGGATCACCCGTATAGACAATGAGCAAGATCGACGACCGCTGGTAGAAAATCGGTGATGGGTTCGTTCATTTGGGTGGCGCGATCGTCGACCTTGGGATTTGCGCGGGATTGTACTGGTTTGTCTTGCATCCTTTTTGACTGGAAAGTAGAAACAGAAAACCCAAAGTATTGACGCAAAATATTAAAAATTCCCAAACTTTAAGTATATAAACTCCGGCTCAGAGGCTGACTTGAGCCAATAATGAGCTAAGCCATGAGTGAATTGCAACCAGGTTGGCTTATTTGCAGCTGTAACAAAAGCATAGAGGCAAAAATTACGAACAAATAAGGAAAAGGCAAGACACAGATAATGCATACCAATTCTCCAACTAATTACTTTATCTCCGAAATTATGACTATATGTCAACTACTTTAAAGGATTACAAAGCCTGAAATGATGTACAAAAGTTCCATACAAAAATGAGTATAAAACATAATTTGAATGATTTGAATTTTCTTGCATAGCTGGAATACTTTAACACCTGGCCCTGAAATTAACCTATGATTGATTGATCGATTGCTCATTAGGGGAAAGTTCAAAGAAATGAGACACTTTGGCAGTTTTTTTGTGGTTTCAATTCAGAACTTGGTCAGGGAAGGAGATTGTTTTTGGGCCACGCGGGTGCAAAACATGGAGGGGATGCTTTCACATTTGTTTTTCCCTCGAACGGCTACTGATGGATTTTTTCCTTTAAAGGATTACAAGGCCTGAAATGATGTACAAAAGTTCTATACAAAAATGAGTCTAAAACATAATTAAAATGATTTGAATTTTCTTGCATAGCTGGAATACTTTAACACCTGGCCCTCAAATTAACCAATGATCGATTGCTCATTAGGCGAAAGTTCAAAGAAATGAGACACTTTGGCAGATTTTTTGTGGTTTCATTCCAGAACTTGGTCAGGTAAGGAGATTTTTTTTTGGGCTATGCGGGTGCAAAACATGGAGGGGATGCTCTCACATTTTTTCCCCCCCTCCAACGGCTACTGATGGATTTTTTCCTCTCTACAAGACCTGATCTAATTTGCAAAGACTCTAGCCACACAAACTCCAGTAGTTCATACGCACAAACCTTCAAAGCAGCCAAAAAAAAAAAGAAAAGAAAAAGAAAACGAACGTGATTAATTGACCACGAAAAACAACCTTTGATCACCACCAAAGAAAAAACCCTAAACACGCAACTGCACACCAAAATCAACCTCATAAAAAAACACACCAGAAAAACACGCAACTGCAGAAACGCAAGTCCATAAATCGACATAACAATTGCTTTTGTTCTCTAAGTTTTAAAGCTTTAGAAAAAGAAAGTAACCTCCAAATCACAATGAAGAAAATAAATTCAAAAAATCACAAAAATCAAGCCAAACCCTAGAAGGGGAGATACAGGAGCCGCCGACCTAAGCAAAGAACAAAGCAACCAGAAAACACACAACACGTCCATAAACCGGATGAACGAAAGGAATATCAGCAAACCACAAAGTCTACGACGAAGAACACTCCAACACTGTCTCGTCTCTCTCTCTCTCTCAAATCAACCAAACTCAAGCAAGTAATAAACCTGAACAGTTACCTGTCGATGCTAAGCAAACACCTCCCACCGATCAACAAAGGGGGACCATCCACACACGTCACCGTTCGTCACTCGTCACCCAGGCTTCTTCTTCTCCTGTGCTTTTGTCGCTGTCTCCTCTCTCTCTCTCTCTCTCTCTCTCTCTGCCATCTGCCCCCAAACCAGACGAAGCAAAGAAAAAGGCAAAAGCAAAGCGGAGACGTGGCTTGATGTAGCCCACATTGTTCACATGAAGTGAATTGACGAAAATACCCTCGGTGCCAAAACCAGTGGCTCTTCAATTGAGGGACACAATTGGAAAAATTGGACAAAATATGGCAGACATTCAATTGGCTTCAGTTCTCTTTTATTTAAAGCTTTAGATATAAGGTCCTAGAGTGAAAGATACGAAGTTAGACAACCAATCTCAAGAAATAATTTCAGAATCTGCAATTTCATCAACTTCAACTTAAAATCTGACTTTGCATAGAAATAACTAAGGTACAAACTCCACATACTTTTTAAGGTCTATGAATCTAGTTTCAAAATCAGAAAACGGTTCGTAATTTCATCGCTCGAGTTAAGAATTATGGCCGTTTCCCCAACATGTGTTGGAGCAGACAGCACAGTTCCGAAAATGAGTGATGCTAGGTTAAGAATTTCTATAGAGCTCAATACTTCGAACTTGATCCTGAAATTTTTGCCGTAGATAGAAGACTCATAGAGGAACTCTCAGTAAAATTCTCAGAAATTTAAGAACTTTTGAACTATCTCAATAAAATTCCCCAAAATCAGACAAACATGAATTTTCCAATTCTGCAGAATTCTAAACCAAGTAATTTCTGTTCTAAACTACTTAAACTACATAAAATCCAAACATTCAGTAGGGCTTTCATGAGTTCTTCAACTCCCTAACAAAAACCCAACTCCCAATTCCAATTAAACTTGAAATCAATCTACTAGAGCAGCAAGGAATATGAATTTCACTCTAATAACTTGGAATTCATACCTACTTGAATTTCGATCAGCAAAGCTAGGATATTTCCTTCTAGAATTTCGATCAGCAAACCAAGTATTAGTGTAACAAGAAGCCAAAACATATACAATTATTTACCTGCCGCTGCCGTTGCTCGAGGCACAACTTCTCTGAATTTGCCATGCCAAGCACCTCTGATCGGGTTTGAGCCTTGAATCTGTGGGTGGCAACTTCTCCTGCATAAAGTTACTTTGGGAGTCAAATAGAATTTCAAGGATTGACGTTGAACACCCATCGAAACAATTAGGGGTTTTTTTTCTTTCAAGAAACTCAATTTAGGTTTTTTTCCTAGCAACTCAGCAATTAGTTCAAGGAGAGAGAGAAAGACCTTCGTGGTGGCGGTCGCTGGCAGTGGGGAGCGCTGCCCTCATCTGCAGTGACCAGGAGAATCAGCCCGAGATAGGGAGAGGGGATTTGAGGATAAAAGACTTGGGGTTGGGTACCGGTGGTAGAGGTGGGAAGCATGGTCACCGGTGGAGATGGAAGCATCGTCGCCGGTGATGGTGGTGGTGGTGGGAGCAACCCTCTCTCCTGATTCTCTTCTCATCATGAATGTGGGGATGGAAGGAAAAGGGGAAATGCGACCTAGAAGCTGGTTTTTTTATTTAAAAGTCAAAACGACGCCGTTTTGAGATGACGCAGCGGTTGTGTGAATGGTTGTGTGTCCGTACATTGTGTCTAGCATTTTTGTATTACAAGATTGAGAGAGAGGGAGACGCATGTAGAAGGGACCAAACAAAGCTTACAGTTTTGCCAAAAGGAATATGACCGTTTCTAAATTTTTTTCAACACTTGCCCAAGACCAAAGAATAAAAGAATGTAGAATATTTTGATGTAAAAACTTTCCCATAAAAACCATAGTAAAATATTATACATCGAAACAAGCAGAGCCTAGATATAGTCCATCCACACAAGTTGTCAAGAGAATTCTATAGATTGACTCAAAGCCCTTATCAAACAGGCAGACAATCATACAACTTTGATAGAATCAGAATTTCCAAATGAGTCTCTCATCATGGATGATACAGGCAGGGCATGGATGGCATCCCCAAGTGTGGAGGATTTGCAAATCATATTTTATGCTAAAAACTTTAAATTGTGGGGGGGGGGGGGGGGGGGGGGGGGGGGGGGGGGGGGGGGGGGGAGGATGGTTTGGAGGGGAACTTACATGCGAAATAACGTACTTCACAAACCCCAATCATTTTCCTTTCCTTAATAACTCTCTCTACGATTCTTCATCCAAACACAACCCAAGAATAAAGGATCTCAAGAAAGCTTGCTAATCCTTTACACTCCTTCGAGGTCTCACAGGCGATTTCCTTGGTAAGAAAACAGCTTTACCTCACTTTATTAGACTTCATGTCTATTTAGGCTGCACCCTTCCTGGTGTTTCTAGCTCTGTTATGCTTCCAAAATAAATATAAAGACTCATAAATGTAATGAATTTGAGTTTCACAACTCACAAGCATTTCCCTCACCTAATACAAGGCACTAGCAATCTGCACTCGTTAGGATTACCACCTTCCTTACACGTCAATGCTAAAAGAAATTAAGAAAGGCAACAACTAACCATTTTTTTTAACTTCACAGAAGCAAAATAAATATCAGCCTACATGCTGGGGCAACAAATCCAGTAAAGGTAAAACAATGGGAGGAGAGTGCATAACTAATTTATCGTTTTGACAGATATACAGTACAATTTTAAGTTGCCATCCATACAAGTTTTCAAGAGAATGTATAGACGCTAGACTAAAATCCATTACCAAACATGGAGGCAGTAACATAAGTTTGAAAGAACAAAATTTTCAGGAAGAATCTGTCATCAGGCACTCAATGCCGCTAAGGATAATCACCAATTGCTTTCCGAATCCCTTCATAAAGCCCTAGGGGAGGCTCCAGAACTTCTGTTCAAGGGTGACAAAAATGTTCAGAAAATTTTTATATACCAAACCCCAGATAAGTAAAGGTATTTATTTTGGTTTCAAATTAATTCGGCATAGGTTATTTTGTTTACTTGAGCCATAATATGTATTTACTCAAACATTTAAGTAAATTTTCATTTACTTTGACTTCGGAGGAATAATTCAGTGCATACAATATTAGGGGAAAATAAAATCATACGTGACAAAACATAGTACTTTAGAGCACGTTTTGAACCCAAGGGTTTCGCTTGAACCCCCTCAAATGATGCTAGAGCTGCCCCTGATCAAGCCTCAGCAGAAGTCTTAAATTGCAAGATGTTTTAACCTAACAATAAATCATTAAAGCCTATCGCAAGTAGGTTAAGGTTTTCAAGAGATGCGTCCTCCTCCATGAAAAAATCTCAATGCTTGGATAATATTCCAGTGCATCAGAAGACAACTGAATCATCCAATCCATAAAATCAATTTAAACTCTAACAGTTTCTCCAAAGAATTCCCAAACACCACCTGCCTTGTTTCAAAATCCGAATTAAATTTCTTCTTCTCTCCCGCCTTTTCTTATCCATCCAAGCGGAGAGATGAGTAAAACAGTAAATACATAGCGAGGAAAACGCAACACTAATTTGGCAGTTGGCTTCAAGTCTTCAACAGGAAAATAAAATGATACAATTTCCATTCATATTCCATACGTACCATCAAGACAATCATAAACTGATCACTAAATTTACTTTGTGAAACATCCATATTTGGGACAAACAATTACTCTATCTATGGACTCAACTCATTTATCAAACAAGCAGGCAATGGAATAACTTTAAAAAGAACAAAATTGTCCGGGAAGGATCAGTCATAATGCAATGATACACCAACTACCTCTCCAATGCCACTCAGAACAGTTGTATTAAGAAATCCTTTTTCAAGCCTCAGCAGAAGCCTTTGAGCTCCTAAACCCCTTTTTCAACTCAGCAACCCTCTTCACACACCCGGCCTTCGACTTCCCCGGCACAGCTGCCGCGATCTTCTCCCACCTCATCGGCACATCCTTCGGAAACGCCTTCAGTGCATTCAACAGAGCTATATCATCTCCGCCACTCCAACCCACACTCTCTCTCACCACCACACCACCCTCCACCACCACACCACCATCTCCGCCACTCTCCGCCTCCTCCTCGATCCGCTTGTCCACGGGCTTCCGGTCCTTCAAAAACCGCACAAACGAATCGGCATCATTAGTTTTCCTCTCTCCCATTGACTTGGCAGCCTTGATCACGCTCTCCACCCCGTGCCGCCCCCGGAACGCCTCCGCCACCGCCTCCCACCGCCCCGGCTTCCCCACCGGATGCTTCACCAACAACTTCTTCAACAGCTCGTAATCCCCCTCGTCCCACTCGCTCTCTCCTCCGCCCTCGACCGCCGATTTATCACCCAAATTTGCCTCCGATTGACACGGCCCTCGCAAATCATCTCCATTCTTTATACACTCAACGGTTTCCTGAACCGGATTGAATACCGATTCGTCTGGTTTGCGGGGTCTGGACCGGCGATTGGGGGTTTTCTTGTCGAGATCCGGGGAGGGGGATGGGGGAGGAGGAGGGGGTTCGAGGAGTTTGCCGGCGCCGACGCGGATGTCGCCGGCGGTGAGGGAGGAGGGGGCAAAGGGGCCGAGGAGGAGGGAGAGGGCGAGCCAGAAGAGGAGGGATTGGAGGGGCTCGGGTTGGGGGGAGAGGAGAGACAGGGAGAAGAGGAGGGTGGAGAAAGAGAGGGAGATGAGGAGGGAGGGTTTGTGGAGGGATGGGGGGTGGGGTTGGGGAGGGGAAGGTGGGGTGGAGCGAGATTGGAAGAGGAATCTGGGTCTGGTTTCTGCTTCGTCTAGGAATTCCATTTTTCCAGAGACAGCGAGAGAGAGAGAGAGAGAGAGAGAGTGTGGCCGTTAGATAGTATAACAAACAAAAAAACAACTGAACTTCCTCCTCTCTTTTTTTCCCAGCCCGTTTGGATCCACTTAAGCATGCCTCAATTAATTTCCTTCTTGATTTGTTTCGGTCAAAAGACGATCATCCACGTGCGCCTTGACTGTAGAATTCACAAGTAGTAGTAACTTTCTTGCAACTCGACCACAATAATTAAACCTTAGTCAATTATGTAAGGAACAAACTCACCAATCAACCGGACTAACTCTTGTCCTAACAAGTGAACTTTGCTACAATTATGCTCTTATATCTATTTTGCCTTCCTTATTTATTTTTTAAAATTATTTTTTAACAATTTTAAATCAAAATTTAGTGATAAACAATCTCCCTAAACCCTAAAAAAATAATAGTGCTAAATATTCCGAATTAGTCTTTCATTTTAAAATAAAATGATTCACGTTTTTCCAAAAAAAAAAAAATCAAAACATATTAAATTTTGGAATTATATGTTTGTGAATTAAATACTTGGCTTGCCCAGAGAAAATAGAAGCAATGGTAGAATTGCTCATCAATTTTTACTAGCATATATCCGCACACGCGCGATGTGTGTGTAATTTTCAGGAAAAAAATTTCCAGGGAAAAAATTCCCCTCAGGCTTAAAGTGAAGCAAACAGAAGAAAAATGAAAGCGAACAAAACTTTTATGCTTTGTATTATTTTTGTTTGGTAAGTTTTTTGTTAAATAAATTTTATAGTTTCTCGCTTCAAGACGACTATTGTAGCCCGTTCGACTAAAGTCTATAACTGCAAACATCTATGGTGCTCACTCGGTTTTAACTAAGGCTCCCTATGTTTGGGTTTAATTTTTTTTTTGGTAAAATATTTTACTTGTTTTTTGGTATTTAGTTTTGTAAAAAATGAGAAAAACATTTTACATGTAAAATATTTTTCATTAATTGGATAAAAATGAATTACCCTTAAATCATTTGTAAGTTATTTTCCGAAATGAACCCGCTGCGTTCTACTGCAATTCTTACTGCTCAGTTTTCTCGATCATCAGTCCTGATTCACGATCAATTCCGATATTCTCATATCTTTTCACCGTTTAAGCCCCTTCTCTACATTATTTTGTTGATTACTGAAAATATTTTCAAGAGTCAACCAAACACCACAAAACAAAAGTTTGAAATTTGTTTTCTAAAAAAACATTTTATAGAAAAAATATTTTACATCGAACAAACAGAGCCTAAAACTAACGCAATACAAGATGTCGGCTGTGGAGTAATGGTCTCTGGGTTGCAAATTGCAACAAACCAACTCTTCTGAACCAACCATTTACAAAGAAACTATTTTGAAATCATGTGCAAAGGGAGCAGATTGATGGAGAAGAGAAGCAACGCATGCAGACAAATCTCCTAAAGAACTCATATGTATCTTGCTCAAACTACACAATCATAGATTTTTCTTTGAAGTTCAAGAAAAGATATACAAATTTTCTGCGATTCTATGTTCGAATTTTTTCTTCTTTCACGACGAGAGAAAAAAATGAGGAAATTGTTCTCTACTCTATAGGAGGGAGGATAATCGACCAACCTTTAAGAGGAAAGAGAGTTTAGCAAGGAGGAATAAGGGCGGCCGTAACCTTATGTTCTTCCAATGGTTATGTTAATCATTTAAGCATAGTTATTAAACCCCGTTTGAGAAGCAATAAACAGAAGGAGTAATCCGTTCCATTTTCCCTTCTTAAAAAATAAGTATTTATTTTCAATTTTTAAACATAAAAATAAATGTATTTATGAAAATAAATTTTCAAATTTTTTACATTGTTCAAAAGATATTATCGAGATCTATCGAACAAAATTCATATTGCCTATTTTGTTGATTTTAATAAGCTCATTATTTTTAAGCTTAAAAATAGGTACTTATTTATTTAAAAAAAATAACTATTTTGGAAACTGGAACAGGGCTGAAATTTGAGAAAAAGTAGGAGAGATCTCTGCCATTGGCAGAAACCTCGAGGGGGTCAGTGAAATTTATCCTATTTCTTTACAGGGACGCAATTTCATTGCCAGGGGATATCTTTCTTGACAGTATATAAACCGCAGGAGCAGAGGAGGCGATCCCAACCCAAACCCTACTAGCCGTTGGTTGCCGAGACCATATTCCGAGGCTCCAACACCGGCGACGATTTTTTCGCACGCCGTTATTAACAATCGCGTTCACAGGTACGAAAGCATTTTATCTTGGCTTCAACTAGGATGAATTTCGATGGACGAGGTTTTTTAGTTAATCCAAACCACCCTTTGCGAATTCTCGAATTTGCAGTGTTCTTGTCATTGTCTTTGTGCGTGCGTGCGTGTGTGTGTGTGTGTTTTTTCTCCCATCAGGTGTTTTGCGTTTGGCTCCACTTTCGCATGTTAACTGTTTGATAGAATTCTTCAGCTAGAAAACCTTTGCTTTCATTAATGTTACTTTTTGTTCTTCTTGAATTAGATATATTTTAGTACACCCAAGTCCCAACTGATCTTTTCATATTCATATTCATATTCACTGCGTTGTGCTTTTAAAATAGCATGAATAGAAGGGGCATACTCTGAAGGGTTATAAGCATGGAAACTGGATTAATAGTGAAAGGGTTTACAATCTTTTAATCCCATCCATCTAATAGTGAGGGGGTTAATGGTATATTGGTATTGATACCACATCCCCATGTACAGTTCATAGTTTCTGAGATATAGTATCGGACAGTGTATCCAATGTGAAATCCTGACCACAAAAGTTTATGGATGTAAAATTCAATGCAATGCTATAGGTCAGACAAACAAACGGGGCTAGAGGGAGGGTAGAAACAACAAAAATACTTAGAAGTATAAGGAGATCGGCAAGCAATCCCAAAAGAAGATTGTGTTCGGAGTCGCTATTCTCATGCTTAGGTCAATTAACTTCCAAAGTCGGAAGTTCCAATTGGTCTAACGCTATGAAACCAGAGTCCTTCCTAGGGTGAGATGATCTACAAGAGTAATCTTTTGGAGTCACGAGAATAACCACCTTCTCATTTTAATAAAGCTGGTTTGTTTGGACTGATGAAAGTGCATTATCCTTCTCATGGTGTGTATGTTTCAGATGAATATTGAGCATCTTACCTACATCTGAAATGATGATTAAATGCTTATTATTATCCCCTTCTTTTCCTCCCTTGTTTAGTACTTTAAAATAATATTTAGAGACAATACAATTCTACTAAAGTTCCATAGTAATGCCATTTCAGCTCACTGTAACATAAGTGTGTTATTCCAAACTCTAGCTCTATTTTTGGTTTCACTGAGATGTTTGGAACCAGTTAACCTCAAGGGAAGTTACATATTTCTCTATGAAGCACGGATACTCTATTTTGGCCTCTCTATCACGTATCGTACGCGTATCGGATATGGATATGCTCCAAATACTTGTCTGATATATTTTTTAAAGTATCCTGCTTTTAAAATTATTTTTTGGTATCCTGATACGTTTTGGATACGTGTTGGATATATGCGGGGATAAATATATTATTACTTAAAATATATGGGTAAAGATTGCAATTATGACTATATATACTCTCTTTTTTCCCACCGACACCAGAAAGGCAGAAATAGAAGACGATCGATATCCCCCCCCCCCCCCCCCCCCCCCCCCCTCTCTCGCGCTTGCTGTGTATATGTAAATATATATCCAGCCGGAGCTCTTGTCATCTCTCTCTCTCACGCGTCTGATTTTAGTGTTTTTTTACTAGTATAATTATGGTGAACTTGTGTAATGGAAAACTTTAATCATTAATGGAATTTTAGGAATTAAAGATTTTATATATATATAATATTTTTTTATTATTTTTATATTCAACGTATCCTCAACCTATCATATCATTCTTTTTGGAAAAATCACGTATCCGCATATCCGTATGGTACCGTATCCGTATCTTGTATCTGTATCTGTGCTTCTTAGGGTAGGCCTATACAAATGGACTTGTATAGTTGTGTATAAGGTGTGTTTCTATTTTTGTAGTGCCTTAGTGTTGGCACAAATGTGGTGTAAATTTCTGCGAATGTTAATGTATTGCAAGCGCATAGTTTTTTTTTCCTTCTTAATTGTGTGAGGGAGCTTTATGATGGTTAGCCATAAACTGCCAAGGGCTAATACAATGTAGTGTTTTTACTCTGTGTAGTACAAAATGGAAAGGGAAGAACCCATGTTGATGATTGATTTGGACACAAAGATTTTCCAGATCTTTTCAGATTTTATGTCAAGGTTAGTGTGGAATCCTATGTAACTGAAGGTTGATCTTTAAATTTAGAATAACTTTGCCATATTTATTTTGATTACCAATTGAAATATACCTCAAGGTTGTGCAAAACTAGTGTGATATTTCTATTGAAGAACTGCATTTTTTAAAAAAAAAAATACACCCTTGAACTTGTCTACATGATTGAATGGCGATTTGAGTACGGTATGAAGTCATACCTTTTAATTTTGGAATTATACACTCTTGTGTCTTGCATTGCAATTTGTATTGTCTACAAACAAGCCACCCCTTGTGTACAATGCTTGTGGACATACTTGAATCCGTTGGATGTAGAAAATAGGCAGTGTCAGGTTGTGGAATCACATACCATAGGAAATAAATACTAGTCCCATAATCGGATCTCCAACAATCAACTTCATGATATTGACATGCTACTATGCTAGAACACATGCTATGGATACTCTAAGCCCCCTAGTAATAGCAAAATGGATGACTAAGTTTTGCTTACAAATCATGCCCACAGTTTTTGAACATATAAAGAATTATTTGAGATGTCCATAATATTAAAAGTATTAAAAGTGGACAAGAAAGGTGGAACGGAGGGAGTATATACTTGTCATACTTATCTTACACGTAGTTTTAGCCAGTGTTCTAAATGGCGCTCGACGCTAGTCGGGCGGCGAACCGCCGCCGAGCGATTCGGCGTTTTTTTCCAAAATATTTTTTTAATCAAGCTCTGCCAAGCCCCACCAAGCCCGCCAAAACGGCCGCCTAGCTCCGCAAAATATCCCTCAGTCGCCTAGCTGCCAAGCTCCGCCGAATCTCCCTACCTGCTGAATGAGCCGCGGAGGGGGAAATCATGGTGCCAAGCGCCTAGGCCACCATTGAGAATGCTGGTTTTAGCACCATGATCCAACAACTTCCACCCATTAAGCGAAAGCGATGTGAGACAAGTACCCGCCCCAAGCACATCAAACTCCTCTAGCTCGTATAATATGTGGCCCACCCAAGCACAACAAGCACCTCAAGCTCTTTCCTTGTCGTGGCCACCAAAGCACGTCTCCTCGCGGGACCTGCCAACACTTTTGATTGGTGCAAGGCTTTGATATCACCTGTAACTACCTCGCCTACTGATCTGCTAACCCTTAGTCTAACCATCTGACTCAAAGTTATAACTGAGGTTAATAGTAGCTAGTTAGGATTACCTTATAGACTACTCAGTCTTATTATATCTAATCAATGTGGGACTAGGGAGGGATTTCTTAGAAAGACTGAAACCCGGAGGAGCAGAAGACCCTTTCCCCACAAAGAGGGTACAAATCAACCTTTTGACAACCACCGGACAAAAGTGAAATAGAAAACTATCTCGATGGGAGATTGTGCAACTCCAATTCGACATTTGTTGCAAAGCTTTGAACCGAGGCAGAACTCTACTTTTTCAAAAGTACTAAAGAGGATCTCAGGCTCTCAGCAACAGTGCAAAGTTGGCATGTTGTTTGACTGAAATTGTTTCCTTTATGCACATTTAAATGAAACAACGAAGAGAAAGCAATTAAAAAAATTAATCCTTGTGAGCTGCTGCACAAGAAAGTTTTTTATCTCTAGGATAGACACATCCAAAGCAGAGCCACACAATGTAGATCCGGACATACACTTCATATATAATTTGAAGTAACTTCATCATTTACCAAACCTATGTGATTTGAAGTGTCAAATCAATACTGGAAGGACATTGCAAGTATTTGTTTATGAGATAAAGCAATGTCATTGTAGCAAAGCCATTCAGTTAATTTTTTTTTGTAGCAATGCCATTGGATAAGTCCATCAATAAGGTCATACGTGTTCATCCCCATATTAGCACTAAATGGTGTAGATACCTTCTAGTTACAGTTGGAGTCAGAGCTAAGTTCCACCAGCTTGACAATGTGTTCTGAGATGTCTCCTCTAGGCATCATTTATATTTTATAGTCTATAACATAGCACTTGTAAAAGATATGCTCTTTATTTCCACTGGTAAAAATGTTGTTTCTGTACATGTTATCTAATGCATGTCTTGCGCTTCCAGGGTCACACAATTTGAGGAGCTAGTGGCTGTAGGAAGTAGGTTACTTGTGGGCTTTCACCAAGGACTCGGTTAGTGAGTTTAGAAGTCTGGTAATCATTTGCTGCAGGTGGTTGGATGATGTTCTCCTTTTCGTTGTTATGATCCATCCCCATGATTTCGTGTAGAGTCTCTTCGACGGTCTCCAATTAACAAGACATCAGAGTTGGTCAAGCGCATCATTGGAACTAACAAAACCGAGAGGGTTTTAAAGTATATTGAAGCTGGATGTGTAAATGCTCATGATGGTGTGCAAAATATAAGCAGACGTAAGTGCATTTCCAGTTATGTCAATTGAAGTTGGTGGGAACTTACGGGACACTTTGAGTCCTTCAGTGAAATTTCTTATGTTTGTTACTCTTCTAGAAATATTTCGTTGGGAATATCTCCCTCCATTGTAACTACATTTGCTTCCATTGTAACTACATTTGCTTTGATATATACATGAGATGCTACTAACACATTCTGTAACACCTCACCCTAGTCACCCTCTCCACGGAGCCCGCTGACGGTTGTCAGAAGCCCACTACGTTTCATTAACATATCTTCCTTCACCTTGTGCGTCTTTCATTTTTGTACATAAAGTGTATACAGAAAATGTGATTATAATTCGAAAGAATGAAAGCTTACAAGGAATCCATAACCGATTCGGATCTATAATTTTGTTCACCTTCCCTTCTCCCTACCCCATCTTTATTCCTTCCAAAACACAATTCACACCATCTTTCTAACACACAAGAAGCACGTACCACATGTACACACACTTTGGTGAGGCACCTCTCGAAGACACAAGAGTGACAAGGGTCACCTTAAATTTCTCGTTGTCTTGTTTTAAGATGTAGGGATTTTGTGTTCACTAGTTCAAGCATGAAGTTGTTTTGTACGCTTTAATTTATGGGGTTCCTTCACATTTTAAATGACGTTTAACATGCAATTCTTACACAGGCAAAAGTCTCACAAAATTAAGTCCTACCAAAGAAAACACTGTTTAACCTTGTTTGGGATAGAAATAACCTGAATATAGAAGGTCTGAACACGTCTTGCCCAGATGACTCGAATCTGTACATGCTCTTCGTTGGTTGTGGATGGGATAAATAGGAGAAGTAATTTGTATGAGAAAATGGTGGAGTAAGTTGAGGGAAAATGTCTTTAGAGACGCTCTCTCTCTTGAATATCTTGAGAGCCTCCTCTCTCTCCCGTTCTTTCTCTCTATGACTCTTGGGTCTCTTTTTTCTCTTTTCCTTAATGAGCAAGAAATGAAGGCTATATACAGACATGGGCACTGTGTGGTTTATCCACAAAAGGTAGCCAATGGGAAAGGGACCACTGTCCTAAAGAAGGCCTCCACTGAGAAGGGGACACGTGTACCATGAGTCTCTCTAATTCTCTCCCCGGGATAAATCTCAGCATAGCCAAGGGTTTACGACTATGGGCGCGGTCGGGCCATGTCATTGACCCTAGCACTCTCTCATGGCCTACCAAACAAAACCTCCACAGAGTCACCATCACAATTTCCTCTGTTGATGCGTGGCTGTCTTTGTGTCCAAGAGGAAAACAGTGTGGATGAAAGCACTTCACAATTTCCTCTGTCGACTTAAGGCAAACACAACAATTCAATAGACCGAATTGTTCACCAAGACAACGACCACTTGTCTCTATCGATCTGTCACCATCAATGTGAATGCAGAAGAAAGGACGATAATACCCCCGCACAAACCGCCAAAACAGAACACAATCATGGGACACAGAGGAAAACATCAAAAGTCTGGAAAGGTACTTTGGTAGTCACGCCAAAACAGGCGAATAGACCATATCTACCCCTGAGTAGGCCTACGTTTACCAAATTGGGGGGCTGGATTGGAAAAGTTGGAACAATTTGTCCATTGGATTTCATGTTCTTTTACTTTCATCAGCAGATGGATATTATTCATCTCATCTTCCACATACCTTCTGAAAAAACTTATATCTGTGAATACCCAATCAAAGTGAAAATGCTATGGAGATCACTATTAACAAAGTTCCAGGATATTACTCTTTCGCTACTCTGGAGCATCCTTGTATAAGAGAGAGCACTGACAAGTTTTGTATTCTTGCATTACTATTTGGCAGTCTTAAATTTATTAGGGTTTCTCTAGTGTTATATAGCTTGACAAAATTTCTTCGTCGCCACTTGAATCCCATCACTGGTGATGCAGTGCTATGATTATCAGAGTAGCCACATCTTGCATAGTGAATGCCAATAGTATCTTCTGACTATCAGGAAAGATATGTTTACCATCTGTAGGCTTTGAGCTGTTTCAGTGGATTGTACTGGTTACAAGTCTATGCTGCAGCCGGCAAATGATGTATCCATAGGATTGGAGTCTGTCGTTCATTTGATGCTAATTGAAAACCTGGATTGATTGATTTTTGCTGTTGTTGAGTTAATTTATTTTGTAGGTTATTAGATGTTAGCATGTTTGGTAGCTTGAATTTTCTGGCATGCTGCCTTAGATCTATCTGACCTTTTGTTTTTTTTCTTTATTTTTTCTTCCCCATACGTTGGGAATTGCATGGAGAAGTGCATACATGCCAAGTTGGACTTCAGGACCACGTAAGTAAAGGTAAATCATTCCTTGAATTATCATCATTCTTTCGTGATGTTTTTCTCCCTAAATCTTTGTGATTTGGTACCTTAAAGATGGAATTTCATGTTTGTGGAATTGTGTTCTTACATTGTTTTCATAAAATTTTCTCTGAGCACATTTGTGAACAGTTTTACATTATTTCTATAAAATCCAACGTAAGTCAACTCAGATTGCTGATCATAAGGCAAGTAAGAAGCTTGCCTTATGTTGGATTTTTGAACAGTTTTACATCACCTTCTATGATCACTAGTATAGAGCATTACACTAACCTGCAAGCTAGCAGTGAGAACTGCCATACTACAAAATGGTCTTTTTTCCTGTGTATATCCTAAGAAGCATGCGTATGGTTATAAGTACGGGTACTGGTACATACGGTATGGCGGTATGACGAAATGGTGGGTACGGCTATAACAAATTTGTTTTTATAATATAGAGCAATTTATTACACGTAATAATTACACATCAAATAAAGGAAATAGCAAAATGACTTGGACAACTAAGAATACAACATCAAATAACTGTTTAACGCCAACCTTATGGTGCAAATCAATGTTTAATGCCATTATACTAGAGAACCTATGGACTGAACTCTTTATTGCAGAATCATGCTAATCATAGACACATGAAGTCTTGTCAGTTCGTTTCATCACTGTATTGGGCTATGGCAGTAATCGTACGGAAAAATCTCAGTATGTGTTTTATGTACCCGGTACATATTTAGAAGTACCATTCTCAAGTACTGGTACCTGGTACGTTATTGGTATGAGTAAGACGGGGTTTTAGAAGTAGTCATGCTACAGTGTATATCCATAAATCTCGTTTTTGGATAATTGGAATCTGTGGATTGGGCTGTGATGCAGATCTTGTCTTTTACGTTATGAACCTTTGTAGTTTCATGGTTAAAAGTAAAGGCTTTTCTGGTTTTGTTGATAAAATAGCTATTCTGCAATCTTATTGCTGTCAGGTGTGATACTTGATTTGATTAAATTTATTGCAGGCAAATGCATAGTGCATGAACTTGAAGGCCTTGTCAAGGAGGTAACGGGTGCGATGCAAGCTGCAAACGAAAACAAAATGCTTTTGAAGGACAATGTTACTGGGGATTTGATTGGTCTACAAGCAACCGCTTCTGAAAAGGTAGTCTATTCTTGATGTTATATTGTTCTTAAATTAACGAATTCATTTATTTTCTTTTGCTGTTCAGATTTAACTTATTTTGTCTTCCAGTTAATTTTAAACCAGTGTTTACTTATCATTTTTTGCTGTTTATAGTTTATTGGTTTCAGTTTAATTACTATTCTTGAGGAGTTGGGTGTAGTATGGGTTGAGATAGCTATTCTATTTTTCAGTCAAAAGTTCTTCATCCTTCATGAGGGCACAAAATAGGTAACTTGTGATTTGCTTTTGTTGTTTGATGTAGCTCGTTTACTTTTTCGGCTAATGAAATCATATTTACCAAACAAAAAATTTCAAACCACGACCCTGTAATAGATAAATATCACCATCAAGTTGTGCAAAATGCTCTTTCCTTCATCCTTGTTGATTTCCAATTCTCATCATCCGCTTTTCCAGTGACGGAGTCCGGTTTAATATCAGGAATAAGGATGCTCCTTTTTAAGCTCCCTTCTAAAATCCTTTCCTGGCTCCCACTCCCTCTCCACCCCCTCGATCTTCTTCTACTCAGCAGTTGATCGAACTTTGAAGCCAATTGAGTTACTTTTTCCTAGAAGATTTAGCTCCTTTTCTTTCTTCCTCCAGACCTTTGTCACCATCGATCAATCCTGCAATTTTTTCGCCACTTAATGTCTTTGTATTCTCACTCCGGCCTTGTCATAAATGAATATAAGCATCTCACAACTACCAAGCCCCACCCATAAGGGACCAGGCTCCATTTTGCGCACTTTATATGGGTTTCTATTATTACATTTTCTAGCTGATATTGTTATCCATTTGAGTTTCCCCCTTAAAAAGTTTGAATATTTGGTTGTTTCTTCCATTTTTTACCATACTCATGCATATCATGCCTACATCTTAGTTGTGACTATTAAACCACCAGTGGGCTTCAGTAACTTTTGTTTTGGGCTTGAAGTAGCCTTGAACTCTTAACTAACTGGTGCATGATTATCTGTAGTCGTGAATGCAACCAGTATAGGTATCTGAACATTATGGTGTTCATATTGGTTTCCAATTTAGTCCATAACAGTAGGGTTTGTTCTTCTTCAGGAGAAAATTATATCTTCTAATGTTGATGGACCTGAAATTCCCGAATATGCTGTCATGATGGGTGTTATATACAGCATGTTGAAAAGGGACTACATCATGCAGGTATGAAGCTCCCCTGTCTTGTATCACATATTCATATGCTAATGTAGAAGTTTGAGTAGTGCCTATAATGTTCGTAAAATGTATTGAATTTGGAAGCGTACTTTGACTAGGTGTGGGTTCTCCAATGATCTACACTTTTGGGAGATTCTCATAGAGCTAACTCATGACTTTGTTGCAGGAGAAGATAATTTCTTCACTTAATCTAAAGTCGTCATCAGGAGAATTGGAGAGCTACAACCTGATGTGGTCCTTGAGGCCTTTTATAGATGATGAAATCATGCATCAAGCTTGGAGACTTGTTGCCTGAGTGACACAGGATTTTTCAGCGAGGATGATTCACTTTCGTGAATAACCAACTGTGAAGAAAGAATACTTTGGCTGATAGCTATGACATTCCACTTTATAATGCCCAAAAGATAGCAGGTTGAAGTTGAGAGCAGCTAATTAGAACACTCTCGCTTGTTCTTTTCAAAACCCTATAGTTTGACTGTTTGAGCCGTCCAATTGTAATCTAATGGTCCAGATTAGTTTTGTCAAATACTGGAGGGCTGAGATTGCATCCTCTCACCCATAACAAAAAGGACAGGGTAAACGTGTGCTGTTTGACAGTTGTACCGCTCAGTTTGGTTTCAATATGGCTCTCTCTCTCTCTCTCTCTCTCTCTCTCTCTCTCTCTCTCCAAAAAAGCCTCTCTCACTTCTTGCATTTCCAAAATTCAAAATACCGTCTCTCTCTCTCTCTCTCTCTCTCTCTCTCTCTCCAGCCTTTCGTTTTACTGTCTTTCTCTCCTTCCCTCTCACTGCTGGTATCCCAAAACCCTTAACATGTTCCACTCCTTCATCCTTTCCCAAGACGGGGTTGTTCATATTGAGGCAGCGTCAGTTTCACAGTCAAGATGATAACGCCGGTGAGTCCACTCTCACTCTGTGTTCCATTTGTCTTTTCTCATCTCTTCTTCGAGTTGACGTGGTTTGACCTTTTTGATCTCCTTTCAGTTTCTATATTGTAGATCTGAGGGATTAATTTCTTGCTGGGCCGACTTAGATGACTCATATGTATGCCCCTATCCATTGTCAAGCTCTGCAACAACCCCCCCCCCCCCCCCCCCCCCCCCCCCCCCCCCCCCCCCCCCCCCCCCAAATTGGTTTTCCTTATCTGTTGTCTACGTTTTACTAAGTTGTGTGCATTGATGTTGATTAAGGTGATTTTTTCCCTTCCTTTTCTAGGTACGCACGGCATGCATAAAATTAGTGCAGAGAAAATAGGAAGGCTGCTTTTATTGCTTTCTCTACTTTTTTCCCTTGGGGGTTTTGTGCAATTAACGGATCTATTTCATTCAGCACCTCTTGAATTTGGTTTTATAAGCAACAAATGCAGATATTTCTATCCGGTTTTTGATGATTAATTTTCTTCAATCAATTTCTGAAAGTACATATCAAAACACCGGATAGGATTCGTTGTGCAGTGTGTCCACTCTTGATTATCAACCAGTGAAGTGGGATCCTTTAAAGACCATGATAGCCATCAGCCTTAGCCACAAGTACTTGATTTTGGATTGGTACTTAATTGCTAGAGACATTTCAACTGGGGTTTACAGTAAGTTTTGATATGTCGAGACTCATGTAGGTTTTTTTACTGTTCTTTTTCATGGAACAGAGTACCACGGATGTAGCTCTTAGTTGTCTTAACCATAAAAATGATACTTAACATTTAAAAACATCTTGTGTATTCAAATGGATAAGACCTTAGTTGCACGAAGCAGGGGTGGGGACAAGAGCGGTAGCTGGGGCGGGGCACATAGAAGCTCCTCATTTGGGGGCGCTGTATGGAGTGCTTATTTATATATAAATACAAAGAAAGACTAGTAATTGGTGTCACCTAAGTACATATTATGTTTATACTAAGTATTTGTGCAGTATTGAGTTAATGTTTTCCTAGTATCTTGGAGGGTTGGATATTTTCTCTTGCTTAGTAGTTCTTCTTTTGTTTCTTTTGGGATTCCTATGCTCGAGAGGTTCTATCTTAGTTGGGAATGCGTTCCTTTCTAGATGGGAGCGAGGTTCCTAGGAGGTTTTGATTTGGGAACGTGGGAGCGAGTATTTGAGGGAGATTCGACACCCCAACAGGAGGTTCCTGCAACTAAGGATAAGACTCAAGAGTGCTGTAATTTGTTTTTTTGATTCCTTGTGTTTCGTTTGGAATTGAAATGAAATGCCCAAGTGGCTGTGCCTTGCACTCCCTTTTCATATGAAAAGTATTTTAAATTTGTTTGTGTAATACTTCAATCATGATGAATGCTGGTAGATTACATGAGTACTTTGACTGTTTCGTTGTCTATGTGATGACTGTAATAGTCATATTTGTTTTCATGACATTTATATGGTCATTCCTTTTCATTATAAACACCATTTTTTTTTTCAAAAGTGATTTTAACATTGACATGACACGATTCCATTTCTTTCCCTCTTCAGTGATTTTTTTGGTGACTTTTTAGCACAATTGGGAACGAATGGTAATCCAATAGTTGTTCGAAGACATGAACACCATTAGACAAGAATCGAGCATTGCTAAGAGTTGAGCAGTTTATACTGTCATATTTATGGGACTTTACTAATATTTATGGGACTTTACTAACAGAAAGATCATTCCATATGATATTTTTGTTAGTCAGTTCTTCGGATATTTGTTGTTGTTGTTGTTGTTCGCAAATTATAAATTTACTAATTTAGTGATCTTCTGTGTCTAATGGGAACAATAGGTTTGGATCTGATTGGAAAATATGAATTTTTAATGGTTTGGGAACAATAGGTTTGTGTCTAACTCTAATGTCGAACCAGTTATACGGAATTTGAGTAAGTACACATTGGAATTTGAGTAGGAAAATCATCCCTTTCTCCCGCCTTTAACATTTGCTAAATTCAGTCTTTGTTCATGAAGCAAATTTCGTTTTTGTATTCTTGCCATTTATAATTGGTTGATTATATGACCCTCCAATGCTGTCATCATCAGCAATGATCAGCACTTTGCTTATCGAGTGGTAAGTTTTTAATAGCGTCGACTGTCAAGCATTGATTGTGAGCTTCAGTTTATTAATCTATGGATTGTCTTCCCTCTTTCCCTAGAACCCTGATGATTCTAGAACCATGTTTGATCCTGTGGGTTCACTTCTCTCGATTTCTAGACGCACTAGCTTTAAAATTCCATTTAAGGTTTTCCTTATGAGTTTTTTTACGGCATTCCAGGCCGTTCAAGTTTTTTAGTGCACATTTTTCATTTGTCAGCACCTTAGTTGAACCATGTCGGTGGATTCTTTGGGATCATCAAAATTCTGTTGTGGTAGTTTGATGCTATTGAAAATAGTTCCCAACATTCCGGAGTATAAATAGCATGGTGTTCATGAAAATTTTATTTGTTATGGGTTACAGCCTTTTTCAGTTGACATGGTTTATTCATATCCCAAAGATTCCATTTCTTTCCCCCTTCAGTGATTTTTTGGGGATTTTTGTTAGCACAATTGGAAATGGATGGTAATCCTATAGTTGTTCAAAAAGACATGCACTCCATTAGACAAGAATTGAGCATTGCAAAGAGTTGAGTAGTTAATACTCCGTCGTACCCAAATTTATGGGACTTTGCTAATAGAGAGATCATTCGATATGATATTTTTGGTATGGAATATCGGATGGAACTGACTATTAACAAATAGTAGTTAATACTCAGTTCTTGGGATTTTTCATTATTCTGTACGTAAATTACAAAAATCACTGGGTGGATTCTTTGGGATCATCAAAATCCAGTTGTGGTAATTTGATGCCGTTGAAAATTTTAGCAACGGGACACTCTGGAGTATGAATAGCAGTGAGTTCATGAAAACCCTATTTGTTAGGGGTTATAATTTTAACCTTTTTCTGTTTACATGGTTGATTCACATGCCTCTGGCCCTGTTTTCTCCCCCTATTATGACCACCGTAATATCCTACTGCAACCTTACTATATTGAAGAATAAGCTTATTCTTTTTTCTTGATCTATGGGGTATGCTTGTCTCCTACAACCTAATCTGTCTCCGAAATCATCCTCACCTATGAACAAAGTTCTCTCTAAAAGCTCTACCACAACATCTTATTGATTTAAACGGGAACAAAGCTCTCTCTATCCAAAAGTTTTAATAAGGCCCCTATAATCCTCACCTAATCATTAGCAACAGTTGAAAGCCTTCTTATTGACTGGTAATGTATAATCTTAATATGTTAATCGGGCATTGATTATGGGCCTCAATTTATTCAATCAAGGTGTCTATTTTGAACTCCGGGAGATCTACTATTCAAACTTTTTATGGGTATAATATAACGCCTCTGTCGCAGCTGCTGATTTGGTATTTTAGACTCCTGATATGTCAAAGAGAATTATCCTATTGCTTTTAATTTTATTTGAGGCTTATTGATGTAAACTGTTGTGATGCTTCAACTATGTTTAGTGTCCTGCGTTAGATTAACTACATCTGGCTACTTGACTATGTATTGAAGCTATTGATGAGCAACGCGTATTGTTCAATGACCGACCCTTAGTTTAGTGCCTAGCTTAGTAACCTAAGTTGGTTAGCATAGTGCTTTTTCTAAAAATACTCTTCATTAATGAGATTTGGAGTGATGCTAGAGCTAGGGTCTTGCTATTATAAAAGCATAGGCTTCTCAGAATCTCAGTATGTCTCCCTCTCTAGAAAGTAAGTTAAGCGGAACAAATCTATCATTTTCACTGTTCCGAGCAATTTTGCTTCACTACCATGCAAGAAGTGTAACAATTTAATTTCGCAAAAGGATGGGATACTTGTCTTAAAGTATCCAAAAAGTATCCGATACTTTGAGTATTAAGAAAATAACTTTTGTAATTTTGGATATTTCGGGTATAGTTATCCACGAGTATTGGTATCCGTAGATATCCAGAAGTATCCGTACTTCATAGGTTCTAGAAAAGTTCTGATTTTAGTTTGGTTTTTTTGTTTTTCAGGTGTGATAGGTGTGATTGATTTCGAAGACCATAATAGCATTGATGGAATTGTTGGGTTGTAATTCTGGGAAGCTAGTTAATATTTTTATTTATTTTTTGAACAGTGGTAGTTAGTATAGTTGTTAAAAACCTGCAATATATGATACTTATCCTACAATTTGTATCGTTTCCTTCGGAGAACGATATGTATCCTATCATGTATGTTTTTTTTAATAAAAATCCTATGATTCGATCGTGTATCCTATGATGTATACGCGTATCCTAATTCAGTACATATCAAATGATTTCTTATTATTGGGAAAAAGTTAGACGTTATTTCAAGAAGCGGAACCCCAAATGCATTACTCTAAGCCGTTTGATATTGTGGCATCATTCACCATTTGATAGAAATTCAACATTAATGAAGGGCTCGTATAGAAGAAAGAACTATACTTCAATTGTGTTTTTTGCTGGATTTTTCTTTCCCTAACAAAGGGAACATAAAGACTTAATGTAATAATATGTCTTAGTTGAGATACTTGAAATTTTGCATCTTCAAAATATTTCTTTTTAAATGTAAGGATAGTTTGTCGGTGTTATTAGGTGTATCTACTTTTTAATTTTTTTGATAGTCTATCTAATTGTTAATTGTATATTAGTTATAATTAACGTTGTTGAAGCACAAACTAAATATAGTATATTGGCACAACAAAGTTAAATCCAAACAAATTCAGTTGACAAAGCTCCAATACCCAAAGATGGAATATATTATTGAATAAAATATAAATATTTGTTTTTAGAAACGCTAAATATCTTGATCTAGAATGTCCTTGTGAAATATCTAGAGTTTTTTGTGAGAATTAATCGCATGTGTAAGTCTAAAATATCTCAAAATTTATCTTGTATGAAAATATTTTTTACTAGAGTTTTCCATGGAGTACCATTTTTTATCAAGCTAAAAAAAGGTTTGAGTTCAAATGTAATACTAATACTCTCCTTTGTCTTTGGTATTCTTCATCTTTCAAAAATATTGTTCAACTAAACAATAGAAAATCACTCTTCTAACAATGAATCTCTATTCTAGCAGCTCACTATGCAATTCTATGCACAAAAAATGTTGTTTAATTGTTGTTGCATACAATAAAATCAAAAGGCTTTTACACCTTGCGAAACTACTCTCTGAGCGCCAAGGAAAGTAGTCAATTGACATCTAGTTCTTCCATATTTAATTTCTCTCAAGCAGAATTTATCACGGTGACCATTCTTTGGTCCATATATCTCTAGAGTTTGAGTCTGGATTTGGTAGAAGATTCATTACTTTTACTCATATGGCTTCTGATCTTGGTGATATTTGGGTGCATTAGATAAATATGTTGATTGGTTATTCTCTAGGAGGTCTCGCCCATGTAATCATCGATTCTATTGTTGCTGCCTACTTGTTTTACAATAGTGAAGATAAGCCTGGGAGCTCAAACTTGGGATGCATTTGCCAGTTAGTTCTGTATCTCACTGTAGGAGGTCTTGCCCATGTAATCATTAGCCCTATTATTGCTGCCTATTTGTTTTACAATGGTGAACGTAAGCTTGGCAGCTCGAACTTGGGATGCGTTCTGCTAGTTAGTTCTATGTCTCAGCCCTTAGTATCTGTTTTTTTTTTTTTGTTCTTGATTTCCATTTATTTGTGTTGTGAGTTGTTCATATTTAAATCAAGTTGTCTATGTTGCCCAATTTTGACTATGTTCGGTTTAGGCTATATAATCTGAAGTAAATGATATTGGCTATATTGAAAAGATACTCAAAAGAAAAAGTTTCTCCAAAACTTTTGATGTATCATATGAAAATAAACAACAAAAAGAATATGAGTACATACATCCATGTACATATGTCACAAACATACAATCAAAAGGCATTTACGCCTTGTGAAACTACTCTTTGAGCGCCAAGGAAAGTTGTCAATTGACATCAAGTTCTTCCATATTTAATTTCTTTCAAGCAGAATTTATCATGGTGACCATTCTTTGGTCCATATATCTCTAGAGTTTGAGTCTAGATTTGGTAGAAGATTCATTGCTTTGACTCATATGGCTTCTGATCTTGGTGATTTTTGGGTGCATTAGATAAATATGTTGATTGGTTATTCTCTAGGAGGTCTCGCCCATGTAATCATCGATTCTATTGTTGCTGCCTACTTGTTTTACAATAGTGAAGATAAGCCTGAGAGCTCGAACTTGGGATGCATTTTGCCAGTTAGTTTCGTATCTCACTGTAGGAGGTCTTGCCCATGTAATCATTAACCCTATTATTGCTGCCTATTTGTTTTACAATGGTGAACATAAGCCCGACAGCTCGAACTTGGGATGCGTTCTGCTAGTTAGTTCAGTATCTCAGGCCTTAGTGTCTTTCTTTTTTTTGTTCTTGATTTCCATTTATTTATGTTGTGAGTTGTTTATATTTAAATCAAGTTGTCTATGTTGCCCAATTTTGACTATGTTCGGTTTAGGCTATGTAATCTGAAGTAAATGATATTGGCTATATTGAAAAGATACTCAAAGGAAAAAGTTTCTCACAAACTTTTGAGGTATCGTATGAAAATAAACAACAAAAAGAATATGAGTACATACATCCATGTACATATGTCACAAACATACGGATTTTGGACCCATCTTGAGTCTAAAAAAAATGTTCTGAGCCGATCATTTCGTTCAAAATGGTTTTTTGTCGACTCCCTGTAAAAGCTTGAAAACTCAACTCAGTCTAATATCGGTAAAGGCGTTATGAAACATCCAATATTGCTTCATAAAGGCGTTTACGAAACATGAAGCATCTATTTAGTTAATGCTTTTACTGATGTCATTTTTTTTTTTGACATCAAAAAAGAACTTCATAGATAAATAAAGAGTCATTACAAGAGTTCAAAGATTAAAAAAAGATGGGAAATGATATTGGCACTCAAAAAATTGATGCAGGCACTCCAAAAAATAAAAAAAAGTGGCTTTGGAGTTATTTTGATTTTGGAGTGCCTGCATCAATTTTTGGAGTGTCAATATCATTTTTCAAAAAAATACAACCCCAATTACAAAAGGTTACTAGAACTAAACCTAGATAAGAGAGAATCAACAAGCATAAAGAATAGACAACTTCCAAAACAAAAAAAGATCCACTTTGAGTAAAAACTATCCGTTGTCGAAGGGATAAGATGTATTAACTTCAGAGTGAATCCTGGAAGAGGCCGCAAATCTTGCCAAAAGGAAAGCTTGATGAACTTTGGAGCGTTCACATAAAGATATACTGCAAATATGGACTTCTTGGGCGAGGAAGCAGAAGTCAAAAAATAGAGGGGCTGCAAATGTTGGAAAGTCCTTAGAGCTTCTCAACTGCTCGAAAAGATAAGAGTCGTTAGTGTGAATGTTTATATGCAACATACGGTTATCAATGGCCCAACTCACAGCTGTCATGAGAGAAATGATAGAGGCACAATCCTTGTGAGAATTGTAGTTCTTGAAAGAGGAGCCACAGTCCTACAGTTAACCATAAATATTACCCACACCTATTTTCTTGAGTTGCACATTAAAAGAGTTGGCACAAAAAATATCCAAGATTGGATTATCCTTAGAGCATAGACATGGATTTGCATGAAAAGTAAAGGATGCAGTAGTAGAAGCCTCATCAGAACTACAGTAATCAAGTTGACAAGGAATTTGCTGAGAAGTTCCTTGAGATTAGAGAGTTTGAACTTTCCTAGGGTCGCTGTATAATCTAGCTAGTTTGAGAAGAGAAAAGGCTTGGGAAATGGATAGGTTCAATTGTTAGCATGACTGATAACTTGCATGGGGGAAGAGGCTGTGGAATCAAAGACAGATTTGTTCCTTGCAAGCTAAATGCACCATAAAATAGAAGATATGCATGAGAAGAATTTGTGATTCTCCGTAGCCATGACATGCCCTACATTATGCAACCATCCTAGCCAAAAGGGAAGGGAGAGACTAGGAGTTTCAGAAATGCAGATCCCAAGGTCAGCTCCAAACCAAATAGGCCTAACAAACTCACATTCAAGAAAGAGATCGACTAGGCTCTCAGAGGATTGCTTGCATAGGTGACACAGGGATAGACCTTTCCATCCTCGACTGACTAAGAGATCCCCCACAGGCAAGCATTCGTGACTCAATTGCCATAAAAAGAACTGGATTTTATGGGGGATTGGCAAGGACCAAATGAAGTTCCATGTAAAGCTTGGCTAAAAAGAGTGGACACAAGAATTGGGGCAGATGATGAGGAATGGAGCTTCAGAGGTAGTAGAAGAGATTAAGTTGAATTTACATTAAAGTCTCCATCTTTGGAGTAACCCCAAATGAACCTGTCATCAAAACCAAACTGAGAGAGTGGAATGGTCATGATAAGAGATCAGATTTCAGAAGGAAAGAGTGAAGAAATAAGATTCTTTTTCCATTCTTTTTTATTTGGCATGAAAAGCTTATCAACAATGGCATGTCTAAGAGAAAGAAAAGAGCTGAGAGGTGTATCATCAGAGAGACAGAAGATCAGTTTAATGGGAAGAGGAGATGGGAGCCAAAAATCATGCCAAATGGAAATTTTATCCCTAGAGCCAACCTGCCATCTTATACCCTTGATAATAACATCTCTACCGTGTAGGATGCTCTTTCAGGCCCAAGAGCTTGAGCTTAACGGCTTAACTTCTAGGAAAGGAATGGAATGACAGAATTTTGATAGGAAAAAGGATGAGAAGAGACAACTAGGATTATCCAAGATTCTCCAACCCTGTTAGACTAGAAGAGCTTGGTTAAAAAGCTGCAAGTCTTTAATACCCAATCCCCCTTCAGATTTTGTAGAACAAAGTGAATCCCAATTCTTCCAATGGGATGATTTCTTGTTGGCGTCTCCTGACCAAAGAAAGTTTGAAAAGATGGAGGAATTTTCCTAGTGACGTAGGATGGAAATTTAAGACATGACATGTGATAGACAAGCAAAGAAGTAAGGATGTGTTTGATTAAGGAAAGCCTTCCAGCTTTATTAAGGAGCAATGAAACCTAGCCTTGGCATCTGTCATCAATATTAGAAATGATATCCTGGAAAATCTCTCTTCCTAGATACTAGATCCAAGCTTATCCCAAGATACTTCCCAAAGAAAGGAGAAAATGGAATGTTGAGAGACGAGGATATGGAACAATAAAGGTGTCGCACCCGTCCCGGATATTTGGTATTTTAATTCACGTATTTAATTAAATTATGCGTCACAGGGTTAAATTGCATACATTAGAAGCGTGAGGGCTTGTGTGTGATTTGTGAATTGGAACATGATAGCTTGTGGTCTTGTTGACACACAATAATCTTCCTTAGAAATTAGCAAACAGAGTACGTGTTCTGTTTCTGCTCTTCGTTGATACACGTAGAGAGAGAGAGAGAGAGAGAGAGAGAGAGAGAGAGAGAGAGAGAGAGAGAGAGAGAGAAACGGCAAGAAGGAGGAAGAAGAGAAAAATAGGAGAAAACCCTGTGCACCTATGATCAGGCTAGTTTCTAGTGGTGGTGGTTTCATGACCCAACTATGATCCTATAAAATGCTACAGTAATTTGAAATCAGGCTGGTTGTAGGCTGGTTGAACTTCATGTTGTTTTGGTTTATTTCTAGGCTTTTGAAATGGACATATTTGCATTCTTTGGCCATTGTTTAGTTTGTTTTAGCTTATTATTCTTGTGTTGATCGTTCATTGAACTCATTACTAATACGATTAAGCGTGTGGCTAGGTAACGAGCCGAGTAATCGGGAGGTGCCAAAACCGTAAGTTGGCATACTTCGGTCGACTCACAGGTGAGTGTGTTTGATATCTTACATCTTCAATAAGATATTAACATGTTGGTTGTGTATCATGCCATGGTTGGTTTAGTTACTAGTGTGCATGATTGTTGTGTGTTGATTGTACCCGTATAAGGTTTGTGGAGTGAGTCACACCTTGTCGTGGGCCGTGCTGTTTTATTTACAGTGAACGGGAGCTTGGTGTGCGGGACACAATACCTTGGGTACATGGGATGTGGCAGACGTGTCACTGCATGTGTTGTGAATATAAATTGTGGTTGTTTCTATTAGTTGTTTATGTTGAATTTTATTGGATTTATTCTATATCTCACACACTCTTGGTTTTCATTTGCATTGCCAGATAGCAAGGGTTCGTAGGATGGTCCACTACCAGTCGGCGTTTTGGGGTTGGCTTTGAGGGTGTTGATTGTGTCGGTGGTAGTTAGTTGTCTTGTATATATAATTGACTCGTTTTGTAAAGGATGTTTTGCACTTTAGATTGCCAAGTATGTAAAGTTATGGGTATAACGTCAACTTTGTTGTTAATATTAATATTAAGTCTTCCGCTGGTTTATTCTGAGTTATTACTTGTTGTTAAGTGATAGTTTGGTTGACAATTGGGAATGCCACAGGGCCGCACCGACTTGGGCCCACAATGGGTGTCGTTTTGCGGGGCTGGGCATGACAAAAGGGATGGAGGAGAGTTTGGGCCAATGAAGATGCAAGATTTGTGGAAGTTTATAAGCTGGCCTGAGAGTTGACAATAAGATTCCAGGATGGAATGAAGAGAGGAGACACTAGACTCAGTAGAGACACCAGACTCAGTAGCTTTGAGAAAGAGAAAGCTATCATCAGCAAATAAAAGGTGAGTGATTGAGGGGCCAAGCCTTGAAACTTTAATCCCTTCAATCAAACCATGATCCTTTGCTGAGCTTATCATAGAAGACAAGATGTCGACACAGAGGACAAAAAGATAGGGTGATAATGGATCACCTTGATGAAGGCCTTAAGAAGGATGAAAAAAGGAGTGTATGATCTATTAACAAGGACTGAGTAGGAGACAGTAGAAACACACTGCATGATTAAATGGACCCATTTTTGTGGGAAACCATAGAGATGCAGGACCTGTTCCAAAAAATCCTATCAGATACGGTCAAAAGCTTTACTCATATCCAACTTGATAGAAGTATAATAATCAGAACCCACCTTTTTATTACGAACAAAATGAGTGAGTTCCTGGGCAATACAAGTGTCATCAGAAATAACACGACCAGGAATAAAATCATTTTGGAAAGGAGACACTAAAGAGCTAATGACCATTTTGATTCTGTTCGCTAAGACCTTAGAGATGAGTTTGTAAATGACATTGCACAGACTAATAGGTCTAAAGTGGTCAACAAAAACTGGGTTGCCATTTTTTGGGATGAGAGCAATGAAAGTTCTGTTAACTTCTCTAAGTAATCTCCCAGAGTTGAGGAAAGAAGGACAGCTGACGTGATTTGAACAGAAATTTGGGGCCAACATTTTTGATAAGAAATTGGAGGGATCCCATCAGGACTTGGAGCTTTTAAGGGAGCCATTTGAAATAGAGCTTTTTAACCTCCCAAGCTTGGAATGGAAGATTTAAATCAGCCAGTTGCACATCTGAGAGAGTGAAGAAAGGAAAAAAAGACCGAAGCGAATCAAGAGGAAAGAGAGAAGCTGAAGAATAGAAAGCTTTAAAGTGCTGGAGAAACTCATTCCTAATATCAGATTCATCCTTTAAAATATGCCCAGAGGAAGAGTCTAATTGCCAAACATGATTCCTAGCTCTTTTGGCTTTTGTCATAGAGTGAAAAAAATTTGTATTAGAATCCCCAAGAGCCAGCCAATGCTGTTTGGCTCTTTGAGCCCAAAATAACTCTTCCTGTTCCAAAAGAGAATCCAGCTCCTTCCTCAAAGATTTTTCTAAGCAATATGTTGGAAGGAGAGAGATTCTCAAGGACACTACGTAATAGGGTTTGAATTATTTTTATTCTAATAGGAATGGAGTCCTTTCTCTCTCTAGCCCAAAGCTTCAAAACTTTAACCATGATCTTATTAAGATTTTTTTTTTGATCCGCATGATCTTATTAAGATTGATTATTCTAAAAAGAGGGGAACAGGAAGAGGCAAATTCCAAATGAACCTAATGATTTCCGTGGCAGTGGTATTTTGAAGCCACGAAGCCTCAAATTTGGAAGGAAAAGGAAAAAATGATGAAGGAGGAGAGGTAACAAAGGAAATAGGGGCATCATGGCATATAAGCTTTAGGGAACATGTCCAGCCACTCAAGGTTACACCATCCCCTATCAAGCCTCTCAAAGTCAAAAGTACATGCATCTCCTTCTCGTCCATGTAAACCAAGGGCCTACATTTTTAACTTCAATAAGACCAAAGGAACCAAGGAATGATTGGAAAGGAAGAGCTCCAAGGGTATGGAGACTGTTTTTGCCCCATTTATCTACAGGAGAAAGGACTTGATTAAAGTCCCCTTGGAGGAAAAGAGGACCAGAGAATGAGGAGATAGATGTAGACAAAGAGGTCCAAACACTATTTCTCTGCTCAAGAACAGGATGATCATAAATGAAACCACAAAGCCAGGAAAACCAAACTCATCCAAAACCGAAGAGAAAATAAAATTAGGGGAAGAGGCATGACAAGTTAAAGACAAAAAACTTTTCCAACCTACCCAAATACCACCACGGGAACCAAATGCATTGCTTCGTTTGCTCCGTTATAGAGAGATAATGCCCCAAGCGTAGGGCTTAATACGTCATTTGAAGCATAATAATCCGGAAGACCGGGATCGTACCCACGGGAATAATTATACGGCTTTGCTCGGATTTGTAGAGTAAGCAAGGGTTTTCGGCTATTAGGTAGCCAACCGAGTTTTACTTTGAACGGTGGAAATTTAAAAGGCTAAATTGAAAACGAATAAACTAGGGAAAAGATAGGCTAGGCCTAGGAATCACTAGCACCCATGGCTCGGGCTAAATCACATTTCTCACCAATTCACGCGATTTAAAGTACACAATTGTAGGTACCTAAACCGGGAAATAGAAATGGTTTGAAAATCAAGCTAGCTCTAGAACTCATTTGGTAAACACCTCGAGCGACAGAGCTCTAAGCATCACGTGTGGTGAGTAGTCGATGCTCCCACCTACACGTGATCAAAGAGGTTAACACCTCGGTAATTTACCAAACAAATCCGAACCCCACATCAACTTTCAAATCCAAAGATTAAAACTTTATTGGTGAAAAATGCAATTTTTACCCAAGTCATGGGATGCTAATCATCCCATGACCTAACCCTTGAAACTACTCACACATATCTAGAGAGATAAGAGCAAGCAAAAATCTACTTAATATAATTGAAATGCAAGACTAGAAGAAAATTAGCTTAAAAGATAGATCAGGAACTAAGTAACAACTTTAATTAAAGCAAGAGTAGCAAACAACAACTAATAAAGGCTGGAAATTAAGAAATAAGTGCTGAAAATGAAGAACAAGGCAAGAACAATTCAAAAGCTCAAAAGTAATCTAAGCTAGATCTAGAAAAAATGTACCAAAAAGCGTTCTTTAAATTCCATTACATCATTCCTTTTATTCTCTGCTCGGAATATGCTCTGAAGATGCTTCGATAATGCCCTCGGTACCGATGGCCAAGCCTTACATTACTGAGATAGGCTCTCGGTACCGATTGGACATTTTCCCTCCAATCGATCGCGAGCAGTTAAGGAGGGGGCCGGCTAAGCGGCTCGGTACCGATTGGAAAAATGAGCCTCGATCGATCGCGAGCAGTTATCTTTGGTCACTAAGCACTCGGTACCGATTGAACAAATTTAGTCGATCGATCGCGAGGGCTTGTCAGTTCTGAACCTTGAAGTTTTCCAACCCCTGGCCACAGCTTGGCCACGCCTTGGCCACAGCTTCTGCCCAGGCTGCTCACTGATCTGCTCGGGCTGTTGCCTTGTCTTCGCTCTTCTGCCTTGGCGATTCTGCTTCTGCCAAGGCGCTGCTCAAGTTGGGAAGTTCCTGCCTTGGCTGCTCACTGGCCGTCAAGCAACCTCTGCTTTAGCTGCGCCTTGGCTGGGCTGCTTCATTCTCAGGTCATGCCATGTCATAGGCCTTAAAACTTCTTTATTAAGCGATTTGCCTACAAAAACAAGACAGACAACCTCTACGAGCAAACATATTTAAAAACAACTAATTAACAATTAAATTAAACGAAACCTAGACACTAGCGCACCCTTTCATTACATTTCCGGGTGCTTATCATGCATCAGCACCAAAACAACTAGAAAAACCTTGCTTAGAAAAGAGAATTATTAATAGAGACCACATCCGACTTAGTTTCAGAAAGGAAAATAATGTCAGGAGAATGCTCACGGATCAAACGAAAGGCTGGTTAAGTTTTTACAGAGACCCTAAACGAATCATTTTGAACGAAATGAGTGGCTCAGATTATTTTCTTGGGACTCGAGACGGGTCTAAAAAGCGTGTATGTACTGTAACGCCCCGACTTTTCGGAAGCAATATAAATTAATATCTTAAGACAATTTTTCTAAATAAATATGATTTTCCAAAATAATGTCTAACTATTACAATCTCAAGAAAATTTACGGATTTAAAATGTATTAACTTCAGAGCTAACTCTAGGCTTGACGCGAATGCCGAACATACTTGATCTTCATTCCTGATATTTTTTCTGCGTTGAACTGCACCATCATTGAATCTCCTCCATTGAATCCTGCGCCCTCTGGCAAATTGATCGCCGAAGCAAACGATTTGCTAGGATACAGACGTATCCGTGAGTGATAAATCACCCAGTAGAATAATCCAACCCAACCACCCCTCTTACTTTACAGTTAGCAAACAACAGAATAATATTGCGAGAAGTAACACAGAAATTTTCCACAAAACCGGTTGATTACTATTCATTAATTTAATGTGAAATCTAAGATCTCCTCCACGAGATCCTTTCCTCCCATACCGCTAACTATGATCGTGTCATGGAAAATACCCCCCTTGCTTGTCCTGCACACGGGGTTCTAAATGTATTCATCTAAGTTATGTACCTCGTATGAATTCATTTAGGACCATAACAGGGGGCACGATTACCCTTTGGAACGTTCCATGGCGTACCATACATTAGGGTCGTCACCATTCCTAAGCCACTAACTATGACCGTGTCATGGGACAATCCCCCTTGCTGGCCTTGCAAGGCACGATTACCCTTTGGAACTTCCCATGGCGTACCATATGTTAGGGTCACCAAAATATCATCATTGGGCCCCGCAGGTCACCCTTAAATCAAAATCCACAATCTCACGACTTCAACACTTTACCATTTTTCCATCAATTTAGTATCGTCTAGATGAAATCTATTCGCATACCGCCCCATGTCTCTAGGGTCAAATCTAACATTTAAATCAAATATCGGTGCAGTATACAATCAAATCAAATAGTAATTTAAAACAAATAATAAGCAATGCAATGAATCAGATATCTGTGCAATATACAATGAAACCAAATAATAATTAAAACAATAACGAGCAATGCAATCACACAATTTTTAATAAATGGGCCGTTGCCCTTATTCCTATATGGCCGTGTTGTCAATAATGAAGTAGAACTTTTATAGAAATTTTAATAGAATATTTTCTAAGCTCTCATTAATTTAATTCTTAAGAAATTAGATAGATTAAAAACTAATTAAGTACATTAATTAGGTAAGAATATTAGAATAATTAACATGACCCTAATAAGAGTCCTAAAGGTCCTATACAACCAGTTTAGTGTCAAAAGTTAGGTTCGGAGGGTTGAGGAATTAATTTAAATGAAAGCGTTAATTAAATTGACCGAAAGTGAAGTAAATAGATAATAAATAATTTACTAAAAAAAATATATGTTGAGACTGACATAATTTCATATTTGGAACCTAAGAAGTCTAAATAAAATTTCTTGGGCATTAATAATAAATTTTATAAGATCGCAAAGTAATTTTGATTGAAATTACTTTAAAAATAATAATAAATAGTGAATTAAATAAAATAAATATTTAATTTAACAAGTTACCATCTTTGAGATGCACGGAGTCTAGAAAAATTTAGTTGAGTGTTAAAACGTTGGTTGGAAGGTCATAATAAATTTTCGTTTGTAAACTTCGATTGATAACTAATAAATAATTTAATAAATAGATAATTAAATTTAAAAAAAATGACCTTAACAAGTTATGATCTTTGAGGTGTGAAAAGTCTAGGAAAAATAGTTTGGGGGTCGAAAACGGTGTTCGGGAGGTCGCAAAGTCGATTCGGAACAAAGCAGTCCCAACCGCGAGGTTGGACCGGTCAACGTTGCGGCTAGGGCCTCCACCGCAAAGTCCGGCCTAGTTCTTGCGGCCCGAACCTTGCGGCCGCAAGGTAGCGTTCAGATTTTATTTTTTTGTCTTTTCGTCACGGTTTTGATGCATGGGCTCGTTCGGGGCATAGGGTTAAACATAATAACATTAAATATACTTAGAGGAATGATTGGAAGGGATTATAATACCTCGATTTGATCGAATTGAATAAAAAAACGAAACTTGAATTTTTGGAGGAGGTGACTTCGGTTTCTTCGATCGGGAGGCCTCGGGTCCGAATTGGATGATGTTTAGGGATGCTTGAGGTTGGGGAAAAAGTTTGGAATGGTCAATTTGGGTTTCGGTTGAGTCTTGGTACAAAACCCATTTTTCTCTCTCTCGCTTTCTCTCTCTAAAACTCCATGGATTGGGGCTTCGATTTACTCACGGTTTTCTCTCGTTTTTGACTCGGAGGAGCGTGAGAAATTTTGTGGTGTGCCCTAGGGTCGACGTACTAGGGTATATATAGGAGAATTTTGAAGAGTTTCGATTAAAAATGGATTTAAAGAAGTTGTATTCTATCGGGCTTCGTAATGGACGAATTTGGGACGAGATACACTTAGGAAGGAAGTAGAAATTGAGTAGGAGAAGGAGAGATGACAGAAGTTGAATGCATGTAATTAACAAAAATTACAAGTAAGATAATTAAGACTAGATTAATTTTATTTGTATATATCTACTAGATAATTATAATTAAGATAATTTTATTATTACAAATAATAATCTTTAAATGATATTATTAATTATAAAAATTACGGGTCGTTACAGTTATAAGTTGAATTAAAATTTGCTAAACTAATTTTAGTCACAAAAAATTATAATCTAGATTTTGGTTTAATCTAATAACACTTTTAAATAATAATTAATTACTATAGACTATTTGATTAAAAATAGTTTCTTATAAAAAAAAAATTGGGCAAAAATCCGGGACGTTACATGTACGCAATCTATGTACCTATAGAAAAGCTAGAAAATAAATGCCTTTACAAAATATGACGCAAAGTTGGATGTTTTGTAAATGCTTTGAACAATATCGGGTTGAGTTGAGTTTTTATAGAGACGCTAAAGTCTAAACAAATTATTTGAACAAAATAAGCAGCTCAAAATTTTGAGTTGCTTATTTCTACGCACAAGAGGCGGAGCTAGAAATTTTGGTTAGTGGGATAAAAAATTAGATTCATATGCAATATATTTTTTCTACCCACAAGTCCAAAAATAACTAAATTAATAGGTTAATTATAAGATCGAAATGCACTAACAATTCATTTTTGCCTCATAATTGGTCTCAAAAGACTTATTATATTTGAAAAATAATGTATGATAGTCTCATCTCTTGCGCTATCAACTCTTGAAAAGAAGAAAATATTTGTGATTTTTATGCATTTAAAACAAGTTGGGGCAATTTACATATTTTTTGTGGGGTCAAAATAGCAAAATTAGATTGCAAACTATCAAATGTTCTTGTAAAAAATTAAAGTGCCACTTGTCCCTTAATGCTTCCGCCAATGGCTCAAATCATTTTCTTGGGACTTGAGACGGGTCTAAAACCCCAAACCCGTATGTACACGGTTTATGTGCATGGATGGATGGATGTATAATAGGGGGTGTTTCGGATTCTCAAAAAAGAATTTTTAGAAAAGGAAGATAATTTCAATATTAAAAATTATGTGTTTACGTAAATAATTTTCCTACTAAGATAGATTTTGTTTTATAGATCTTATTAAGATATTTTAAACAGTGCAAAAAAAATTTAAAAATTATTTTTGATTTTCATTATGTTTGAATTTAAAATTACATTCTTTTTGAAAATGAAAGTTTAAAAAGAAAACGGAACGGCCACTGAGCTGGAAAATAAAATCCAAGTCGGGACAGACCCGGTTCAAGAACTCTTGCCGTGGACGCACTTTTCATGTTGCCGTCACCTTCCTGGCTTCCTTCCCTGCTTTGCGAACAGAGGAAAAACCCTGAAGAGAGAAAAACCCACTTCATATTCTAATCAATGGCTTCCACCCCCAAAAGGCGGCCAAAACCCACAACCAACAAATCCAACAAATCTCCTCCTTCTTCTTCTTCTTCACATACCCTCCTCATTAAGGAACCCCCACCGAACTTGTTTCCATCGGCGTCCGAGTTCTTAAGACTCGTCGCCGTCGTTGCCATCGCAGCTTCCGTCGCCTTCGCCTGCAACTACGTCGTTTCGCTCCTGAATAGGCCGCCGAAACCCTTCTGTGACAGCAATGGGGATTTCGATTATTCTCTCTCCGGTACGTACGAGCCTCGCTCTCTTTGAATTATATGTAGTTGTTGCCTCCTCGATTGTAGGGTTCATTCGTGGTATCTTTTTATTGGATTGTAGTATTACCACGTATTTTTAACGAACAAACTGTTGGAAAATGTTAAACTCGGCTATGTAAGAAGAAGAAAAGTTAAATTTTAGACTTAGAACTGTTCTAAGAAACTGAGAATTTGACTTGGGCAGTTGGGTGTTCGTGGATCATTACTTTATGGTGTCTTGAGTTAATGGGGAGCATCGAAAAAATAAATAAAAATGAAACTGAGTATTTCATGGTTAGGGTGATCAGATGAAATGATGCCTTAGTTCTCGGCTGACCAGTGACTACTAGCGATTCCGGCTTCATGCAGGCGAGTTGCAGCCTGCAATCCAAGCTGGGGACAGGTTTTTTTGAGCCAGGGTATGACTGGTTGGTTGTGGTTTTGTGTTGCGTGGTGGGTATTTGTTGGGAATTTGGGACTTTTGGTGGTGTTGTGTTGAATAGGAACTCTTTACCTTCTTTTACTTTGTAAGCAAAACAAAATGGAAAAAATTTGTTGGGCACAGTGTGAGAGTGTTATTGATTTATTGCAGTAAGAGTGTCATTGTTGTTAGAAGAAATAGGTGATTTAAGTCAGTTCGCATTGGTCACCTAGAATTATGGGGAGGAGTATTCAGTAGGGGTTTTGACCGGTGATGCAATGGCCTTCTAGGTAGTTCAGTTATGGATCCATCGTCTCAACGCCGATTTCCTGTCCTGTCCTGTCCTGTCTTAATCTTACTGTTTCCTAACCGCTACGCGGAGAAGATAGAGTTGCAAAAAAGAAGTGAAGACGAAGTGAAGACTGATAGACTGATACTTGCAGTCTCATATGAAAATCGAGGTAATTTTGTAGCTCCAAGTCGCAATAAAATTTAGTGTCTAAAAACCAAACTGACTGAACGAACCTGAAAAAATTTCCCCACTTCTGTCGATTTTATATGTAATTCAGTTCGGTTCACTTTAATATTTTGAAAAACCATAAAGGTCGGTTCGGTTTCGTTAGAGCGGGTGTAAGGACTGAACCAAACTGACTCTGAAACTCTAGTTACTCTACTGTCCTTTTCTAATTCCAGCCCTTCGTTTCTTTAGTGGTAGAGCACATCTATGCTCTCCACATGCCCCAGAAATGCAAGAAGCAAGCACGAGTAACCCTGTTGACCTCAATGCAAAGTGAAAAGCCTACCAGACGTATTTCACCTCTGGCCTACCCTTGTCTCTGTGTGTGTGTAATCGGGGATCTTTATTCACTTTTTGTCTAATGACGCTACAATGATCAATTTTAAGTCATACGGATCAATATATCTGAGCATTATTGGCTGTCATTGGGTGTTCCACAAAGAACTTAAGTGTTTGTGGGTGTTTGGATGGTATAGTACTGACGATCTCACAACTTCCGTGTTCATATTCCTGGTTTGATCTTCTTCACCGCTGTTTCTAAATCCCTTATAGGCAAACTGACTACACTAAACCTAAGAGCTTTGATTATCACCGAACTGAACGGTATATGTGTCAAGCGGGAATATTCACAAAACGAGGGGCTTAGTTCAGGGGAAATAATGGCCAAAAACTAACAGAAGGAACCAGTAATGCTCAATATTTATGGTGTGAGAGTTTTAGTTCATGCATTTTCTAATCTATTATAGTTTCTTGAATTCTCTTGCTAGGATTTTGCAGCTGTTATATACTCATCCTATAAAAAATCTGGGGATGCTATAGGAGTTTGTCCCACTTCTTAGATCGTCTATTTGGAGGAAAAAGTTGTTGGGTTATGTTGTTTTTGTTTATCAAAGTCATACCGTCTTCGTTATCTCCTCACAACTTGAGCAGTTGTGAAGTTTTGGATGTTTATTGTGTTGTCAATCCTTTTGTTCAGTCTTCGACCGAGCCATGTGCACTTTGTTGAAAGGGGCATCGGTGTGTTCTTTTACCTGAATATATGTACTCTTTTAGCCAATGTGAGTTATTTACAGATTCCTGTGAGCCTTGTCCAAGCAATGGAGAGTGTTACGAAGGGAAGTTGGAATGTGCTCATGGATATAGAAAGCATGGGAAGCTATGTGTAGAAGATGGAGAAATAAATGAAACAGCTAAGAAACTTGTATGTAGCCTATTCTAGTCTTTTGAGCACTATGGATGAAAAAGTCTAATTATTTACCCAATTGATATCATGAGTGATTTTCTAATCTGCATGTGTTGGATATTAAATTGCAGACAGAATTGGTAGAAACTCGTGTCTGTGAATCATATGCTCAATTTTTGTGCGAAGGAACTGGGGTAGTTTGGGTCTGTCACCTTTAAAACTCTCCGAACTTCATATAGTGGATAATTGAGTTCTATCTATTTCTGCATGCGGTTAAACAACGTACTTATTTTTCAGATTCAGGAGGATAAGTTATGGAATGATTTAGACGAATTCAAGTTGATGGAGAATCAGGGCTCGGACAGCCCCATATATATGTATGCAAAGAAAAGAGCAATAGAGATGGTTGGTGAATTGTTGGAGACGAGGAAAAATGATGAAGGGTAAGTTATTGCTCACCTTCAATCAGGCAAAGGTGCATTTCTATTTTCTTTAGGCCTCAGTTGGGAGAAGTCTAATTCAGGCTTTCTTCTTCTGCTTCTTCTTCTTCTTCTTCTTCTTCGTCTTCTTTTTTCCATATAGGGTCAAGGAATTGAAGTGTCCAGATTTGCTAGTCGAGTACTACAAACCAATAACCTGTCATGTCCAGCAGTGGATCGCCAAACATGCTTCTATTTTAGTGCCACTTTGTGCATTGGTATTATCCTTTAAAGCTTAGCTATGCTAGCAACCTGTCAAAGCTTGCTCACAACATTAATATTAACAGCTCATTGGAAGCACATGGTTATGGTTGAAAGTTCAATGGAGATGTTATCTATCAACTAGAGCTGAAAATCTTTACCACCAGGTATGAAAGGTCTTTTTTACATTCCGTGTCAAATTGTTATTCTGGCTATGAGTTTGGTCCTTACTCCTTACAGAGGCGTCCCTTCTTAATTAAGGAGGTCTTGGTTGATGCGCTGACACAAGATGGAGATGTTACCATTTCACACTATCCTGTTGTAGTATAACCATGTGATTCTTGTAAAGGAAGAACATGATGTCATAGGAATAGTTCTTCCCACAGTTGGTAATGGTTGGACTACTTTTGATGTGTAAAAATTTGTGGGCTAATATTAGAAGAGGGCAGTTGAAGGATGAGTGAATGACATTGATATTTTAAGTGAAGGGAAAGGAAAGAATGATAATCATCTCCAAGTCAAGGATAACTAGGAAAAAAAGCAAATATACTTGGAAGCTAACTTCATATTAAAAGTACTCTCATGGACACATAGCTGCATAAGAATTAATAAACATGCCCACAAAATGTTAGCTGAGTGGTATCTCTTGCAACTATTAGTAGAACGCCAAATGTGCAAGTGTCCACTGACTACTTCTGAACAAAAAGGTGGTGAAAAGATGGCTGGTGAGCGTCATTAATAAATATTGGATGAGATGGCTTATTGCTATGTCCTTTTTTTGGTTTGGATTAAGTTATTGCTTTGGTTGTATTGTGGTTTGTTGAATATTTGCACTCATTGAACTGATGCGAATGTGATAGGTTTGCGAGATACTTGAAGAGCATGCTTTGGTTGCAAGGAGTTTAAATGGTGAGGGCGAACCTTGGGTTGTTGCTTCATGGTTAAGAGATCATCTTTTGTTGCCTAAAGAAAGGAAGGACATGACCTTATGGCAAAAGGTATTCACGTATCTCTTGTCACCTTGTTTTTACTGAAGTAAATGAATGGCTTGTTCTTTCTTCCTTCTAATTGGTAAGAAAATAGATTTGGCCAAAATTCTTCCTTGTCGTATTGAAAACGCACGACGAGAGAAATTCAACAATCAAAAGAAACAAGATACCTTGATAAAATCAAAACTACTTGCTTTCCAAATGATTCTCCAACTTCGAAAGAACAAGAACAAATTACAAAGTGACTACTACAAACTACTCCTAACTATTTCGAACTAAGTCTAAGTCCTAAATTAGTGCCTAAGACCAAACCAAGCATAGCATAGCTATTTGTTGATGATTTGTCTGGGGTTTTTCCCTTCTACAACGTCTTCTATTTGTAGGCAAGCTCTTGGATCTTCTCAACTGCTTCCAATCTCCCACCCAAAAGTCATTCTTTCTTTTGAATTCAAACTTTCCCTCCAAAGTTCTTCTGTGTGTACTTGAACCCATTTAATAGTGGACCAATTCCTCCATGATCTCCTCTCTCTTTGATCATATCGTGGTTGAGTTGGGCGGTTTTCCTTCTCCTTTTCCCAACTTTCTTGATCATGCCCATAAGGCCTAACTGCCCCACTCACGCATTTTAAGGAGTTGAAACAACAACGTTTGTTTCCCCTCGCTTTGAATTGGGTTGTTACATCTGGCAATAACTGCCATTCCCTCCCTTTAACTGTCCATCAAAACGACATTGGATTAGTTTAGAACGATGTCGTCCCTTTAAACATGGGATTACGTACTCCATTCAATGTAATGTAAATGGCCACTTGTTCTTTTCTGATTGGGCCAATAATTTTCTCATGCAAACATACCCCCCGCATTAACACTCTGTTTAAAGGTTAAACAAGTGTTAATGTGTCCAACGCTTCGATTTCTTTCTACCTTAGAGGGAAACAGGCGTATGAGCACTTCGTGTGTAACTGCACTCACACTTACCTTTGTGTTTGGATAACGAACAGTTTTCACTAATTTGCTTGCTTCAAACTCTCCTTTCTCTTCAATGGACCAAGCCTTCGAAAACATGAGTGTTCATGAAATCTCAATCTCTCAGCCAAAGTTTCCTTCTCTATTTACCTTCTCTCTGACTCCAATGAAGCCAAAGAACTATTGGCTGCCTTTGTTTTTCTGGACGTCAACATCTTAAACGAGCACGTGCCCTTCTTAAACTTCTTATGGGCATGTGAAGTCCTCCAATTCTCTCCCTCCTGATCCTTTTCCCTCATCTCACATCTATGCTTGCTTAGCCCCCTTGCCTACCATTCAAATGTGGCTAAGATCCAACACAACTGCTCATGGGATCAATCAAGACCTTCATGACTATGAGCTCATGCATCATGAGTTGTCCAAACTCCATGATAGGGTCTTGGCATTCCAAGATTACACCTTCGAACTCCCTGCTACTGCCTCTAAACAACTTCGAAAGAGGCATAACAGGCTTTCGAAGAAATTTTCAACCAGAGAAGCCAAATTCAAGAGTAAGGCCCACCTTCAATTTAGGCCTCTTTTTGCAAAGAAGATACGTCTGGATGCAGAGGCCAACACAAGGAAGCAAGAGCAAGACTTCCTTACCTTTAGTTGGGAATGGTTTCATGCTCTGGTGACTTGGAGTTTCCCACACTACTTCAAGATTGTTTCAACTCCCCAAGACAGCTAGGGATGGCAATCTCGACCGAACCGAATGGGTACCCGAACCGTAACCGCTTTTTTTCCCCGAATCATAACCGAAAAATTCCCCGCGGGGGCGGATATGGTGGAGGATAGGAGATAATCGAACGGGTTCGGTTCGGTTATGGTTCTGTCAATACCCGAACCGATACCCGAACCGAACCGTTACCCGAAACCGAAATAGTTTATTTATAAAAATACCCTACTTATATATATACACCTTATTATACTTCTAGGGTTTTCTCCACTTCAGTCCCACTCCTCCTGTTACCACATCAGACCAGAGAGCGGCGATTCGGCGCCGACGAACGATTGTGAGATCTCTCTATCTGTTACTTGCTCCTCTCTAGAAAACGATGCTAGCTTGGGGCAATTCCAGATCCACAGAGCCGAAAGCGAGGGAAGCTCTGTAATGGTCTTGAGCTTGAGCCAACTCCAGATATGAAGTTCTTTGAGAGAGGGGATGTTTTGAAATTCCTTGCAAGATAGCTTTTCCAAATTTGGGAATCTTGGATATTCTCCTCGATCAGAGATGGGGGCGGCAGCCACAAGGCCCACAACATCATCCTATCTTCTTCTTCTTCTACTGGTGGGAATGATGCCCAACCATAACCAGGGAAGGGAAGTGAGGTTTGTGAAGTGACGAACAAATTTTTTTTTTTTTACATCTGGAGCAATTTTTTGACCATCAAATCTCTATTTTTTCTCCCTTTTTTTATCAGAATTGATTGTCTATTTCGGTTACCCATTTGGTTCGGAAATTACCCGAACACCGAATGGTTCGGTTATGGTTCGATTTTCCCCTCCCCGTTCGGTTATCGGGGCGGATATGGGTAGCATATCGGTTTCGGGGATCGGGGACGAAAATCCCCATATCCGCCCCGAATTACCCGAATGCCATCCCTAAAGACAGCCCCAGCGCTCCTACTGCTTAGCTTCTTTTTACTTGTTTTCTGAATTTTACTTTGTGTTTGTAGGATTTTTTGTTTTAAGTTTTCAGATGTAGAATTTCCCTTTCAGTAATTTCCCTTTTCTATAAAAGCAGTTGTTTGTTTAATGCATTTTCCCGTCTCTTGTGTTTGCTTACATTCTGCTTCTCAACACTTCAATTTGAAAAGGTCTTTGAAGTGTGAGAAATTAATGGAAAATGACACGTTCTAAGAATAAGAACACTCAATCAATTACCCTAATATTTCTTAATTCAAACTAAGTTTAATTATGGTTAAAAGATAACCAATTAAATACTTGGGCCCAATTACTTGTACAAAAATTGTTTGAAAGGCCCATATTTGCTCAATTCTAGTAAGGCCCACAACCCTTTAACGTGTTTTATACTTGAAAATTCAAATTTCACTCCTCCTTTGGATCTTGAACGTATTTAAACCTAAGACTCTCAAACTTTTCCTCACTTCTTCTAAAATCCTCTAATTCTCTTGCAAACTCAAATACAAAAGCTCTCTCTTCTCCCTCTACAACTGTCATGGCGTCCAGCATCCCTGTGGTCCCTCTGGTCAAAAGCACTGGCAAACCCTCTCTTGCCTTTCGACGTCTCATCACTGAAGAGGTTGCAAAGGCGGGACAACATCCAGGCGGTCTCATCAATGCCATTTTCATCCTAAACCCTCAAACCCCAGATACTACTATTCTAGGGCCTGTTTTTGACGAGCTTCCCCTTGCCTTCACGGTGCATTACCCCGTCTTCGAAGAATGCCAAATTCTGAGAGACACTTCCACGGCTTGGTCTTACTGGATCAAGAAGAATTTTGTTTGCTAATGAATCCCTAGTTGGTCCAAAACTAGAGGGAGAGGTTGTGGCTGACCCATGGAAAAGGGTTAATGGACAGAAAGGCCTGGCAGTCTTGGGGAGTTGAAACAATCTTGAAGTAGTGTGGGAAACTCCAAGCCACTAGAGCATGAAACCTTTCCCAAGTAAAGGTAAGGAAGTCTTGCTCTTGCTTCCTTGTGTTGGCCTCTGCCTCTAGACGTATCTTCTTTGCAAGAAGAGGCCCAAATTGAAGGTGGGCCTTCCTCTTGAATTTGGCTTCTCTGGTTGGAAATTTCTTCGAAAGCCTGTTGTGCCTCTTTCTCAGCTGTTTAGAGGCAGTAGCAGGGAGTTTGAAGGTGTAATCTTGGAGTGCCAAGACCGTATCATGGAGTTTGGACAACTCATGATGCATGAGCTCATAGTCATGAAGGTCTTGATTGAACCCATGAGCAGTTGTGTTGGATCTTAGCCACATTCAAATGGTAGGTACGTGGGCTAAGAAAGCATAGATGTGAGATGAGGGAAAAGAATCAGGAGAGAATTTAAGGACTTCACAAGCCCATAAGAAGTTCAAGAAGGGCACGTGCTCTTCTAAGATGCTGACGTCTAGAAAGGCAGCCAAAAGTTCTTTGGCTTCATTGGAGTCAGAGAGAAGGCAAATGAAGAAAGAAACTTTGGCTGATATAAAGGTGGATCAAACTTCAAGCTGGCTAGCTCATCGAACCAATTAGGTTCTTTTGGAAGAGGATAGAGGGAAGGGGAGTCGTCAATAAAGCCTTTTGAGTAATGAGGCCTTCGAACTTCATTCACCCAATGAGAGAACTGGCTTTTAGCCCTCTTTCGAAGTTCACCGTAGCCAACAAAACCAGGTGTTTCTTCAATTCTGTAGAATGTTGGGCAAAGAGAAGATGCGAGAAGGGAGTCCAGAAGACTCAAATGAGGGGAATCCCTCATGTAGGAGGGATAGTAACGACTCATGGCTAGTGAGCGGTGACGATGGAAACCTGTTCGAGCAGGAGGCTTACCCATCACCACCAACACTTTCTTAGAAGGAGAGTATGAATGCAATCCTCCCAATCAGAAGAGGAAAGTTTAGAATGAGTGGAAACATGAAGATCCCAAGCATTAGAGATCATGTTGCCTTCATCAATACTGGGAAGTATGATGGGAGAAGATGAAGAAGTTGAATGGGTGTGATCACTTATGATCTTGCTAGAGAGGAGTGTCGTGGGAATTTCTTCCGGACAGGTTGAGATTTCATGAACACTCATGTTTTCGAAGGCTTGGTCAATTTTCAAAAGGTGAGCCATTGAAGAGAATGGAGAATTTGAAGCATGTGAATTAGTGAAAATTGTTCGTTATCCAAACACCAAGGTAAGCGCGAGTGCAGTTACACACTCGTACGCCCATTTCCCTTCAAGGTAGGAAGAAATCGAATCGTTGGACACATTAACACCTGTTTAATTCTTTAAATAGAGTGTTAATGCGGGGGTATGTTTGCATGAGAAAATTAAAGGCCCAATCAGAAAAGAACTAGTGGCCATTTACATTACATTGAATGGAGTATGTAATCCCATGTTTAACGGGACGACATCGTTCTAAACTAATCCAATGTCGTTTTGATGGACAGTTGAAGGGAATGGAAGCTATTGCCATACGTCATTTAGAAAATGAAGGAGAGAAGTAACTACCCAATTCGAAGCGAAGGGAAACAAATGTCGTCATTTCAACTACTTTAAATGCGTGAGGGGCAATTAGTTCTTATGGGCACGATCAAGGAAGTTGGGAAAAGGGGAAGGAAAACCGCCCAACTCAACCGCGATATGATCAAAGAGAGTGGAGATCATGAAGAAATTGGTCCACTATTAAACGGGTTCAAGTAAACACGGAAGAACTTTGGCGGGAAAACTTGAATTCAAAAGAAAGAATGACTTCGAGGACAGTTTGGGCGGGAGATAGGAAGCAGTTGACAAGACCCAAGAGCTTGCCTATGAATAGAAGAAGTTGTAGAAGAAAAAACTCAAGATAAATCATCAACAAACAGCTATGCTATACTTGGTTTGTTCTTAGGCACTAATTTAGGACTTAGACTTAGTTCGACATAGTTAGGAGTAGTCACTTTGTGATCTGTTCTTGTTCTTTCGAAGTTGGAGAATCATTTGGAAAGCAAGTAGTTTTGATTTTATCAAGGTATCTTGTTTCTTTTTGATTGTTGAATTTCTAATTGTTGTGCCGTTTCAATACTTCAAAGGAAAATCCTCTTCGTTGAGGTAATTGAACCAATGTCACAATTGCCTGATTAAGTTTGGCTTTTAGAAGTTAAACTTGAAAAGGATAATTACAAGCTTTTTTTGGCACGCTCGCATACAATTATATTCCAAAGTAGCCAAAAATCCCAGCCAAACAATTTTTTGGCACGCCCGGTGGGACACCAAATGTGTTACATATGGCTCCAAAACTTAGAAGACAAGCTGATGAATCCCAAGCTGGTCCAGAGGGAGAGACTGTGGTTGACCCAGGGAAAGGGGCTAATGGACAGGAAGGCTGTGGCTGACCCAGGGAAAGGGGTTAATGGACAGGAAGGCCTGCCTATAGGCCAGACTGTCACGAGTTCAGGACCAGTTTTGGGCCAACCTGTGGTGTATAGGTTCTTGGTATTTACAAGTTAAATGACGGAAACAACCACTAATATTGTTAATATGGAGTGAAATGTAAAGACAAAGTAAATACAAAGAAAAGGGAAAATTGGATAGGTTGTTGCAGTATCCTATAGACCGTATCTAATCAATTGCCTGTTTATCTTCAGAATTTTATTGTGCTTGTTTTAGGTCACTATTTTGGTATAGTTTCATTGTTTGTAATTACAAGTAATGCACCAAGTTTATGGATGGCACCTTTGTTCTCTTTCTTTGGTGTAAACTAACTTAAAGGGGACTCACTAACATGAAGCTCTTGCTAGAGTGGTGTCTGGGAAACTTAAGATGTATGCAACCTTACCTCCATTTCTGGAGAGGTGGTTTCCTTGTCTAGTATTTTTAGTAATGAAAAAACTAATGAGCCAAGGGTAATATTAACAATTCTATGCCTATAAAAAAAATAATAATAATAACAATTCTAGATTCATTGGACATGGTCTGTGACTATGGGTTCATTGTTCTTATGTTGAAACTTGAAATCATGGTTTTGGTTAATTATAAAGGATCAGATCTACAATGGTCTAAATAGTCAAAAAGTAAGTTTCTCCTTTTTTTCAAGTTGCACTTTTAGTGGAAGTAGGACTGGAGAACTACAGTACCCTATGAGTATCTGGTTTGATATTTATGTACGAAGAATTGAGTTCATGAGCACATGGATTGCGTATGTGTGCTATAGTTAACCGCAATAGGATGAAGCCTAAGGAATTCTAGGAGAGATTCCTCAATTCTTCTTCTTCGCAAATGACCGAATTACTGGTCATGTAGCCCTGTTCAGTCACCAAAGACTATTCATCTTCAAGGCACAAAGAACGTTTTGTTATTATTATTACCATAATCGGCATTATAATTGTCGTTGTCACTCTTATGATTTAGTAGGGTATTCTTGGTAAGTATTTAGTTACGATAATGTAAGATAAGATCATGATAAGAAACTAGTTATGATATGTTTTGTTATGAGCATACTTTTTCTGGTTTTACTAGGATTCTAATTCTATCCTGCTAAGATTTTGGTTTGATATAATAAATAAGAGATTAAGGCTCGGTTTGATTTGGTGTATAATAAATAAGAGATTTTTTGATGTATTATTGGCAGCTTGATTAATGAGAATTGAGTTTAAGGTCGTGGCCTTGAGTGAGGGCTGTGGCCCATTTGCGCACTACCTTTCTTCCCTTTCTAATCCTGCATCAGGTTGCCATCGAAAAAGTCTTTCATAAGACAAAATCATCGAGAAAGAGATACCTTAGTGAGTTTGGATATAGTTGACAATGGAGAATGAGTTGGCTAATGAATGAGTTTATTTTTGGAGCTATGGTGGTCGCTAAGATAGTGCTTGAGTCGCTGGAGGGTGGTTGTGTGAGACGAAAGGCCATCTAAGAGTGGGAAAGAGGGACATTGGAGGGCAGGATTGATGGAAATCAAGTCTCCTGTCTCCTTGTGGATGCGATAGCTTGCATGTAAGGAGACATAGGTGGGAGGAGCACCATTATATGAGGGCACATGCCCAAATGGTGCATGGAGCCTTTGAGGGGCTTACACCTTGTTTGGGGGCTAGTGCTAACTGGTCGTATTGCCAATTAAGGAACATGGAGATTGCAGTAACGGTGTGGTCTGCGCCACAATGCGAAGAAGTATAGAGCACACTCTTTAAGACTAATCAAGATGCAAGTCCCTCAAGAGGTAAGGGGCAAGCCGCTTTGTCAAACCCTCTTTAACTTTAGCCACCAAGCTACAATATCAAGCACACTTAGGAGGTTCATGTTATGGTAATGAAAAAGCTTTAGTTCTGTATCTAATCTATGGACCAGTTTTGGATGTATTCTTTAATCAAGACATATGTTTAGTTCGATTCTCAATTCTTGTAACAGAAGGGAATCCTTGCACAGGGACTAGAAAACCCTTTAAAATTGGATTATCCAATGGTGAAAACATAAGGGACCCAAATTGCAAATAATTTGTTTCTGAACAAATGATAGAAATTAAAAATTGGGAACTAGAACAAAAAGACATTGGTATGAACATACAACATTCCAGCTTGTTCTAGAACTTCTACAGGGCCTTGCTTATTCGTCTTAAGATGAGAAGGACTTGTAATCAATCAAATAGCCATTGTTTGGCGATAATCTCTCTACTTGGTACTTTGCATCATGGGCTTTTGCCAGTTTTTCCCAGCATATATTCCTTAAGGTGTGGTCCAGTTAAATACAGGCTGTTTCAAGCCAACTGTTGGGTCAAACACTGGTATCTCCACTTAAATGTAATTATTGCATGTGCAACTTTTTTCTCATTTTTTTGAAGCTTTGTTTGATAGTTGCACCTAAGCATATTTAATCATTAAGCCTAACAAGTTTAAAGAGTTTGTGATCGCCTGTACTTTCTTGTAGGTTGAGGAGTTGGTTCAGGAAGATTCTCGTTTAGATCAGTACCCAAAACTGGTGAAGGGTGAATCTAAAGTGGTGTGGGAATGGCAAGGTATGAAACATGCTACTTGAACCAGACTATTATGCTTTCCACCTAATGCGGTGAGATATATGTTTTAGCTGCATCTGATATCCTGGAAGAGAATAAATGAAGACTTGAAATAGGACCGTAGAAATATTGTTATTTTTTTTATGATGGGAGATTCACCATCTTCGCAAGCAACAGATTAATGATGAAGATTTTGTATGTGATTTGTTGGCTTGGAAACGCGTACAAGAGGCTCCTAGTTGTTGTGTATGTGATTGCTTGGATCAATTTCATGTGGCTGACCTCAAGTGCTGGTTATTATGTCTTCCCGTGTTGTTTAAACTACATTATGAACCACGTTGATTTCTTCTACTACTGTTGCTTCTAGCGGATAAGGAAAGTGTGATGCCCAATCATTACGAAAGATTCTCCAACCAAATATGAATTACTGGAAAAAAATATGTGAAGAAATAGATGGACTGTGTTTGGTAGAATAACTTGATGATCGTCATCTATAACTTTCATCCGTGAATTTCTCTCCCACTTCTTTTATTTTTCTTCTTTCCTTTTTCCAGTTGAAGGCTCTTTGAGCTCTTCAAAGAAGAGAAAGAAGGCCGAGGAAAGCAAACTGAAGTTGAGCGAAGGCATTACACCATCTTTGAATCAGCAAAACTATGGATTGAAAGGTGGTGATTGGGTAAACAGGTAAACCTTGTATCCCAACCCTTTTTTCCTGTTTGGGCTAATGTTCTATATGTACATCACCAGAGTCATACAGTATTATCCTTAACGCCTAGCTACTTCTTGGTTTTTTGTATGGCTTGTACAACTATTACCACTAGTGTTAATGCCATTACAGTTTTCGGGCAAAACAAGAGGCACCGTTGTTACATAACTGACAAGGTATCATACGAAGTTGAAAGGGTCCCCTGTCGTTCTCAGAAGCCTTGATAATCTAGGAAGCTCAGCAACAGGGTTCTGGCGGGAATCACATGACGACACAGTTGCATAGTCTCTGTCTGTGTGTAAGCATTTGCAGTGTATGCTTATGTCTAATGAATTACGTAATGGTTTTGCATCTGCAACGGCTCTGTGTTATTGAGAACTGAGTACAACTTCGTTCTCCATAAGTGTTTTTTTTTTTTTTGAACGGTGTTCTCCATAAGATTGTGTCTATAATGTAAAGAGAAAGGAAATTTTTGAAGGAAAGATCAGAAGATAATGTCGTTAAAATGGTTGAGTGACACAATCTTAGTCTCTGTAAGTTTCAGATTCACTAAACTTCTTATGCAACTGTGTTTTGTTTTTTCTATTTTCTTCTATGGCGTCTGTGATGCTTGCTGGTTATAACTAGAAGGCTGACACACTTGTGTACAGTTTCATAGGATTGTTGTGAATATTGACGGGATTTTCAATTGATTATTGCATTGCGCATTATAATTAATTCATGTCAAATTGACAGGTACTTAAGATTTATTTTCTTTAAGGCGATTGTGAGCATCACTTTTGTGATTAAACGTACAAAATGTTTTCTGCTCCAAAAGGGTTCTCCATTTCTAATCGGAAAGTCCACGCCCACAGCTCAACATTTACCGCTTCTCTCACCGCTCTCAATCTCGGACGGTCTGGATTTTAAAGAACTCCTCCAGTAAAAGTTTTTTGAAAATTCGGATCACTGATTGTCGAGACGGACGGTGAGATATTGAGCGGTGAAAGAGAGCGGTGGAGGTAGAAATGGAGAATCACTTTTGTGACTAGCAAGTTGTTGGAGGCAAAGTTTTACTGATTCAAAGCTTGAGTAGGACCTGACAGATGCCCCACAAGCGCCTATACAATACATTACTCCCATTCTCAGTCATGCCATGGTAATCCCCAGTGGTAGCGAGCGGCCCAGAAAACGACCATCATTATCAATATTGCCACTGGCAAAGAATGCGACGCGAGCGAGACTGATAAGTATTTATCAGTAGGGTCCAACTGCCAACGGTGTTTGATAGGAGTAGCTTTGAATATGGTTAGATTATGTATCATGCCGTATATCTGTATCTACTTTCGGATTTCAAGGGGCATTTTTTGTAAACCAAGTGGTATAGTGGAGAGCAATTAAGTCATGAAATGAAACGTACACCTTGAGTTTTGGTAGGAATAAAAAAAAGTTTTGGCTTTATCAGCCCCCAAAAAGTAATTGAGGGCCCTAATTTCTACATGTTTTTAGGGGTTTAAGGTGTCTGCCTTTTGGGCTTTAACTCAGGAACGACTTTGGATGCTTCATACCTGGCTCGCAAACCCAGTTATTAGAAAACAAAAGCCGATTAGAAGAAAATAAAATCAAGTTGGTAAATTAATCTAGGAACACAATTTTGGAAGAAAATTCCAAATACAACTGTGTTTGAAGCTATAAAATGCATGTAAATCCACCTTTGATTCTAATATCTTCGGAAAAATGACGGCCTAGGACGTATTTTGATAATTAATACTCCATCAGGATATGCTGAGAACATTTGTTAATGCTGAAAATAGTTGATATGTATTAATTATTAAAGCATGTCCTTGACCGTCATTTTCCCATAATCTAATCACTCGCCAAGTAGAATTAATATATAGATTCAATATAACAATTCGATTAGTAAAGGGCAAGGAAAGGCCTACAATAGTACTGGTCCGGTCTCCCGAAGGCTAACCCTCGATTAGCCATCCAAATCCTCGCCATTTTTCACTTTACTCACTCTCAAGTGTACGCCTATCACGTTATAATCGGATTATATCCGGCCCGGTCCAACCGTAAGGCGTAAGCTATGCAATTGGATCAGCCTATCAGTCTGAATGTAGTTGTGTCTGGAATTGTGTTTTTAAAGTTGTGTTCCTGTCAATACTCATAAAATAATACTGTTGTAAATTCCTAACTCTCGATTAGCCATCTGAATCCCCACCGGTTTTCATTTTACTCACTGTACGCCTATCACTTTACAACTGGATTATACATAGCCCAGTCCAACCTATGCAATTGGACAAGCCTTTCGGTTTGAATGCGATTGTGTTTTAAAATTGTTTTCCTGACAATACTCATAAAATAAGGGAAATGATATTGGCACTCCAAAAATTGATACAGGCACTCCAAAAAACAAAGAAAAATGAGTTTAGAGTTACACTGATTTTGGAGTGCCTGCATCAATTTTTGGAGTGCCAATATCATTTCCCTAAAATAATGCTGTCGTAAATTCCCCACCCTCAATTAGCCATCCGACTCCCCCACCATTTTTCACTTTACTCACTGAACGCCTATCGCGTTACAACTGGATTACTCGCAGCACAGTCCAACCGGAAGTTATGCAATTGGATTAGCATATGGTTGTGTTTTAAAATTATATTCCTGTCAATACTCATAAAATACCGCTGTCGTAAATTCATAGGAATTAAGGTACGTAAAAATTAAGCTGGGAAAGGGGGTTGCCAAACGGAGACGACTCCATCAGTTCCCGCTTTTCGGTGGACAACTCCACCAAGTGAAATGGTAAAGATAGAACTAGGGATGCACAAAATATCTGGTGAATCGTGAAATCGGTCCGGACCGATCCGATTCGATCCACACCTTTTGGATTTTGTCTTTGAACTAATGGTCCGGACACGGATTTAAAAATTAAAAAATCGTGAAATACGGATTAGGATTGAATTTTCATTTAAAAATCGTGGAATATCAAAACCTGACCATGAGATATTTAAAAATATATATAAGTTAATTTCTCGCGGGCACCCTTAAAATTATATTCTGCACACATTGAACGGTTCGGATCATAAAAATTTGATCGGAAACTATGTGATTAAGATTTGGGGTGTTTTTTTAAGTGTCTAAATAGTTGTCCATTGAATCGCCCCGAAAATCATAATATATGAGTAACATATACTCCCTCCGTCCCTTTTTAAATGTCCAATTTCGTAACTCCAACTTATTAAAAAGACATCATCATTATATCTTTTACATCAACTTTTTCCTCCACTTTCCTTACTTACCCATCATCATTACACTTTTACTCACTTACTAGTACTTTTTAAAAAGAAATCTACTTTGAGGGGCAAAATAAACAATACATCAACTTTTACCCACAACCTTTACAAAATGGACACTTATTAAGGGATAGCCCAAAATGGAATACTGAACCTATAAAAAGGGACGGAGGGAGTATATTTTTGGCTTTACTTGGCAACTACTCTGAATTTTGGACATTCTTATTGCGTTGATGTTCTCCTGAGACAACTGGTAGACTTTCTGGAGATGGTTAAGAGGTTTCTTTGTAGTTGTGACTTGTGAGTTTGTAGATGTCGTTATGAATTGCACTTTAATTACTCCCTTCATCCTAACCTTTCTGACTCTAACTAAAATACATTAGTCTTTGAAAATGATGTCAATGGGTCAAAAGTCATTTGTCTAGGATGAAGCATTTGGTCGATATAATCTGTGGACAAAAACCGGGACCGAACCGTGACTCACGATTCGGATTGAAACCGAACCGTGAAACTTTTGGTTTGAACACGGATTTCATTTTCAAAAAACCGTAACTCGCAGATTAGGATTGGATTCATAGAAATTTGATCCGATCGATTCGGATTGTGCGCAACCCTAGATAGAACAATGAGGAAAACTTAATTACGGAGGAAAACTCAATCGCGCTATCCGGATTTAAAAGAACTTGTCACGACCCAAATCAAGCAGATTTGAAAATCGTGACCGGTCAATGAATTTGTCTCACCAAAGGCCGGACGCGGAGTCCCTGCAGTGCTTTCAAAGCACTGCTAAGAGCAGTCATACCAAACGACCCCGTTTCTCCCAATTATGACAAAACAATTCACCTTTTGCTCCTCTCCCTCTCTCCCTTGGACCATGTACACTAATAATTAAAATAAACCACCTCATGTACAATGCAAATTTTTGTTTTAGCTATCAATTCAATTTTTTATTTCACAATTACACCAACACTATCTATTTTCCTTAACATAAAACCAATTAAATATAAATATAAATTTTTATTATAATTAGAATAAATACATGTTTTTTTAGCTACAAGGGACAGAGAAAAAAGAAAAAAGCTGGAAGGCTTGGTTTGGGGGAAAACTAAGAAAAAAATTTAAGTGTTTCAAATTTCAATCCGTTTGAATGGATGGGAAGATTTTATTTTTTTGATCATTTAATTCTAAAGGGTCATAGTTAAATTTTGATTCTAGGACTCTCGTTGATTAGCCCTAAGAAAGTCGTACAACTAAATATCTCTTAGGGCTAACCAATGAGAACCTTAAAGCCAAAAATTAATTATAACCCTTTAGGATAAAATGATCAGAGAAATAGGATTTTTGTACCTGTTCAAACGGATTGAAAATTAGAGTACTTAATTTTTTAACCATATTTTTTAATAAGATTTTATTTTTTAACCATATATTAAAAAATTAAGTGCTCTAATTTTCAATCCGTTTGAACAAGTACAAAGATCCTATTTCTATGATCATTTTATCCTAAAGGGTCATAATTAATTTTTGGCTTTAAGGTTCTCGTTGGTTAGCCCTAAAAGATATTTGGTTGTACGATTTTCTTAGGGCTAATCAACGAGAGTCCTAGAATCAAAATTTAACTATGACCCTTTAGAATTAAATGATCAGAAAAATAAAATCTTCCCACCCATTCAAACGGATTGAAATTTGAAACACTTAATTTTTTTTCTTAGTTTTCCCCCAAACCAAGCCTTCCAGCTTTTTTCTTTTTTCTCTGTCCCTTGTAGCTCAAAAAAACACGTATTTATTCTAATTATAATAAAAATTTATATTTTAATTGGTTTTATGTTAAGTAAAATAGATAGTGTTGGTGTAATTGTGAAATAAAAAATTGAATTGATAGCTAAAACAAAAATTTGCATTGTACATGAGGTGGTTTATTTTAATTATTAGCGTACATGATCTGAGGGAGAGAGGGAGAGGAGCAAAAGGTGAATAGTTTTGTCATAATTGGGAGAAACGGGGTCGTTTGGTATGACTGCTAGTTGCAGTGCTTTCAAAGCACTGCAGGGACTCCGCGTCCCCAAAGGCCTCCCTTCTTTTTTTGAAGCATATAGCCAACGGAAACATGGCTACATCCTCCCTTATTCGTTACATATCCATGATTATTAGAGCTTAATAGTACTAATATTTGGCCCGTCCTAATTATGATTACCTGAAAAGAAGAGATTTCAATAACATAAGCCACTGCTTGTGAGATTATGAATTACTAGAGTTACATGAGCTACCATAGAATTCTTTTTATCAAAGAAAAACAGAAATCATAAATTCAGTTTTTCATAGCTTGAACTGTAACTAGAACCATAACTTCAGTTTTTCATGGCTTAAACTGTAACCAATATCATAAACAAGTTCATATATAACATAACATGCTGTAAAAATAATATGATATACCATCCAACGATTACCGCCAGTAATGAGGAAGCGACCCCCAACATAACATGATGAATTGATCAATTCAATTGGATACCTGGCTGTGCCCCTTTTTCCATTCCGTCTTCATAACACCATTCCGACTAGTATCTTTAATATCCCCTGGATTCAGGGACATTGTTCGGATGTATCGATAATACCTTTTTTTCCATAAACTGTTCAAAACATCATAATTCCACTGTATGTTTGCTACAAAAGAACTTTATTGTTAAATAACCATAATTTAAAAATATAAACTTTACAAAAATTCATGTAATAGAGATAATTCATAACTCACCTCTCGTTCCGTCCAACTTGGCTTATGATCAAGTATTTCGAACGACTCGTACCTACTCATAAAATAGTCATCTTTTTTTACTACTGTTATTCATAAAATCGAGGCTAATATTCCTACTTTTGTTAAGAGTTAAATAAAAATGCTTCTTGCTAATAAATTTGTGAGTTACCAATTGCACGATCTCTTTTATTTGCCGATAAGACTCCTAATTAATTTCATTCACAATAGCACCCATTCAACCATGGAATTTCTAATACTGCTTTCATAAGATATTTTTATTGTGTGCATGTGCATGGTTTCTTTGTTATGATGCATGATTTTTACCCTCGTCTTTTTGTTTTATGCAAATCTGTTAAAAGTTAAAAGCAATTACTACAAAGCAAACTTCTTTTGCTTGTACTAGTGCAAGTATGAGTGTGTTATGGCCGTAAGAGAGTGAAAACTTACCTAATTCTTTTCCTCTTCTTTCCTCCTCTTTCCTCTCTCTTTTTCTCTCCTCTTTCTTTTCTTGTTGAGTGCCGTGAGTAGGTGTGTGTGGTGTGTGTTTGTGAAGTAGATGAGAGGGCTATTTATAGTGTTGGATCACAAGCGCTTATGTATATCTAGAATATTCTACATATCTAACTACTAGTGCATGCTCGTGTTTGAAGGCACGACACAATGCTTTCTAAACACAATTTAAATGAAGTATGAAAAACCAGTTATATTTGGATTTTTTTTTTAAAAAAAACCATTTTTTTGAATTTTTTTTGGGATACAACAGTTGTTTTTAACTCCATCTCATATTAGGTGAATTCCGTGTATATATGTCTCACCCCATATGAGAGGTCGTTACAAATAACTGTTAAATGAAAACCTTTGATCTGGTTTCTCTCTTTGTACCGTTCAAAATTTAAAAATAGCACAGAAAATGTGGAAGATTGGTCTTCTTTTTTTTTTTTTTTTTGGGAGGGAGGAAATCACAAAAGACTATAATGCAAATAAATCTAATGGATATATATATATATATATTCAATTTTAAACGTAAGATCTGATTAGTGGTAATTGTGCAATTAGCACTGTTTGAGAGGGAGGGGGAAAGGGAGAGCCGTAAGATTTATGAGGCAAATTAATGATTAGAATTTATGTAGGACATAAACTTCAAAAACCGTTCTCCCTTGTTATGTAGATATCTTGTAATATCTATCCAAATCTACATTAATACATATATATAATCTAATAAAATTCAACTATTATCTTATCATATCTTGTAATATCTAGAATAATCTATATATAATCTCATAAAATCTAAGTATATCCCATAAAATCTAGAGATATTTTAATAGGATTTGATCCGATTCATTCTATAATGAGATGTCGCCTCTTTCCGAAATTGTCCCCGGAAAACCCTTCCCTCTTTTTAACATTTTGATTCCTCACCATTGATTGCTGAGATAAACCGGGATATTACAGGTGTCCGTAATTTTTGAATAAGTTATTCTCACAATGACTTCATACTAGAACAATACTAGTAGAACAATACAAGTATTGACTTTGTACTAATAAGAACGAGTCCCTATGCGGTCTTTTCTTTTCCTCTCTCAATTCTCATCAGTCCCCACCCCCCGCCATCGCCATTGGGTCTCCGAATTTACTGCCGCAAAGCAAAATCTCTGTCAATAATACTCCACTCAACGCTCCAGCAAACCCCTGTAATAACGAACTACCGACACCGACACTCTTTCCACCTCAACAACCCATACATCATGTACTAGCTACCCCACACGTTTACTCTCTCTCTCTCTCTCTGTACTTTACACACTGTCACTCATTCACACTCGATGGCTCATCATTTATAGCAGCAGAGTACTGTGAGGGCTGAAGAATTTGTGGAAGCCTTTTAGCGATTGATGATTGATCGGCTACATTCTCTCTTCGCCATTGGAGAGTTCTATCAATCAGGTGATGGATCGTGTTCTGGTTCTTACGCCTTGTGCTCAAATAATTAGCTTCTTATACTAATTGAGATCGATTCGCTTTACCTTTGTGATTTTGAGTTTACCTTTCTATGACAATTGATTGATTGTGTGTAAATGCGATCGCGCTATAATCAAAGCAATTGCGAGATTTTTGTTTCTATTTATGTAGTTTTAGTTGTGACGTTTCATGCATTTTACTATAGGCGTCAAACGGCCGGCCGGGCCGTTTACTCAATCGTGCCATGCTGTACCCGTGCCAGCCCATCTCCAATCGTGTTTTGTCAGGAAAAAAAATTCTGTAACAACTAGAACTTTGTATTTGTTGTGCCGTGCCAGGGCCGTTTACTCAATCGTGCCGTGCTGTGCCCGCGCCGGCCCATCTCCAATCGTGTCTTGTCAGGAAAAAAAATTCTGTAACAACTAGAAATTTGTATTTGTTGTGCCGTGCCAGTGCCCATTTAGAACCCTGCCATGCCCCGATGAGTAATTGAGGCCAATTTAGTCATGTTTTCATGTTACAATTGGGCCATTTGTTTTCATTAATAATCTAGTTACTAATAGAAAGCAGGTACTTGGTACGCATTCACATTTTATGAATGTTCCTTTCATATACGATACAACCATCTCTTGGAGATGTTCCCTGAATTTACGCATTACACCCCGTGGTGAGTAATTATAGACTCTAAAAACCAGAACAATCACTTTGATGAGAGCGCTATCATGGTTCATTAGCTTATGGATGACTACGTAGCAATTGGTGTTTGTGTCAAATACGAAGGGTCAAACTGAAGGGCACCACCTTTCGCCAGAGAGAGTTCATGTGGATATCTTCATTTTAGACTTTGTTTCTATTCCTTTGGTTGTTCTAATCCTTGGGATAGGAAGTGTCCAATTCATTAATTTGAGTTTGGTGGAATTTCTTTGGATTGATGCTGTCATGCTGATTATGGGGTTTCAAACACCAACTATAAACTGTTTTTTATTTCTGTTGTGTTGTTTAAATACAGTTCTTTTTCCATTAACATGCTTTCTTGTTGGAGAAATATGATCATGGACTTATGTCTAAAACTTGGGAAAGTCTACAATACACACCCCTTAAAAGAGTGTACCATATGCACCTATTTTATGGTTGATTCATAACATTTTAGCATGTTTCGTAACTTTTGTTCTAGAATTCATAACTTTTCAGCAATACGATTCGTAACATTTTCATTATGATTCATAACATTTTGGTGTATATCGTAACCTTTATACGATTCGTAATTTTTTAGCAATGCGATTCGTAACTTTTCTCTATAATTCATAACATTTTGAGGGGTGCATATGATACACACCCAAATAAAGGGTGTGTATTGTAGTCTTTCCCCTAAAACTTTTGGTGGACGTAAAAACCTCCATCAAAACATCGAGTTTTCTCATCCTCAAAAAGTCAAAATAGACAGTTTTACGCCTCACAGTTTCTGGCATTTCTACTAACCTTACAATAAAGCAAGAAGCTTCTTGGCACCTGGTCTTTTCTTGCTTGCATGATTTGCTCTTGCCCATGAGTTCCAAATTTCTGTTATAGCTGAGGTAGGATTGAGTGATATCCGTACCTAATGTTGCTATCCTTTTCTCTCTCGCCCTCTCTCCTGCTCCCCTCTGTTCCTACTTCCTCAATTCTTAGGTTGCACACAAAAACCATGGGTGTGAGCAGCTGTAGAGTTAATGTTTTTTTCACTCTTGCCTTCGGCCACAGAAGTCTCTTATGATTACAAGCCAAAGCTGTGGGGATCATCTTGAGAGATTTTAGCCAACAACTTCAGATGATTATTGACAACTTTGAATAGTTTCCTGTTGGTGAGATATTGTTTGCTGTAGATGGATTCCGTTGCGTATTCATGTCTTCGCCCCTTGGATCATATTTCTATACTTGATTCATCAGCGGGTGATTTATGTTTTACTCTGAAATCTTTAATGTCTACAAGGAACCATTAAACACTGTATTTACTCCTAGAATGTCTACTTCAGTGCTTCATATTATGTTTTCTGTTCTCTAACTATTATTTTCTACATAGTAACTAATTCTTCTTCAACTTCCTTCACAGGATAGTGAGCTTCGAGTTGCTGTCCCAACCATATTATGGGCACTAAGCATAACTCACCAGGCAACAAAGCTCGAAGTCCAGTGTCTATATTTGTTGTGCTTGGTCTATGCTGTTTCTTTTACTTACTGGGAGCATGGCAGAAGGGTGGCTTTGGAAAGGGAAGTAGCATAGCTGTAGAGATTCCCAAGCAAACCGACTGCATTGTCATGTCCACACTGAACTTTGAACCTCAGCACAATTATGTTCCAGAAATTAATTCTTCTGAGCCGAAAGCCAAAGTTTTCAAGCCTTGCGATGCTCAATACACTGATTATACTCCTTGCCAAGAACAGGACCGGGCTATGACCTTCCCAAGGGAAAATATGAACTACAGGGAAAGGCACTGTCCTCCTGAAGAGGAAAAATTGCGGTGTCTTATTCCTGCACCAAGAGGATATCTGACTCCATTTCCCTGGCCAAAAAGTAGGGACTATGTCTACTATGCGAATGTTCCTCATAAAAGCTTGACCGTTGAGAAAGCTGTCCAGAACTGGGTGAAGTTTCAGGGTAATGTATTCAAATTTCCAGGTGGAGGAACAATGTTTCCTCAAGGCGCAGATGCATATATTGATGAACTTGCATCAGTTATTCCGATTTCAGATGGCTCAGTCAGAACAGCTCTGGATACTGGCTGTGGAGTATGTTTCCTTTTCCTTTTTCTTGTTCTGCATCTATTATAATTACTTGCATTCTACCTATTACCTGTTATTCGTTTGTTGCCAGTGGCAACTTCCTAGGCACCTAGGCACCCCAAAATGACCAAAGTAAGGACCTCTAGGCAGTTGCAGCCTCTTTGAGGTGGTTCTTCGAATCTTCAACATTTTGCCCTCGAGCAACAATGAGGCTTTTTGCAGAAAATGATCAAGTCTAATTGGACTTTTTGTATGTACTGCAATGTTAAACACTTGATAACGAAACATTTGACAGGTTCAATATTTTCCATTTTTGATGTTGTTCGAAGTTGCTTGCTTTTATGGACCGTATGTTATTTTAATCAAACTTATAGTCAACACAATCTGCATTCTCTGTTCCAAATAGGAGTATGTACTTCTTGAGAAGATGAAATGCGTTAATGACGTCTTATGTATGTCATACCATATGTGATACATTGACAATGCCTTACTCATTGAGCTCGAACAAAATGAGTACATGTGCTTTCTATTGAATTTAGGTTCTTGTTTTTACTACTATATGTTTTGATTTTGACAACAGTGCATGTCATTATGTAATCTTATTAGTACTGGGTAACATTTATGCTTTATATGATGTTGGGTAAAACACACACCAGGTGACAGAAATTATACACAATGTTCGTTCACAATGAATAAAATACAGTTGTATGTTCAAAAAATCTGATCATTTGGACTCTTTTTCTGGACCCTTGACAGTTTGTCGATGGAGTTCCAAAGTAGATATCGTAACACATGGGGTTTTGTTGCACGGTCTTGAGTTTTATCCAAGACCGTGTAACATGGTATCAGAGCCAAGTATGTCAAGGATGGGTAGGGTGTGTGTCCCTGGCCTGCACGTGGCAGGTGCTACCGAGTGAGCACGTTGGGCGTGAGGGAGGGTGTGAGGCGAAGTCCCACATCGTTTGGGTACCAAAGTAATATGCAGAATATAAGCGTGAGGGCACCCTCACTTCAATAGCTAGCTTTTGGGGTTGAGTTTTACCCAAGACAGTGTAACACTATCCACTCAAAACATGAAGAGTTGTGGCCTGCAATATATGTCATTTGCAACTCATGATGGGGATATCTCTCTCGTTATTTAAATGTTTTAGCAACTACATGACTCAACCAAGAGAGTTGGTGTAGGTTTTCTTTTGTTTTTTGTTTTCTTGTCTCTTACGTGTTCATTTATACATTTTCTATGTTACAATACAACACCTTGGCTGGAGTGTTGCAATGGTCCTACTCCTCTATTTACTGCCAGTATGTGGTTTGTTATTCATTATTCCAAGGCTGATAAGACTGATTATGACATAGGTTGCAAGCTGGGGTGCTTATTTACTAAAGAGAAATGTGTTGGCTATGTCTTTCGCACCAAAAGACAATCATGAAGCACAAGTCCAATTTGCATTGGAGCGGGGTGTGCCTGCTATTATTGGTGTTCTTGGAACAATAAGTCTTCCTTACCCATCCAGTGCGTTTGATATGGCTCAATGCTCTCGATGTTTAATACCTTGGACATCAAATGGTACGTGATACATACTGCAAATGCCGAATTATGTGAGTCTGTGACTTGGTCAAAATCATATGTTGATTCCTTTGTTTTTCTTCATTTTGTTTTATACTTAAATAGCTATTATTGAGGCCTAACATCACAGATGAAACCTCAATGTGACTGATGCTCATATAGAAAAATCTGGACCTCCCAAAAGGATAAAATTGATATGCTTATATGGCTTTTTTAGTTCATTTTAAACTTTTACCTTTAAAAATTACCATACAGAAAATTACATTTGGTAAGGCCCACATGTTTATTTGAATCTATTTCCTCTAGTTTTGGCTGTGTATCCGGCGATAGGATTTACCAAACAGAGAGAAGGAAGAGATGGGAGTTTGACATTCTGGCCTATTATTTTCCATTTCAGTTTGACTCCAGGCCGTTTTACATATATTGTTGGTTGAGTTCATACGCTTATCTGAATTTGATGAACTTCACACAAACACTAATATGCAGACGGGATGTACCTAATGGAAGTTGACCGAGTTCTTCGACCTGGTGGGTACTGGATCTTATCTGGCCCTCCAATTAATTGGAAGACCTACTACCGGACGTGGAAAAGGTCTAAGGAAGATCTCAAGGCTGAGCAAAGAAAGATTGAAGAATTGGCTGAACTTCTTTGCTGGGAGAAAAAGTACGAGAAAGGAGATATTGCCATCTGGAGGAAAAAAGTGAATGCCAAATCCTGCCAAAGGAAGTCTGTTAAATTCTGTAAAGCTGAGGATGCTGATAATGTCTGGTGAGTCGCAGCATTTCCCAATTTAGTGTTGTTATCATTCATTTAGCCCCTGTGATGTGGGTCTTGAAGAAGACAAAAATAGGTCCATTAACATCATGTTTTCGCGCCCTTGTTATTCGTTTTTATTCCCTGCTTCTAAACTCAGATGTTGGCTATTCATTTATGGTGATGCTTTAATCAAAGTACAGTCATAAATCATGTAACAGCATGTAGAGTCATAAATCATGTAACAGCATGGAGTGTGTAGGCTTGTATTACACGGTATTGGGTTTTACAAATTGCTGAGGTGCCTATATAGTTCAGAGTTCAGACCTGTGATTCCACAACTGTTGTTATGCCTCTTCACACCACTCACTACATGGAACTCAGTACAAAACGGAAAACGGAAAATGGAATATGTAATATAACAACTCTAACAGTGTAAATTTTGTTTTAACAAGCACGGAACAGAAACAGAAATTGGTGAGTTAATTGTAGGTTCAACAAGGGGCAGTATGCAATGCGAGTGGTAGCCAACCAGTGCCAACTTGTGTCCTATTGCATATAATTCGTACCAATTAAGGCATTTCTAATTTTTCTAAGAAAGAATAATATTGGTTTTCTTATTCCTATCTTATCTTACTTCTATTTTTCATATGAAATGTAGGTACAAGAAAATGGAGGCATGTATAACTCCCTTACCTGATGCTATGAATGAAATAGCTGGAGGGGAACTGAAGAAGTTTCCAGATAGGCTTTTTGCCGTCCCTCCTCGAATAGCTAAGGGATCTATTTCAGGGGTTACAACTGAATCTTACCACGAAGACAACAAACAGTGGAAAAAGCATGTAAATGTTTACAAAAGGATAAATAGATTAATAGGCACTACAAGATACCGTAACATTATGGACATGAATGCCGGCCTTGGAGGGTTCGCAGCAGCACTTGAATCACCAAAATCATGGGTGATGAATGTTGTGCCTACCATTGCTGAGAATACTCTTGGTGCTATCTATGAGAGGGGTCTGATTGGCATATATCATGACTGGTATGACCCATCAAATGGTCCTTTTTCTATCCTTATCAAACACTGGCCTAATTGTATATTATGTAATTTTATCTTTTGATTGTCTTGTTGTCCACCTTAATGAGGTCTCTCTCTCTCTCTCTCTCTCTCTCAACTAGTCATAAGCTGTAGACTTCTCGGTTAACTGCTCGACCTACAGGGCTGGTGTTTAACTTTAGGTGAAATTTATGTGGCTTTTCTTGGGTAATTTCAGGTGTGAGGGCTTCTCCACTTATCCAAGGACTTATGATCTCATTCATGCTAATGGTTTGTTCAGCTTGTATCAGAACAGGTAAAAGCCTATTGATCTCTGATTGAAAAATGCTACCATGTCACAGATTTTCTGGTCATTGTTCGTATCAAGCCGATTTGGATACCTAGTACCTATTATTGGTGCCTTGTTTGACAAGATCATTAACCAAATCTTGAAGGGGAATAATACCGTCATATGGCCTGGTGATATGAAACTGTGGAAAAATTTACAGGTGATATATGGCATTGATCACTTACATATTAGGCCTCTCATCTAAAAGATTTCATGTTTCTACGGGCGAAATTGGAATAAATTTTGACAAAAATGTCTAAATACAAGCACAAGCTTGAGGGATGCAAACTGGTTCTCACAGTTTAGCAGGGTTTTCTGAAGTGACTTACATAGCTCGCATTAGGGTCACCAATGCCCTAAACAATATCGCAAAATGAATATTTGAATTAATCTTAGCGGTTATACAACTTTATATTTCTTTTGGGGAGTTCTCTGTTGAGTTCAATTCACTAGAACGAAAACAGAGTCATCCTCGATCACAAGTTTCCTGGATGAGAAAATTCCTTACCTGTTGTTAGTCAAGGACCTGCTCCCGAATAAGTAACTTGAAAAAGTTAGCATCTGTTCCTGGGAGATTATCTTCATCTTATAGTTCTTTGTTTATGATGAAAAATCACTTGATATATTAGAATTAAATCCTTAAACTACTTTTAATGTCTCATATGAATAAACAGGTGTGAATTTGTAGACATCCTTCTAGAGATGGACCGTATTTTGCGGCCAGAAGGGACAGTCATATTCAGAGATGAAGTTGATGTCCTAAACAAGGTGGCGAAAGTAGTGGGAGGCATGAGATGGGATGCCAAAATGATGGACCATGACGACGGCCCCCTGGTGCCTGAAAAGATACTGGTTGCTGTCAAACAATACTGGGTTGATGGCGTTAATGAAGGAAACAACACATCCTACGATGAATGATCCGCAGTGTTATTTGGGTAAGTAAGCGTATGCGTGGAAATTCAAGTGTTATGTGGTGGAGCGATTCGAAGAGTCGCGTTCCTTAGGCTCAAATGAAAAGTGGAAACTGAAGAAACAAATTTAACTTCTTTGGTTCACTACTTGTATTTTCCTTTCTTTCTTGGTAAATCTCTTCACAATTCCATGATACAACTGAGATGACACAGGTATGGTTTGATTCTACATAGGCCTGTCAGTGGACCGGATTGAATCTAAATCCAACACAATCCGAATTCGATCCGTATTTCGATTATCGGATTCAGATTATCGGATCGACGTTATCGGATTCGGATCGGATTTTCCGGATCCTAATTCTACATATAGTTCTGGGATGGGTTCGTTGACGGAATAAATGAATGGCATTGGCAGGTGTGACGCAACTGATAATTAACACAAGGATGTTCAAATTGTTGTTCAATAATCAAGATGCTAATTAGTCTCTCTGTGTGTGAGTGCGCACACATTTTAGATAAAGTTTTTTTTTTTCCTCCCGCTTTCTAATGCTGTTTTTAAGTTCTTATCATGTGGTTTGGGGACAAAAGATGAGATTTTATTGGTATCTAGGGATGACAATCTCGTTCAAACTGTTGGTTATCTGAATTGTATCCAACCGATTGGTGCTAACCATGGTTTTGGTTTTGATTTTCGATTTCGAAAAGTTCGGTTTCTTGTGCGGTTTTCACAAGAAACCAAAATTGGAACCGAACATAACCGAACTGCGACATACTTACGCAAGCACCCTTACAAAAATGCATACCTATAGCATCAAAAGTACACTCAGCTGACGTTTTGGATTTCCCATTCGGCTAAATAAGTCAAGTGGCTTATTTTTTTTGTCCTTATTCAAATTTTTTTCGTATTTATTAGTTTGTTGTTAATTTTTGGAAGATTATTGCATCGTCATGAGGAGAGGAATCTAAAAAGTAAAAAATTATGATCGAAATCAAATTTTTTTTGAATAAAGACGAAAAAATTGGCTTATTGGCTTATTTTTGTCTTTATTCAATTTTTTTTTTGATTTTGATCATAATTTTTTATTTTTTAGATTCTTCTCGTCATAACGATATAATAATCCCCCAAAAATTAGCTACAAACTAACAAATATGAAAAAAATTTGAATAAGGACAAAAAAATAAGCCACTTGGCTGATTTAGCCAAACAGGGTGCCCAAGCTTAAATTTATGCACTTGTAGTAACCAATTTATACAATGGCCTATTTCTCATTGGATTTCGGGGTTTTTCTTTTTTGTTTGTTGTTCTATCTTGGCTCCGTCCTTGAAGATTGTCAATTGTTCAGGGAGAATTTGAAAAAATGTACTTTCCTACATATGTCCAAGTGAGCTAAACTATTCAGTTACAATCAGATGCTCGTGCATAAAGGTTGAGCCGACCCTGACTTTTTTTTGAGAGTCTAAAATGAAAAATAAAAAGGGGGCCCTTTTAGAAATCTTTATGAACAAAATATGAGTAGATAAATTACCTTTTTCAAGAATACATACAATTATTCATCAATAAGAAATATGAGGATCAAAGTGATATTTTGAAAAATTTTAGTTAGGGCTGCTGCCATCCTAGCCTTATAATGTGTCAGTCATCTACGGAAATTTGAACTTGTCTTAATAATACCTTCTCCGTCACTAAAATGAAGGAGTATATAATTTCATGCATATAGATTTGAAAGCTATGCCCATAAAATAATAGTAGGGCCGCGAGGAAGGACTTGAGTCTCATCTCCTATCGCATGTTAAGATCCTTAGTTAGCTCCATATCCCTTGAACCTGTAATGATGGTCATTATGTCTACGGATCTTCATTTATCGTATTGTTTACGGGAAGCTGGGTACCGGGTGTAGACTCGACGCACGGTGCCCCCTAGGAGATTATAAGAGAAGAGGACATTGGCATTTCCTCGTCTTTCACTCACTTGTTTGTCCTCTCCCTTTTTGGATCTGGTTAAGCGCAACCACTAACCCCATCATTCTATTGAAGGACGGAAGGTGCAAAACTAAGAGGTTTTTGAAAAAAATTGAGTGGCAAAATTTGTCAAAACATGGTGGGAAGTACAATAGTACTATAGGATAATTGAGCACAAGGACGGAACCAGGATTTTACCATAGCAGTGGCGAAATGTATACTAAAAAATTCTAGTGATGGCAAAACTATATAAGTTGGGCATAATTTTTTTTTTTACATATCATAATTGTATTTTTTAAAATTCTTGTCGTAGCGGTCACCGCCACTAAATCCCTGGTCCCTTGATTGAGCAATCAAAATTTTGAATCAATCTTTTCTTCTCCTTTGACATGTAGCTAATGTCTTCGAATGGCAGCTGGGACCCTTTCCCTCAAACCTCTCTCTTTACCGGACCCATTTTTCCTGCCTTTTCAAGTGGAAAATTAGACATCTCACGTGGCATGCACATGCGGCGCCCACTCTATTATTTTGCATTAAACAGTACCCCTTGACGACAGAATAGACATTAGACACTAATAAACTAACTGCCGAAAAAATACAAAAAAATAGACAGTCTTTTGACTACAAGAGGAAGGGGTGTCTCTCGTGAGGCGGGTAAACAAACCAAATAGCTTTAGCTCAAAGTTCGCTCATTGAAAGCTTATTCGCGATGGATTTGTTGTGTAAACAAATCAAGATAAACATCATTTCCAAGCCCATTAAGCTTTTGAACTAAGTTTGAATAAACTACTACTCAGCTCGTTCAACTTATTATTTGTAGAATATGAGCTACTCAAGATGAGGTAATGATCGGTTTGATGAAATCACGTTTGAGATCGGTTAATCTCATGAACAAGCCAAGGTCAAATATACTCGTTAATATTTCAAACTAAGCTTAAACAATCAATTGTTCTGCCAGTTTGATTTGTTTTATGTGACAGTAAAGAAACCACATGCATCACACACAACTACTATGTCTTATGTTTTGTAAGTATTTACTCTGTCCGTTCTTTTTTAAATGTCTTGCTTCGTAACTTCAATTTATTAAAAAGACATCACCATTATACATTTCACATCAACTTTTTTTCTCTACTTTTCCTACTTATCCATTATCATTACACTTTTACTCACTAATTTTTCAAAATGGAATATATTTTTAGGAACAAAATAAATAATGCACCAACTTTTACCCACTAACTTTACAAAATGGACACTTATTAAGGGACAACCCAAAATAAGATACTGGACTCTAAATAAGGGACCGAGAGTACTATTTATTTGGTTGTACTATACAATAAATGTTTGTTCGGTCTAAAATTTGATGTTTGCGGGTCACGATGACATCTGATGTAGAATGACATAGGTAGTATTTGGTTGGGAGTTTAGTTTAATTTAGTTTAGCTTTGATAGTGGGTGGAGAGAAAAATAGAGTAATGATTGAAAATAGGGGTAATAATTGGAGAGAGATAGAGAGAGATGAGAGAGTAATAATTGGAGAAATATGGTAATGATTGGAGAAAGAAGTAGGGTAATGATTGGAAACAAAACTATTACTAAACCCTAAACCGAACAAAGCCATAGCTTTTCTGTTTGTATATATCAATACGAGATTGCCCCTAACAGGCTTGGGAGCCCGCCTTGTAGTGAGCAACATTGTAATGCCTCCTGAAGTGCGCAATTTGAGTCATTCATTTCGACAATTAATAGTTCAGATATGTAAAATTAATAACAAATATAAACCATTAATTGAAAAATAGACGGTCCAGATGATCACTACACCTTTGTAGTTTCTTGTTCAGTCCTCAGATCCGCCAGTGCCAAGGTGATGTGAACTTTTGCAATGTTCAATGAAAACTGCACCTATAATTGTCGTCCAACTAGTCTTGGTCACTCCAACCTCCCTTCACGAATGTGATTAATGGGTCCGATTCTAGCATACATCTTGTCTTCAAGCGGCTTTTGGTTTGATTTGTTTGGTTTTTTTTGTTGTATTTCGTTTTTTTATTTTCTCTGTAATTTCGGACCGATAGTGTCCGCTTTTTTTTTTGTAATATTTTTTTATATATATTATTTGCATTTTCTAGTAGGTAAAAAAAAAACTAGGACTGCAAGTTTTTTTAGCATAAATTCGTCAATGGACGGCTGTCAAAAGTGCAAGTACCGTTAGATTTTCTTTTGATAAGTAATAATAAGTCATGCTAAAAGGACAACAACGACAATGACAAAAACAAATACTCTCTCCGTCCGGATTTAATAGTCCTTTTTGGGAGTTCGTGCCATTTTTCAATCGATTATATCTTCCAATTTATAATGTTTTATGTGATTTTGAATATATTGTATTATAGAACTAATCGAGATCTATCAAACAAGATCCATATTCGATATGAAATTCATTACGGATTTTAAGATATAACCTATTTTTTAGCCGGTTAGAATAGAATTAGGGACAATTAAATCCGGACGGAGGTAGTATATACACAATCATGAGTCCGGCTCCTCTCCAATCCATAGGGAATTGGAGGATCCTCCAATTCCAATACAATGGTCAGGATTACTCTAGTATTTCCAGCTCAAAACTCATAAGGTATTCTACGGGCATCCAATTACTCCTCAAATATTTCCCAATTATTATATTCCATGCACCAATTTACCAAATTCCAAACATTAGTAAAATTTCATTTCGTAACTTTAATAATTGGTGCAAGTTCAAAGAACTATCAGATTCACAGGATTAATCAAAGACTTCTTTTGCATTTCTTCTAAAATATTGTTTCTATAAAAATTATATTACGTTCAATTACTTACTCTTACGATTTCTTTATAATTTCCATGACTAAATTTTAATTTTAACTTTCTTTACATACAAGAACAATTACATCATTGAGCACACAACACAATGAGAAGCACAAATGAAAATACATTAGTATCAATAAAAAAATCTCATGAGCTACATAATAAGATAATATCAAAAAAAACCATGCTGAAATAAAAATAATTATTAATATAATATTAGTAAAAAAATCCTCATGAACTATATGATATCGGTCAAAAAAATCCTTATGAGCTATATAAAAAGTTTTTCAAAGGCAGGTTTAACGGAAAGAGGATGCCGTTCAAAAAAAATTTAATGAAATTTTTATAAATTTTGAAGATTAATGAATTTTTTTGGCCGTTCAAAAAAAATGGGGAGAGAAGACGTTTATGTAATTGAAAAATATTTGGGAAGTAATTGGGTGCTTGTAGAATACCATATGAACTTTGGGGCTTGAGTTATTAGAGTAATCTTGAACATCGGATTGGAATTGGAGGATCCTCCAATTCTTTATGGATTGGAGAGGAGCCGGACTCCACAATCTATATAATATGACAGAGAAGTTTTTGAATCCCCTAAATTCTCTCCTATATTTTGGACCCTAGGATCGGTACACATTTTTTCAAAAGCTGAGATTACATTGTTGAAGGACTAATGATATATTTGGAAAGGATGATACAAATATAATTCCTACCTTCTATCTAGCTAGCCAAAAATATGGAAATGATGATACAATGATTTTGGAAAGTCATCACCTAAACGGTTTAGGCTAAACCTATATGATTTTTGATTGGCCAATGGATTTTGGAAACAGTAATTAGCTGTATATGTATTCCATTGATTTTGGAAATGACAATTTGTATTCCATAATTTTCATTGATTTAACTATATATGTATTCCATTGATTGGCCAATGTAATTAATTAATCAAATTTGCTTTGAATATTTGAAATAATTCTTTTAGGTTAATAAATACATAATTTATGGGATAATTGTCTCAAAATTGGAATTTTTTTGAAGGGATCCTTTTAATTAAGGCATGATTTATATTTAGTGGAATGAATGAAACGTAATAAAATATTTACTGTAGCAATGAGTAAGTTGACCTTTCTAATTTCCTTTTTTGTAACTGCGAAAACAAAAAAAAAAATTCTTACATAATTTAGATCCCAATTAAGATTTTCAAATTTCAAGTTTAAAAAACATCACATTTATGGACATTAAAACGCAAGTGTTCTTTAATTCTCTCAATTGCATTTCTAGGTATCAATTTTTCAGCAAACTCCCTGTAAGTGTTCGAGTTATTTTCTTCAAAGCCATTAGATTTCAATGTAGAATCATTGTTGTCCAACATTTCAATATTTGGTTCTCGCATATATTGGATCACTTTCTTGATCATTTACATCCCACTTTTTTGAATTTTTCTTCTGTTTTGTTCTTCTCATATTTTGATTTTTGGCAATTGACTTGGTGGGTGCATAATAGTTTTGAACTGGCTACATTAGGTCATCAATGGCTATTTTTTCTACTTTATTGGATAGCGTTATTTTTTCCACTTTCAGTTTTGTTAATGTGGTTTTGATCAACTTCTGTTCCGTGGAGTTTTGATCTTGCTGGTGGCACCATGGCACATCTACGACTTTAGTGATAACCACAAATTAAATTATTGCATATTGTATTGCTAATTCCTTCAACTTTTCTTCTTCTTCTTCTTTTTTATATAGATGACTTTTGGTTCATTTTGGGTTTCAATTCATGAGAAAATGGTACCAATTACTAATGATTGTTTCACTTATCTTTTATTGTTTCTTAACGGTTGCATTGGTCTTGATGGATGTAGTCGGAACCCTAATAGTTTGTTTGATTTTTTGGAAAGAAACTTGCATGTATTGAACTCTTAAAATATAAAATGCAACAGCCCAATAAAATTATTAATTTGGACATGCAAGAAAACAAATAAGACTAATCACGTAATTAATTTAGAGTTGACATTTTTACGTATTATTCTCACTAAATTTGTGATCTATTATAAAAAGTAACTAAAACGTGCATGCCAAAAGTAATGACAAACAAAGAAGCTTTCATGCCAATGATATTTAAAAGGTGCATTAGTTGGGAGTTATCCTCACAGCTAAAAAGGATCAAGTGTCATCAAAATGTGGAAGAAGTGGTGGATTCACTTTTAAAGAAAATTTCATAACGAGAATTCTAGCTCATTACTGGAAGGAGAATAAATTATATACACCAGCGGTGCAAACATTTGTTTTCTCCAAATCAATTACGTTGTGCTATATCGTCAAAACAGTAGTCCCAATTAATAGAATATGACGCCGTGATGCAATATAATTGATTTGAAGAAAACTAATGTTTGCACCCTAGGTGTAAATAATTTAATCTCTACTAGAAGATAACTCATATGTTCTCACACTTAGTTAAATTTATTGTGCCTGTCCAGTTAAATGGCACAACAATAATGACGGCCAGCCCTTCTTATAGAAGGGTAGGAAATGGAACGTCAAAAAAAAAAAAAAAAACATTGTGTTAGCTCGATATCATTACTTTGAGGCTAAATTTGATGAAATAAATTTCATTAGTGCTATCATGTATGTAGACAGTAGATACGTATGGTAGATTTTCTACTAAGAGGATCATGGGCACCCTAAGAGTTCATTCTACAATTTATACCATTGTCCTGTGCATGACATTGATTTTAATTATGATTTTCTTTTTGTGGATAGCACAAGAAATTGGTTCGGGGTGGTTCAGGAACTTATTTTGGTCCGGTCGATTTTTTTGGTCCTGCGTTAGATTAAGATGACTAATAAGATTTGTTGTTTTTTTTTTTTTTGGGAAATATGAGAAAAATTCTTACCATTCCTTGGATGTTTATAGATACGAGTAGATATTAATTCTAAAATTTAAAATACAAATTTCACAAGTGTTCTGAATGTTCGAACCGTGCCTTCAGGCACGGGCATTCGCTAGAAAATGAAAATAGGAGAAACAATGCGATATTTGGAACTAATAGAAAATAGGAGAAAAGAAAGGAAAATAAAAAAAAAAATTCAATATGAGTTGTTTAGTTCCTATTTAAGGAAAAGGAAAAGAAAATAGGAAGGAAAGGAAAGTCCTGGAGAGGAAAATGGAGCTGAAAAAGGGGAGCGAAAACCTCCCACACAGTTATAAGGAAAAGACAATTAAATTTTTTTTATTTTCTTTCCACTTTCCTTTCGAGGCCAAATACAGCAAGAGAAATTAATTTTCCACTCAGTTTCTTTTCATTTTCTTTCTTCCACCGAACAAGAGAAAAGAATACACCTTCTTCACATTTCCCTTCTCTTTTCTTTTTCTTTCTTTTCTTTCCTTTCCATAAATTCCAAACGGAGCCTTTGACTATTGAAAACCTTTTACTAATAGACAAAAAATTAAGAACAACCAGTGGCCAACGATCAGTGTAGGGTGGGGTGGCAGGACACCTTTTTGAAAGGATTCTCTCACTTTGGCCACACCTTGTTTTTCCAGAGAGAGAAAGAGGGCTAATATTAGAATTCTATGAGATATTGGCACCCCCACCACCCAAATCTCAAAAATGCCATTTCAGATTTTATCATTGAACAAAATATTTTATTGGCTATTCTTTGTCGTCTAACCTAATAAGTTGGCTTTTGTTCTCTTTTACTTCCATTGAAAACACTAAATATGAACCTTGGACATTTTCAGATTAAAAAAAAAAAAAAAAAACCTTTGACATTAAAAAAAGCGTAAGAGAGATTGGAAAATTGGCTTCCAAAATAGGGTAAACTATAGTTAACCCCCTCTAACTAAGCCTCACGTGCACTTTACCCCCTCTAACTTTTTTTTTGACACTCAACCCCCTCTAACTATCTGAAATTCAAACGGTCATAACTTCAAATGGTCATAACTTCTTCGTCCAAAATTGAAAACATGCAAATTATATATCGATTTCGAGGTCTTGAAGTCAGCTTTCTAATGACACCAAAATCACATCACGATTCAAAGCACACAGAAAGTTATGATCAAAATGGTCTTTCTGTCTACTAGCCCTTACTCTTTTGATCATAACTTTCTGTGTGCTTTGAATCGTGATGTGATTTTGGTGTCATTAGAAAACTGACTTCAAGACCTCGAAATCGATATATAATTTGCATGTTTTCAATTTTGGACGAAAAAGTTATGACTGTTTGAATTTCAGTTAGTTAAAGGGAGTTGAGTGCTAAAAAAAAGTTAGAGGGGGCAAAGTGCACGCGAGACTTAGTTAGAGGGGGTTAACTATAATTTACCCTCCAAAATATCTAGGGAAGTAAAAGCAGTCTCCGTAAGGAATTTGGAAAAATTGGCTTCTAAAATACTCACGATGGGGAAAAAATGTTGATAGTTTTATTTCGATTTGGTTGGGTTATTATATCTCCAAAATCTTCTCATTTTGTCATCAATATACACATATATATGTGTGTATAAAAACAACTTGGCAAAATGTGAACTACAAATCCTTACTCTTTTGGTTTTGGATGGGATGTAGTCCACTTTTGTTAGTTTATTTTTCGTGCTTTAAACTTTAAAATTCCGACACCCTCCAATTTCCATTAACAAATCCTGGTTCCGCCACAGAGGACAACCTAAACCCCCAGCCCAAAAAAAAAAAACCCCAGCCCAAAAACAAGAAAAAAGCCAGTACAAAACCCCCAGCCCAAAAAAAAAAACTTACGGGGACAATAATGTCATTTCACAATGCAATGTGCTTCCGCATAGAAAACTAACACGCGCCCGAATCAACACCCACGTGTCCCACACAGCTCACCGATCAGAATCTGAATTATGCCTTTCTTCCATTTTCCCGACCCTTTCTCTCACTTCTCAGATTTCTTCCAATCTCTCTGTAGCTATCCCAAATCGCCTCTCGTTAATCGTAAGTTCTCTCTCCTATTATATATATCCGTGGACGAAATTGACTCTCTTCCCTTCACGATCAAAGCGCATGTTTTTGGCCAATTACATTTCGTTGTTTTACTTTCAAGAAGTAATTTTAATTGGAATTTGATTGGGGATTCGCACGCATTGTATTTGCCGTTGAAGATCTGAACATTCGATTTATCAGAATTCCGCTGAATTATACGCATCTTGATGTATTCTTAATCACTTTGAGCTTCAAGGTTAAATTCCTTACAGCTTAATTTACATTTTAGCTGTCTGTATTTGTTTAATTTTATCTGTATCCGTAATTTGCTGGTAGTTCAATCTTTATGGAACATGCTAACTACAGCCCAGTGGTTAATGTGCCAAAAAATGCATCAATATCTTTCAGTGTATAGATATCTGTGCAAGTGCTTTGATAATTGTGAGAAGTGCATTAAGGGGTGTTCTGGATTAATAATTCTTTTGGATGTGTTTTTTTTTTATTTTCTTTTCTTTATTCAATTTGTTTTGCCTTTGTTAGCTTTGTGTTAACTTTTGTGGATATTGATATTGATTTGTCCCAAGGCGAGGAATCCATAAGTGTAGAATTAGAACAAGAAATTTTAAATAGTTGCTTAAAGACAATAAGTGCCGAAAAATCTACAGTATATGTTTTGGATTATTTTTGGCTTTAGCAAACTTTTTTAATATTTTGATCATAACTTTTTACATTTTGGATTCCTCCCATCGAGATGAAACAATAGTCTAAAAAATAATTACCTCAAAACTAACAAAGGTGAAAATAATTATAATAAAGACAAAATAAACCAAAATGGTTATTAAGCCGAAACACCCTTAAACCTCACTTTTTTGGCAGTGGTTGCGGTTTGCAGAACCAATCTTCTATTAGAAGATTGTTTTTATGTTTGAGAGTGTTATTCTTTCGTGGGGTTGATTTTTCCTTTTACTTCTTGTTGTAGTGAATTGGAGGGTTGATGAATTGAAGGGTATTTGCGAAGGCCTGTGATTAGCGGGGTGGTACAGAATGGCGTGCAGGGGGTTTTGGGAATGCATATTGAAGCTTTTGAACTTCTTAATGACTCTTGTGGGTCTGGCTATGGTGGGCTATGGGATCTACTTGTTTGTGGAGTATGAGAAGTCGTCTTCCAGTAGTTCTGCTGCCTCACACACAAGTGATGCTATGATACAACTTGGTCGGCCGATGCTCATGGATTCTCTGTCCAGCAGCTTTTTGGATGATGTGCCGAAAGCTTGGTATGGTACTCTGCCCTTGCGAAATGCGTTAGCGCTGTTGTTGTATATGCTGATTCATTTTTTAGAAGGCGCTTCATATGTATTTGTGTTACGTTTTCCGCTGGGGTTTGGACTGACGTTTTTTCCTTTTGCATTGATCCTTTATGTTTTATGCTCACTTAAGGACCTTCGTAGTTGGAATTTAGCTCTTCGTATTACATCTTCTTTGTGGGAAAGGTAGCAAAATAAAATAAGTAAAAACATGAAAGACAATTTAGATTTTCAGGGAAAAATTTGTCACCCCAAGCCTGATAGAAATGTGACTTGGTTGGCAATTAAACAATGAAAGATAGGAATTGATGTGGTGCAGTGTGACTGTGTTCCTTTGAGAAATTGTATACAGCATTGTTGTCATCTATTACTGCATTGTTTTTTCCCCGGATTATCTGAGGACCAGAACCACTGCCACAACTAAATTTATTGCTCAAGTTTTTTTTTTTTTTCATCAGTTGGAATTGAAACGCTTTGTTTATTGCTCATGCTATGTGGTTGTCCTTTTACTAGTCACAAGATATGTAGCGTAGTTAGCTGCAGAGAAGTCCCACATTCTCTGGGTACGAATGTAACCCGCATGTACGATCTTGAGGGGCAGTGTCATCACTCATTACCTAGCTTTTGGGGGTTGCCTTTTAAGTTCTAACTTCTAACCAATATCGTGTAACATGGCTCCAGTAATGGAGTACACAAGGATGGCCAGGGTGCATCCTTACTTGTCCCTGTTCTCATGCTGTAGGTGTTGCCGAGTGGCATCTTGCCTGTGGGAGAGTGTGCATGGATGTCACCCATTGTCTCAGCATGAATGCCTAAATATGTGCGAGCCATTACGTCAATACTAGGTGGGTGTGAAAACCGATGTCACCCGTTGTCTCAGACTGCAAGTATTGTGCAACATATATGCATGAGGCCATCACCTCAAAACTATGTTTCTGGGTTGAGTTGGAACCAAGACCGTGTAACAACTTCATGATTGTTGCAGGCAGGGCGAGTTGCAAACCGAGTGAACCCAGTGAAGTAAGAAACATATTGGTAGAGGATTGGAATAAATCCACTAGCAGTGCAAGTTTGACACTGAGGGGTGGTGACATGATGCAATTCCAATTTTAGAGGCACATAGGCATGACTTGGATACAACTTGAACGCACACACTAATACTAACAGGACACTACGGTGGCACCACAAAAAAAAAAGTACTATATATGTGTTTATATTGAATGATAAACTGTTTTTTCTTTTTTCTAAAAAACTATTACTTTTTATATGCATTGTAGCAGAGTATTAAGAAATTGTTTTCACATTTTTTAGGTAGGAAAGAAATGTTTTCGCATCCTGCATTTATGGTAAAAGCAGAGTGATGAAAACCTCTTAATATTATTTCACAAAGTTATATGCATGAAGAATACTTCTAAAATAAGGAATTCATTTTTCACGTGATATCTACCTTTTCTTTTAATGCATGCGTTTCATGCTATGTTGTATAACACAATGCAAGTAGCAACAACCAACTATCCAAGTTGTTTCAATTAATATTCAAAATGATCAAATCCTGAACGAAATCTGCCTCTTTTGATTTTACATGTTGACCCAATCATTTTCTTGAAACGTTACAATGGCCTCAGATGTGTCTCATGTATCTTGGTATCAATCTGTCCCTACCGAGTCTGGTATAGAAACTCAAGGTAATAGTGATAGAAATTGACCACATGTTCTTTAGAGCCCATTGAATCTAAAAATGTTACCATTTCCCTAGGAAACTTCAAAGTTTTCAGACGATATATCCTACATCTATGAGGTTCAAAAGTATTAAAATAAGAAAGCAGGACTAGAGGAGTCTTGGTGCTTCCTGGTGCCCAGCTGCATGTTACCCAGTTTTGTGGATTTTGTAATCAGAATCACGCTTTTTTTGGTCCACATGCAGAAAATATACGGAACGTTTATGATGCTTTAGTTTGATATTTTTAGGAATTTCATGAATCTAAATATATTTTTAAGTCGTAGATGTACACTTCTTGGTCAAAACATGAGATGCTTATTGCGTGATTATATTTTTTAAGAAACTGTGAGCCATGTTGTTGGCCAGAAGCATATTACATTTCTGAGGTTGTAAACTGTAAAGTATGTCAATGATTTTTGTGATTGGAGTCATGACATAAAAACCCTATCAGATGTTTTTGTTTGTTCTTTTAAATGCGTGATATTGTGAGGATCAATTGTTGAAGAGTTTTTTTTTTCTTTTATTATTATGAACTTATTTTCCTACTTTACATGTTTTTGCAGGTTCATATGTGTATTTGTTGGTGTTGGTGTGATTCTCTTTATAATCTCGTGTTTCGGGTGTATTGCAGCAGCCACTCGTAATGGATGCTGCCTGGTTAGCGTATCCTAATCACTTGTGCTCTCTGCATTTCTAGGATATGCCCCATCGGACAATGATGACCTTGTAGATATTGCCATGAGGCCATTTTCCTGAGCATAAAAACAGTTTTAATACATTGCATGTTTGTCTGAGTACGACTTGCCTCATTTACTTCACTGATGAAGTTGGTAAATGAAACCTTGCTAGATTGCCAAATTGTGTGCTTGGGTGAATCGGTGTATGCATATGCATCCTTTTCCTGTTTCCCTTCTCAATTATTACTTGATTTTGATGAATCAATTATGATGACTACATGCCACTTCATCCTCGTTAACCATGCCTATCTTAATTTGCTCTAGTAATGAAATTTGTGATGCGGAACCCTGCAAGATTGTTGGATCGTTTATGGTGGGCGACCTGGCATGCATACACTGTTCTCTTTTTTCCAGGGGTGGAGAGGGTATAGGTCAAATTGGAACACTTGACCCTACTCACTTCAAAATTTCTTCATTGATCAATTGATATTTTATCTCCATTTGGTCACTTTGGACTCCACCCTTATCATAATATCGTCCCAAGCAGCAATCGCACTAACAATTACATAATTGTCCTATTTTGACACTATTGTTTTGTTAACTACCGCTCAATAGGTGCAGATGATACATATATAATGTCAAAAAAGTTGAAAGTTCAATAAAAGTTCACTAATATCATTTCCAAATTTCTATGCGCATTTTCCAGATATTGTGGCACTTTGTGCACATTATGCACTGCACTAAGGGCAGTTGCCAGTCGCTAGCATTTTTCCTGTAGTAATTATGTGTTGATTAGAAAATAGAAAAAAGATTAGGTATGTTTTTAAGTATTGACCCACGAACCTAAAATTCTGGTTCCGCCCCTGCTTTTTTCAATTTGTATTGTTCTTTTTTTTATACGGATTCCTTAACTCAAGACAGTATTCAGTATTGGTGTTCTTGCTGATCTTGGTAGAAGCGGGATGTGCAGCTTTCATATTCTTTGACAGTAGTTGGAAAGACGTGAGTGTTATCTTACTGACCTTTGTTTTCAAGATGTTATACTTTGGTATCTGATTAGAGTGCGAAAGATCTTTTCTAGGATATTCCAACCGATGATACTGGAGACTTTGATATGATATATGACTTTCTGGAAGAGAACTGGAAAATTGTCAAATGGGTTGCTCTTGGGATTGTTATATTTGAGGTAAGCACTGGAAAATGTCACTTGCTTTTGAGACAACATGTTAGTTTATTCTTTCCTGGATCCGAGTAGCAGATAAATCTAAGTTTGCTCAATTCGACATATCTAAGTTCCGTGCATACGCATATTGTTTTTTCTCATGTCATTGCTTGCGATGCAACCATACTAAGAATTGTTTTTGACTTCCAACTCTAGTTTATGTTGCTTCCCTCGCTTCCTCTCCCTTTGACTTCTAAAATTTGATAGAACTCATGCGATTGGGCATCTCCCAGCTTCCGGGGTATGGTGTTTACCACTTTGTTGGGTTCCTGAAAATTTGGATGGCATGATTAAGTTCTGCTGGCAGAATGTTGAATAAACTGAGTCACCTGCATGCAATGTTTTCAAATCGGGATACGTATCGTGTATCGTTTATTTCATTTTATGAATCGTATCGGGATACGTATCGCGTATCGAAGATACGTTAACAGAAGCTAATAGGCAATAAAATAATAGTTATACTTAATTATAGTATAAAAATCTGGTGTATATTTGAAAAATAAGTGTTTTATATAAGAAAAAAATGCTTTTACGATAAAAAAATCCAAGTCTCTAAGGGAAGAGAAAAAGTGTCATTATCTGATTCACGTAAAACATGATCGAAATACGTTCTTTCTTTTATTCGAGCTTTGAGTTTGGGTTTTCTTTAAATGATTTGGATATGGCCATATAACTAGATGAAAAGATCAGTACGCATTTGGTGTTCCAATTCTTAAAATATGGTATGATTTGTTCTCTGTAAGTAATCGTAGGATACGCTGTGAATCGGGATACGCAATAATATCGTAGGATACGCCGCAGTATCGTAAGATTTTTATACAAAAAGGATACGGGGTGTAATACGTATCGTTTTTGGAAGGAGACGATACGAATCGTAGGATACGTATCCCGTATCGTAAGATTTTAACAACTATGCCTGCATGTATTTAAGATGGGCATGGCTTATCTGTGGAAGGGAGGGAAGGAGGGAGATGTTACTCCCTCTGTCCCATATTCTTGGTTCCTTTTTCAGCGGTTCTGCCCTTTTCTTAACCTAAGACACCATGTATTTTTTTATGAAGAAAATCAAGTTTATTTGCCCAAATCAAAAGATCTCATTTAGCTTGTGTAGACAGAGTTTACAAAAATCATCTGATATAAACAATAGACTAAAAAATATGGGCCATTTTTAGGATACTTCTGAATAGGGAAAAAGGACCAAAAATAAGGCACAGAGGTGGTATATTGTTGTAGGCCCTCAACATTCGTTTGTCAGACATGCTAACCTGAGGAGAGAACAAAATTGCAGAAATGATTTTGAATTTAGATAGGATCTCCCAAGTAGTCTGACCTGTAAACACTTGGGCACTTTTGGTATGGCAAAATTTGCGATGCTGCAAGGATTTTGAGCTTGATTTGTTTATTAGATGATTTGCCTGAATACAATTTGGTAATAACAACCTTGGAATATGCATGTCCTTATAGAATCTAATATCACTCGTATGACTCTAGAAGAAAAACACTACTTGATTAAATTGCTGTTTAGTATGGACGCTATTGAGTTGTATATGTTCTGTGTGATCTGCTACTGCCTCTCTCTTTACCCTTGAGTTGGTAATTGCAGGCCCTTTTATTCTTGTTAGCTCTTATTGTAAGAGCTGCAAACAGACCAGCAGAATACGATAGCGATGATGAGTATATTAGTGGGCCAAGGCAGCAAGCCCGGCAACCGCTGATCAACAGGCCACCAGTTCCAGCTCCCGGTGTCCCTGCTGCTGGTGCCCTTGATCAGCGTTCAAGCAGATCTGATGCTTGGAGTACACGTATGAGAGAAAAGGTGCAAATATGTTATGTTTGACTGCTGTGTTACAAAATAACTGAGTTCATTATTTGGGGCTTATGGGACATTTATGTACTGCATGACTACTGGGACACGTGGACTAATTTCGGACACATGACTCTTAATGAGGGGGACGAAATCACACGTATTCATGAGATTAACAACAGAATCTCATGCTTAAATATTAATAACTGAGAAATGTTTACCAAAAAGTAACAAAAATGAATATTGTGAAGTACTTTTTCAGCGTCAAAAAGACCAAAATGGATTACATAAGTATACGTTTTGGAAGAAAATGAGTAGGTATATGTTTTCTCAAGGGAAAAGCACCACAAGAATTTTGAATTGGGCTTGCGATGTGGGGGCCATTCTTCATAATTTTTAGGGTTATTTACCGAGACACCCCTCAACGTTTACCCATTTTTCACGGACACCCCCTCCTCGAATTCTTGCTACGGCCAGACCCCCTCCGTTATCTTTACCCGTAGACCCCTTCCGTTACCATTCTGTCCAGAACCGTTAACTTTTTAACCAAAAAATGGATTAAACTTCCAATATTGCCCCCAACTCTAATCCCTTTGTCACCCTCTCTTCTCGACCACCACCACCACCACCGCAACCACCAAACACCTCCGTCATCCTCTTCCCGACCGCCACCACCACGACCAAACACCTCTGTCATCCTCTACACCACGGAAACTCCATTGTTGTACTGCTCACGGGCTAGTCCGAATCAAGGTGTCAAAACTCGATTTTGACCAGTGGGTCTTGTGCGTCTCACTAAGACGAGCTAAATGGGGGTGACGGGGTTGAGTTTTGTCTCCAGAGGAAGGCGCACAGGCTGTTCGAACACGGCAGGCGGAGGCAGCGGTGCAATTTACTGGAGCTCAGAACAGGAGTGGTTGAACAGAGGTTTTGAGCACAGAGTTGTGTTCGTCTCGTCGAGACGAGCGCGGATATGGGTAGCACGCCGCCGGAGGAGCTCGCAGCAATCACCGGTCAAAGGCGGTGGAGTTGCGGCGAGGTACAGTTTTGCAAAGCCCGTGGCCGTGGTTGCTCGGAAACGAGGATTGAGCACTGGGCTTTGTTTGCCTCTTCAAGACAATCACAACGGTGGTCGGAACGTCGCCGGAGGAGCTCGGAGGTGGCGGCAATCGCCGGTCAAAGGCGGTGGAGTGGCGGCGAGGTACGGTTTTGTAAAGCCCATGGCCATGGTTGCTCGGAAATGAGGATTGAGCATTGGGCTTTGTTCGCCTCTCCAAGACGATCACAACGGTGGTCGAAACTGCGCCGGGGGTGGCCAGAGGAGACCGCACGCGCCGGTCAACGGTGGCGCGTGCGGAGAGAGTGACATCTACTCGCGGCGCGTACTGTTCACACGCCGTACTCCGGTCATCTTCTCCGGCGAAGTATGGAATGACTGCTGTGGGTGTACATACATACATACATACATACATATATATATATAACTTATGGGGTCAATAATATGGGTCGTGTTCGAGACATTCCTAACAAACAGGCGTATAGTTCCCCATCGAAAATTTATTGAAATCCGGGTGCTCAAGTGATCAGTAGCGTGAATTAATGGTACGGGGTATCGAAAAAATGGGAACGTTGATAGGGTGTCCAGTAACATAATCTACATTTTTATGGACATACAAATAAAATAGTACAAATAATGGCCTTAAATGGTATTTTTGTTGTAGTGCTCCGGGCCTTAAAATGCACCCCCTGACACTGCCCTGCGTTGGATCTAAAATTTGAGGTCTATAGTGAAATTATAGGTGTTGTCTTTTGGGTGAAACCATTGTTAACCGTCCCCATATACAGGTTTCTCAGTTAAATAATGTATATTATATTACACACATAATCCTTATAGTATTGCTAATATGGGAATTTATCTTACATAATTCCCCTCGTACACATAGATATATATCTTTGATCCTATATATTGGAACCATTCTGTCCAACGGCGTTAGGTCCCTCAAACGAAAACTTAAATGAGGGGGTCTGACCGTAGCGAAAATTCGTGGAGGGGGTGTCTGTGAAAAATGGGTAAACGTTGATGGGGGTCTCAGTAAATAATCCTAATTTTTACGGACAACCAAAAACATAGTAGAAATAATGGGCTAAAGGGAGGTGTGTAGGGGCCCGGGGCTCTCGTGCACCCCCTAGGACCGCCCCTGCGTGAGACAAAGGGTCATAGGAAATATATACGGTGTCTGATGCTTTTTGAACACCAGTTGTTACCTGATCATCTCAGGTTTGCTCAGTTTTGGTGTATTCATGATTCCCATAATCCTTATAGTAGTTGTAGATTTGGGAATTTATTCTTAGAAATTTCCCCTCTTCAATAGAGTTCTTTCTTTGATCCATTTTGAAATTCTGGCCAATTTTTAGCTCAATGTCTCTTCAAGGGCTCTATTTTCCCTTGCAAAAATTTCTCTGCGGTCATAATGATACTTGCAAGATCAAAGTCTGAAAATAATTTTTCCTTTCTATTCTTAACTTTCAGAATCAAACAGTCTGAATATAACTGTTCCTTGATGCATATATTTTTTTGAATCCCACTTCTTTCTTTTTGGGCCACCTAGTTACATTTTATCATTTACTACCAAAGAACAGCCATGATGGATTTATAACAATTACCATCTGAAGTGAATTATGTTTTACCACTGTGAATAGCTTCTTTTGCCTAACACACATACTAATCTTGCTTTGATCGTTTCTGCATGTAAAAACCAGTATGGACTTGATACTTCTGAGTTCACATACAATCCATCCGAGCCAAACCGGAACCAGCAAACAGCAGCACAGCCAGCAGAGGAGAGGAGTCGTTGCAGCATAATGTAATCGCCATCTTGGTTTTGCAGAATTAGAAATCGGAGCAGTTTCTGGAAACTCTGTTTTTCGGTGCCTGGTCGCAGAACTTTGTATCTGAAGAAGACGATTGCTTTCTTTTTCTCGAGTTTGTGTACCACACACAATTATCATGAGTTTTTCTCATTGAGTCACCCAACATCCTTGTTACACCCTGATTTTTGGAATATCAAGTGTCATGAAATTGGTGATGTAAGATTAAGTTTCATTAAGCTACCACGAATAGTAAGCATAGGCCGATCAAAAAAACAAAGACTAGTAAGTGTATTCAGTGACCTGATGATTAGTTCCACAAGTCCATCCACCTGACTATTCTCTCCTCCTCCATCCGCCTCTTATGTCTTAATTGGGTCATACGGTACACATTTCCCCACTCTTGTAGCTAAGCCTTGTCGTACTCCTAGTCAATATGTCGTCTCTCTCGCACGTCCATGACTGGTACAGGCCCTAAGAAGTAAGGCGTCATGGCATGTCTCTCTCGTACGTCCACTGACTGGTACAGGCCCTAAAGAAGTAAGGCGTCATGGCATGTGGCTTGGAGTACCCTTTGGCTTTGTTATGCGGGTAGGAGATTGGGTATCATTCGAGCTAAGAAGTGGAAGAGCAGCTACTACTGGGTCTTTCCTAATACTATCTGTCTTACTACCTTCAAGCAGGGTCCCTCGAAAGTTGGTGTTTACAAAATTCTGGTTCCATTCTTGCTCGTAAGGGATGGTCTAAAGAAGATTGGGTTACCATACGAGCTAATTCAAACACAAAGACTATGGATGAGTCAAGGTGGATGGACTTGTAGTTTTTGAAGATGACTGGCACCTGTGCCGAGATTACATTTCATGTCCATATTTCTCCAAATACCTGGTATTTGAAGGTTCGCTGGGATTGTCATGGCGTGTATTCGGAGAATACTTTCAACACATCCGGACCATTAAAAATATATTTGGATGGCATGGATCATGCGCTACCACCTCTAGTGCACCCCTGCACGTCCTTGTTTCCTTGTTCTGGACGATTGATAATTGCTTCCCATTTCAGAAAGTTGGGATGGCTATCAATTTCTTTTGAGTGACCTTGTCTGATTGTGCTTGTCTGAAAGCCATATCATATTTTAGCCACCTTGTTGACTCATCAGTCCATTCTGTTATTTCCTAAATTAGTTTTGGTTTCCCACAAGAAAATCAAAAAACAAGAAAACATGAGTTTGTTGCAAGTTGTAGACGTGCTTTCAACGGTCCGGATTTGAAATAAATTATTTTAAATTTGGAAGAGTTTATTTCAAATCCGAACAGTTGAAAACATTCTTGAACGCTTTAAATGTGCCTTGTAGCCCTATAGCGCACAAGGTTTCCGAATCCAGCAAAACCCCGGTGCCATACAAACACAAAGTAGGTTAGAATTAAGAGAGAACACAACCTAAGGAATATATTATTGCTGAAGTCTGTGAATACATTGGTGGAAGGTTCCTCCTTTTATAGGGTGAAGAGACGTCCAAGAAACTTCCCAGAAAGTAACTATTACAGACTTTTACTATTACACATGTAATACATCATGGCATCTTTGACAAGCTACTAATACAAACACTTCTGGTGGAATCTCAGTCTAGTACAGCACGCCTTACTACATTACACATATGAACAATGCATCCTTCACCACTCCTTCACCACTTTCTAAAGGAATGACATGATTAAAAGTAAAGCAACAATTATCGCATTGTTCGTCTTCCTTTTTTACTTTGTTTTTCAATCATTACTCTATATCTTTCTTCAATCATTACCCTATTTCTCTAATTATTAATTTCATTTTTCTCTCTATCTCTCTCTACTCATTACCAATATGTCCAATTATTACTCTATTTCTCTCTTCACCCACTACCTAAACTAAAATACCCAAAATTACCAAACGAACAAGATTACTTTTACTTTATTTCACTTCACACTATTCATTTAACCTTACAAGAAACCCCAGCTGTCATAAGCCACTCAGTACAGCCTGTGCTGAATATTAAGAAAATATCTAGACAAGAAAGAGTGAACAATCTGAAAACATAGGACCTTTGGGTGACCCTTTTTGAAGGCTATCCAGTTTTTTGCTTTTGCTTTTACAACTCAATATCTCGACTAATTTGTTCGCATTTTGACTAATTTCAGAATTTTAAAGTTTACTACCAATTAAACCTCCAAAAGCTCTAGCGGTATTTTTGCAGGCAGTAAAGGTTGAACCTGAATGCTCAAGTTTAATGCTAACTAAAAAAATTCACACGCTGGCTTCTGGACCTGATGGGTGAAAAAAAAAAAAAAAAAAACTTTTGGAAACTGTAACAAGTACATTGGGGCTACCCTTTAGTCATTAAGGTTGAGTTTGGCCTAAATTTTACCCATTGTCTTCAAGTGCTGTCCTATATGTTAGATTCGCGTCAAATTTCTTGCTCCAGGAGCTAAAAAAAAACTATCTAAATCTCATTGGGGAGGAAGATGAAACTTTTAGGTAAGCAGTTAGCCAGAAAGTTACCTTAAGCAATAAATTAGTGCAGTTCTAATCCTGTTTAAGCAAATTTAAATATCTGCCTTGGACATTTCGCTTGCTTTAGGTCAGGAATCCGGATCCTGCTTTTGGTAATTTATATAATGTTAACTTTATATATTTTCAGAAATTTTCGTACCCAAAAATGTAAAAGTGGTTTTTGATCAATCGATTTATTTATTTATTTTTTGATCGGCAAAGATGAATTTTATTAAAAACGGGGAAAGGGGAAAAGGATTCAACAAATAGTTGGATAATACACCACAAGGGCAAAGCCCAAAACACATAAAGGTCTATAGGGTCCACAATAAAACAAAACAACATTAAGCTCATAGTTTTCAATCGATTGTTGCTTGTTGAGAGATAATTACTCCCACCATCCCAAAATATTAGACTTTTTTTTAACTGCATGTTATTTTCAATTGTTTATGTCTTTTAATTTATAAAGTTTTATATGATTTTTAAAAAATTTGTTTAATAGAATTAATTAAAATATACTATATCAAATAAGATCAATCTTGCATATTTTTTAAACATTCACATTCAAAAATATAGGTCATTGAAAATGGGATTTCCAAAAAAGATCTAACATTTTGGGATGAATGAAGTAGTTAACATGGGATTTCCTGGTCTTTCCCTTGTGGGAGGTCAGGATTTGAGTTCCGTCAAGCGTGTTTGTGGTTTAGGACTATAGATATCATTTGGACCATTGGGCGGATAGATGAGTTGAATGAGTTGATCGAGCATTTGATTTTCCACATTTGAAAGCTTAACAAGTTCCAAAATACCTTCAAACCTGACTTGTTTATGAAGCAGTTGATCTCAAACGAGCAGCTAATTGTTGATCCCGAGTAGCTTGAATTTTTTAAAATTATGACCCGGACCAGCTTGATTTGAAAGCTTTAACGAGGTCCACGAAATGTTCATATTTTATTTATTTTTCATCCAACAACCCGATCTCAAACAAATTTTTAGCCAACGAATGCGATTTCAAACTCGAGTAACTTCGTTCATTAATTTATCACTCCTACTTAATTCTTCTCAATAGGGATTGTTAATACATGAACCGATTAGTACGAGTTAGGTGTATCTACTATGGTTATATTCGTTCAAAAGGGATTTCTTCAAAGATAGGGTTTGGTTGGATTATAAAGAAAGGGACATCAGAATCAGTACAAGAAAAACTCTCCTCTCTATTTTTACTTTTATAAATACCCCTTGCCATGCCATTTTATCTGCTGTAACAAAAAAAAATTTAAAAACAATTTGCTCACTAGCTTGTTTATTGGAATGGTTTCAGTACAGTTAATAGTATTGGTTTTGATTCTTCATGGCATTGGAAGTTTAAGTGATAATGGGCCTTTGGTTATTGACTACTACAAAGAAAGTTGCCCCCATTTAGAACAGATTGTGCAGCGGAATGTGGAAATTGCAGTGCTTAGAGAACCTAGAATGGCTGCTTCTCTCCTTCGCTTGCACTTCCATGATTGTTTTGTCTTGGTAAACTCACTCTCTCTCTCTCTCTCTCTCTCTCTCTCTCTCTCTCTCTCTCTCTCTCTCTCTCTAAAACACTTGAAGCTAAGAATGATTAGAGCATCTCCAATGGACTGGCCAAATGGAATGTAAACTAATGGCGAAAAAGAATACCATTTTACATCTTTTGGTGGAGCGCTTGTCAAATGACTTGCCAAATTTTGGCAATGCCAAATTTGGTGTTGAATTTGGCACGAGGTTTGACAATGTCAATTTTTCTTTCCTCTCTTGAGGCCCATGAATACTACTTCGAACTTGGCATTCGTGAACAAAACCAACTGAACACACTGTTGGCAATGGAGGAATGTTGTGTTTTGGCATTCATGAAATAACGTTTTAGCAGTGGAGGATGATTGTTATGTTTCAGGATCTTGCGTTCTATTGCATGCTAAAATCGATACTAAAAGGTATGACATTTTTAGCAACGAAGGATGGAATTGCTAACTCTGACATTCCTTTTCAGTACCGTGGCGCGCCAAAATTTGATTTTTGACATTTCACATTTAGCCATTGTGCATTGTAAGACTCTATTGTACACGGGGTTGTTATTGCCAGAATATTGCAAAAGTACAATAAGTTTTTGCTTCCAATTTCCTTGTGGTGGCAGGGATGCGATGCATCAGTTTTGTTAGACAACTCCGAAAGCATCGTAAGTGAAAAACAAGCAGGGCCTAACAAAAACTCATTGCGAGGATTTGATGTCATCGATGAGATAAAACACACACTAGAAGAGGCATGTCCACTAACAGTTTCGTGTGCTGATATCTTAGCCCTCGCTGCTCGTGACGCCGTCGTTTTGGTACGTATTTCCCTCTTAAATAACTGATTAGATTTTTTTTTAACAGCAAAGAAGAATAATTTTGTTAAATTAACATGATAAAAAGGGTAGAAAGTACAAAGCATCAGAACGAACGAAATGCATTACAATCGACACCCAACCAGCCCGGAGTTCAGCTATATGATGTTTTGTTTTCCTCAAGGATTTTTTGTGTTGTTCCTTTTCTCTTAAAGAGGGGTGGACACAGATGGGATGTTCATTTTGGAAGGAGGGACTCTATAAAAGCAAGCTTAGAAGGTGCCAACAAATTCTTGCCAGCTCCAAACTCATCACTAGAGATTCTTGTTGCCAATTTCCAACAACATGGTCTTGACACTCAAGACTTGGTTGCTTTATCAGGTAATGTCTGTACACTTGTTTAAGTGATTCGTTCGAAACGTCCTGTTAGGTTCTCAAGAATGCGAAATCAAATTTAGTACTCTTTGCACTTACCTTCAAATAGTTTCAACATACTCAGTGCTATGCTATCAAAGTTCAAATTTTGTCATTCCGGGTTTTTCATGTAGGGTGCCCGAGTTATTGTGCTACATTTAACACGAGGTTATACAATGCCGTTTCTTTTTAAGATTCATTGTCAGTGGATATGATAATGAATCTTAAACAATAACGAGTGATCAGTAGTCGTTGGAGATAAGGAAAGATAGATCAGTTAAATAGTATTTGAACAGTGTCCAAAAATCACAGTTCGCACAGTACCAGCCATTTCGGCACAAACCGTTGGAAATGCTCGAAAGAAAATAGTGCAAATGACATTACACAAATAGAGCTAGATTGTTCTGAAATTTGGCTGTCATCTCAAGATTCTCAACGACTAAAAAAATCTTCTATTCATGTTGTAGTTCTCCCATTCATCGGATTTCATAAGAAGCCAGAAATATTTCTTCAACTTTCTTAACACTAGATAGATGAAATGATAATGATACATATCCATCTACAAGGGATTTGGTAACAGGCAGCCACACAATTGGAAAATCAAGATGCTTTACCTTCAGGCAAGGGATCTATCACGATGAAGAACAGTTCCATCTCAAGAGGGACACAACCTACCAAGAAATCCTACGATCGCTATGTCCCGAATCAGGGAACGATGATGAATTAGCACCGCTTGATTCAGCAACTCCGGCTAGGTTTGACAATCTTTACTACCATAACATCATTCAAGGGCAAGGTTTGTTAATATCAGATAATGTGTTGGTGAGTGAAGATGTTGGAGGTGATATCAGAAAGCTTGTCTGGAATTTCGCCAATGACCAAGATTTTTTCTTTCATTCGTTTGGGAATTCTATGATCAAGATGGGGAGTATCAATGTACTTACAGGAGAAGAGGGAGAGATTAGGAGGAATTGTAGATTTGTTAACACTAAGTGAATCTTCAAAATTTCTATTTTTGTGATTTTTAAGAACCTCACAATGGTTGTACTCAAGGGAATTGTATTTGACAAACAGCATAGTAAATTGTCACCAAATTGATTGATCAATATAAAGAAGATAAATAACCAAACGCACGAAACTCTTCTTACATAAATGTCGAAAGAGAGAAATCAACAACAGAACAACAAAGAGAAGAGTAGAGAAGTGTCGATCATCATTTGAATCAAGTGCCTAAAGTTGAGAACAATAAGTACATTTTACCCTTTCCATGGCTTAAGAATTTCCCTTCCAAGTTTGAAACAAATACCAGAGGCCTTTACATCACTTACTATCAGAGCCTTTGATGAAATTGATACAACACTACAAAAGCAATCATGTCCTGAATTCCAAGATAAAAATACAACAAAAATGAATCCGGCAATCTAAGGCCAGCTTTGGAAAATATGAAAGCTTCCCAAACTTCAGAACTTTGCACACCACCCATACAAGCTGTGGCATTCTGCACCAACTGATGCTGATTTATTTGTGTGATTGCATACATGGAATAACACCCATGTAGCAACACCATTTTGGGGTCCTCTGAAAACATAGCTCCATCAACAACAATTCTAGACCCCCACTTTATCACTGGGACATCAATTCAAGTTACTACACAGCTTGATGTCAAAATACCACTTAATCACTGGAACATCTATTCAAGTTTAAGTTTAACCACAGCTTGAACTAAAAACACCAATGCACTGAATGGTTCTCACCAACTACGAGATTCAAAAATTTGAAAACATTATTTGGATAAAAGATGAAAAACAACTGAGAAAAGGGTACTGAGTGGTTAGAGCAAAACATACTCGTTTCTCAGGATCCATATTGAACAAATAATGCATTCCCTTCGCAAGACTGATTTTCAAAATGAGTGAGCCGCCAACAGGGAGAGTCCATTGGGAGACCAAGCATCCAGAAAAGTTTTCAAATGTTTCTACCTCTAGATTTGAAGACTCGTTTCATAGCATATCCATGCAAGAGTAGTCAATCGATTTCAATTGAAGCACAACCGTGAATAAAAAGGTTTGAACATGGGGAACCAAAAAATCATATGCTACATCGGCAAATCAATCCAATGTCTTGGAAATTAGTACGTTTCCTGGAATAAGAGAAGACCAAATAATTGTACATTGATCGGACAAACACCACCACTGGCCTTAAGTCTAATCGTAGCTCTCATAAAAAATGTGGAGAAAGAGAGAGCAAACTTTCTATAACAGCCACACTCAGCATATAGCATAAAAATCTTTCATCGGACACCTACCAATTGCCTCTTCACAGAAGACATCAAATTACCCTCTATTCAGAACTAAATTTAAAACCCACCAAATGTCAGAAATATAATAATTAATTCTGACATTTTCAGACTAGAGATGGCAACCTTTATGCCTGCGGTTTCCCATTGTCGTTTTGGCATAAAGATTGCCTTCTCCAGTCTCAAAATATCAGAATTAAAAAAAAGGATTTTGAAGTAAAATAACTAAGCATAGCGACAGAAAATAAATAACAAAAGCATCAGTTCTCCAAGGTGATTTAGCATCATCGAAATGCTTCAGACGCAAATTACCCATTTGTTATTGAGATTCATCCTCTGCCCAATTTCGTTAAAGCCGACCCCAAACGTATACATAACTACAATAACTATACATATAAATGTGAAAGTATATACGTGTGAATAGTAAGGGAAAAAGTGATCAGAACCTGTCGGGATTTCATTATAACATCACAATGAATCAGTGGATTGACAGACCAAATGAATTTCTATCGTCATCTCGCTTTACCACTCACCCCAAATCTCAGAAATATTTATAAAAAAAGTTTTGAACCGCCGACTAAAAACTGAACCAAAACTATAGGAGGTAGGAAATAATTGAAAAAAATCTCAAATTTGCAAATTCGTTTGGTGCAGAAAGCAGTACGAGAAGGCTCAGAACTTCTTAGAGGGTTGTGCTAGCCGTCACAGACGGATTCACGAGAAATCCGTCTCTGGTACACAAAATTGGATCTTCATAGCACATCTATTCCGAAATACTACAGAAGAACAAAAACGTGAATCGAAAACTGCATATATATATATATCTAATACGGAGAGAGAGAGAGAGAGAGAGAGAGAGAGAGAGAGGATTGCCGTGGAGTTGTAGGGGGGAGTGCGAGCGAGGTATTTAAAGGCGCGGACTGGAGAGGAACCCTAGATACCGCGAAACCCTAATAAAAGTAGCGATTTGGGCTGCTGAGGAGGTGCCCTAGTTTTGCTTTAGGGCCGGGCTATTCGCACCCACAAATTTACTCCCATACCCCACTATATTTCGGCAAGCGGTTGTTGAAAATCATAAATAACATTTCGGTAAATAGTTGTTGAAAATAAGATTATATTTCGGTAACTACATGTCGAAAATATATTCAATTTTCGGTAGACAATTGCCAAACATGCATTTTCGGTAAACAGTTGTTGAAAAAAACATCATATTTCGGTAATTGGATGCTGAAAATGTATCTCAATTTCGGTAACTAACTGTCGAGTCTAATTGAAAATTTTTAACGGGGTATGGGAGTAAATTTGTGGGTGCGAATAGCCCGGCCCGGAAAATTTTTCCATCCAAAACACTAACAGACAACAAACGTAAGGGTTAGGGTGGCAGCGAAAGAATAGTTAAAGGGGGTCAAGTGTTCGATTGAGTAGTTAGAGGGGGCAAAGTGTGGCCGGGTGATATTTTAAGGGGGGAAAAGTATAATTTCCCCAATTATAAAACCTCAAGTCAGATAAAGCAAGGGCCGGGCTATTCGCACCCACAAATTTACTCCCATACCCCGTTAAAAATTTTCAATTAGACTCGACAGTTAGTTACCGAAATTGAGATACATTTTCAGCATCCAATTACCGAAATATGATGTTTTTTTCAACAACTGTTTACCGAAAATGCATGTTTGGCAATTGTCTACCGAAAATTGAATATATTTTCGACATGTAGTTACCGAAATATAATCTTATTTTCAACAACTATTTACCGAAATGTTATTTATGATTTTCAACAACCGCTTGCCGAAATATAGTGGGGTATGGGAGTAAATTTGTGGGTGCGAATAGCCCGGCCCAAATTTTCCAGGCCATTATTTTTGAAACCCAAGGACAAAATTACCATCTCCTTCCCTTTCTAGCATACACAACCATCTCAAAGTTGAAATTTCCGAACTTAACACAAACCCATCTCTCTCTCTCTCCATTGATCAGTACATTTTCTTCTTCCCTCAGCGGAATACAATTCCAATCCATACCAATTGAGTGAGTAAACATTGTCCAAGAATCCAATCAGAATAGCAAACCCACGTAATTCCCAATAGGAACTAACGAAAACTACAAACAAAACGAAACCTGTGTAGAATTCAATCTCATTATTCCTAAGATTTGACATTATAAAAAAAAGCATAAACTAAAAGATAATACTCTTACAGAAAAAGCGATACACAAAAAGAAACAGAGAGTACCCAAATTAATTTGCCGAGAACAATCGCTTTGCACCTGTACATAAGTTTCTCAAAAAATTAAAATTGCAATTTTTTTTTTGGGGTAAATCAACTCACTTTACAGCATTCAATAGTTCAAAGGAATTGCTGAGCAAAAAAAAAAAGGTTCAAAGTAATCATACCTCCGAGATTAGATGCCTTGACCACCGAAAATGATTATCGACTTCTACTGTGAAAAAGGTACTTGGATTTTTTCCATAGGCAGACGAAATTAGGGTTACAGCTCAATGAATGGCGTATTGGGATATATATATGGGTAAAAAAATGGAGGGAAAACTCCCGCCAATTTTAGGGGAAAGGTTTTAGGGTTGGAAAAATCGTATTGTGGGTTGGGGAAATCATGTAGGAGTGTTGTGTATGTAGATCTACCTGTATTGTATAACGGTGTTTGCATAACTTTGCTCAAAAAGTTAACAAAGTTAAAGGGGTGGCAGCGAATAATAGTTAAAGGGGGTTAAGCGTTCGATTGAGTAGTTGGAGGGGGCAAAGTGTGGCCGGGTGATAGTTTAAGGGGACAAAGTATAATTTCCCCTTTATAATTTTCTGATAACGTCCCCTAGAATCTACTAATTGCATTGGAAAACCATGAATCTACCACTAGTAATTTTCAACTGTTGCCGTGTTTACATGTGTCAGCAAGCAATTTACTACTAGTTGCGACAAACAAAACCTAATTTTAAACCCCCCCATATCATGTGATTTTCTTTTAGCTTACAAGGCCGAGTTAGAAAAAGTTCACTCATTGGTATCAAAATGGCATTGTCAAAGTCATTTTTTGGTTTACTACAGTATCAAAATGTCAAGAAGTAGCAATGTTGTATTAGTCATCAAACTAAATCTATTTCATTTTTGTATGCAAATTAAATGGCTTGGATGATTTGACAATTGCCAAAGTTGGCACCAAAGATGGCATTACGAAAATCTGGAAAATCTTGGCACTAAGGGTTTGGAGTTTTGCCATTCTTGATGTCAAATTTTGCCTTTCGCATGAAATTTGGCACCATGGTGGTGGACTTGCTTTCACAAGAAAATTTATTGCATCTCTACCTCTCAAATTAATTCAGAGTTGGGTAGTTACATCATTCATCTACCCAAACTCTCACATTTGAAATTGGATTAACTAGTAGATGAAATTAATTATTGTTTCTAACTAGGGATGTTTTTGAGGAGTTGTTTGTTTTCCGCAATGAGCCTCTCTATTGTGTTGTAGCTGCCATTGCGTGTATCTATGGTTACATTATCGTATCTAATTTGGATAATTTCTGGGAACATGATAATTCCAACATTTTACTTGTTTTTGTCAAAACTCTTGTGCATTAAAGCCTTGTACTTTGAACGTGGTACAAAGGTTATGCACCACAGTTTTGGCATAAACAAAAATAATTTTGGCATTATCCCTAATTCCTGCGATACTTCTAAATAGTTCTGATTTACAAAAAAATAAATACTGCAATCAGTTTTTCCAATTCAATATTTCAGTTCATCAAATCAATTACATTCAGACAATTTTTTTTCCCTGGTTATTTTGGTTCAAGGTAGAACATCAAATAGAACCATAGAGGGGAAGGGGAGTCTCAGGGTAGAAAACGAGAAGCAAAAAGTCTTGGCCCATGGCAAGAAATGCCCTGACACGTTATAGCTTGGAGCAATGCACAAGTGAATAATTTGCTTTGTGATTACAACTAAACAACAAACCAAGTCATCGCAACTATCGCAAGCCCTATTACATATCATCACCTTAAATGAATTAGGAAAATATTTTTAACCAATCACTTGGATAATCAAATTACAGATATCATAATGTTTGATCAAGTATGTCCTACACAAACAATATATTTCTAAATTTGATATCGAATACTGGGTTTTCATCCCCGAATGCCTAGCCTGCATAATTGAAAAACTCCAGGCACTCGAATTTACAGGGGAGAGAATGAATGTGGAGAAATAAAAACCAGTAGCTCTTCAAGCAGCTCTGGTTGAAATGCTGATAAAAGCTGTCCTAACCATTTTAACAGGGAATGCACAGCGCACAACACCATGTTGTGTGGCTTTTTGGACGCACAATGTGATCTGAACTTATCATTTTCTAGGAATTCCATAGCAGAAAATCCAGCAATAAGACAAATACAAGAACTTATGTCGATCTTCAACTGAATGATCTGCTCTGCAAGCCCTTGAAAATATAGAATTCGGACCAACTTAGCGGGCCCAGAGGCGGCCCATTAAGGCCGCGCAACCCCCACCCCAAATCCCTTTTAAGGGAGGCAAAGCATAGGTGGAGTGGGGGGAGGGGGTGGAGTGGGGTGCAGTTTGGTAAACGGAGAGGGGGTAAGGGAAAGGATACAAGGAAACAAATCTGATAGACAGAGGGAAGAGACATGAACCATTCACCACCAAACGCAAATGGCGGGAAGTTCAGTCACTAGATATGAAGATTGATGTCACTGAAAAATGCTGCTCACTGAACAATCATCGTGGACCCGCCAAATGGTTTCACCCAGTAAGTTTGCGACTGAAAGCACTGTCAACTGCGGGAAGTAGTTCTTCTCCATCTCCGGAATTGTGTTTGTGATGATGACCTCTTGAAACAGGCCACTAGACAACCTTTCAACTGCAGGAGGGCTGTAAAGAGAAAATGTTAAGGACGACACAAGCTCTTGATAGGTAAAATAAAGAGATTATCCTAAAGTGTCCTTTCTGTTCGAGGAAAAACAATTGACGAGGTGGTATATTTATACGAAGTGCTACATATTTTCTTCTTCCTTTATTGGATTTGTGACTTGTCGATCTAAAATGATGTCCCAATGGCATGCATAGCATGTAATATGATGCAAGACATTGAGACAAGAAACTCAATTTGTACATTTAAGAGATTCCTAACACCCCTAAACTAGATGAATGCAGAATATAGAAAGTTCCCATCTTCGCACCATTGACAAAAAAGAAGTTTTTTAAGTTGGAAAACTATCACAAAGTAACAAGTAACTACCCAACGACCTAATTTCCTTTCTTCAAAGCAGTCAAGAAACTAACACTGATTAAGGGTAGAATGCTAAATTTGGAGAACTCAAAAGCTTTCATGCATGCAGTTAGAGAGATCCAGTTAAAGATCAAACACCGTGGACAAAGAAGCCCTTACCTGAAAACAGCATGAGTGCTGCAAGCATAGACTTCCCTAGCCCCCTCATCATGTAACAGAGCTGCACCTTTTGCAATAGTACCTGCGCATTTCAAAGAAAGTGTTTAGATTCTGAAAACACAACACTCTTGTGTTTTCTCCAAAGGAGGAACTTCTACCAGAGATTATTTAATAGCACTTGGAAACACCATCTCCTCGAGTTCCTAACAGTGGACTCTGAAAACTAGAGAAAATATTTCCCATGGCTTAGGCCATAAGCTTGAGCCCGATATGAAGGATAATCACTTTTCAGACCCAAAGCTAAGATGAAAGAAACATACATATCAACAGGACATCATAATATGCAATAACACTAGAAATGAGCTCGGATAAGTTGGCCAGCATAAAAATGAAACAAATAAGAAACCTTGAGATAGGTACCGACTTAAAATGAACAATTAGAATAACCAAATTTAGTTACAAATGTAGTTTTCAATTTTGCAGCATGAACCAATGGAAATTTTGCTCATGATGCATGGAACCAACAACTTGTCACTCTCCATTGTAAACAGCATGATACCCCAGTTCCTTTTTCTTCAAATTTTCACCTTTTATGTCAGTTCCTCGTGAATGGCCTATAAGCTAGATTTTGACATCTCGGTGACTAGGCCTCACTCACCAGCAGTGTCAATCATGTCATCCACCATAACTGCAACTTTTCCTTTAACATCACCTATTAGATTCATCACCTGCACAAAAACATTTATGTTCAAAATTATGGCCATGAAGATAACTCATGTCAAATTTAAAAAAACAATGAAAAGCTAAAATGCTTTTCACTAATATCTCCATTACAATAACATCCCAGCACAAAAAAAAAAAAAAAAGAGAGAAAGAAAATATTTTATAAACACATTAACATGAGAGCATTGGGGCTACACAGCTCATTAGCAAGTGAACTCAACTTTGTCATAATTTATTTGCATTGTCGCAAATAGATCATAAACACATTAACATCCCCTTGAGCTAATGGTCAAGTGGCAAGCCAGTCTGCTGCTGCTTTAATTAATCTTGTAAACATCGTCTAACAAGTGTTGCGGAAAACTCAGCAACATAAGAACCTTACATTACGTTACAAGTGACTAGATTCTGAGGAGATACAACTTTTCCCATTGACCATTCCGAAAGACTACAGCTGTACCCTCTCGTTTGAGGTATTAACTAAAGGCGCATAGGATACCATTTCTCAACCCTGAAATTTCAGTCCCTTTTGGAAAACCAATGCTCCAGCAAAGACAAAGTAGTAAGTACAAATCCAAACTTCCTTCCAATCACCAAAAGTAATACTAAATCCAATTTCTTTTTTAGGGAGCTAGCACAAAACTCTTTGAAGTCAAAACGCAACTCAAATAGATATTCGTTTGGAAAAATGTTGAGCTTCTTACAATGGTAGTTGAAATAGCCAGCTCCAAGGCCCGTAGTTTCATGCACAGTGTGCTGATGGCTAATGTTGTCTAGCTCAGGTTACAGAACTAAACACAGTTGATATGCATATACTCTTAAAATGGCTGCGAGTTAGAACAATAGACCTCTTCCTTGCTGATAGATAGCAAGGACGAACTGCATCAGTTAGAGAGAAAAAGTTTTGCATCGCACACTAGTGCGGTGCATGCACCTGTGTCTCCCTACTGTGGACTGTGAAGCATAGGAAGACTCTCTCTCTCCCTTCTCCCCCCCCTCTCTCTCCCTGATTAATCTACAACATGTAGCCAGCCCTTAGAATAATTTCCCAAACTAAATTTTTTCATGAAGTAAAGTCAGCAAGTTGCCCAAACCCCCAACAAGGATATATCCTAGAGAAAGTGAGACAGCGTCGAAAATCATTGCAAAGCCCAGGAGCTTAAATACCTCAGCAAGATTGTGGCCATAACGTCTTTTATCCACAATAGCTAAAGGCGCATCAGATAATTTGTTTGCAAAAGCACGGGCTCTAGCAACTCCTCCAACATCAGGTGAGACCACTACCAAATCATTAGAACGAATTGTCTTGCTAGCAAGATAATCGAGAATCACAGGCTTGTGCATGCCAAGGAAAAATAAATAAGTCAAAAAAAAAAAAAAAAGAAGCCAATTTAACAATACCGAATTAAATTGATTAAAAAAATGAAACTTATGGACCGTTACCTGACAGTATACGTGATCCACTGGAATGTCAAAGTAACCCATGGACTGCCCGGAATGAAGATCACAAGCAAGAACACGATCTGCACCTGCTTCTGTGATTAGGTTTGCTACAAGTTTTGCAGCAATGGATTCGCGCCCTTGTGTCTGAAGACAAAAGTAAAATGAAAAAGGTGAACTTATTCACTCCTAGATGCCTACTCAAGTCTCAAACAAAAGGATAATAGTGACCACCCTGTGAAGCATTTTTTCATTTTGGTTGAGTTTGGGAAGGTGGAACAAGAAAATGTGCTTAAACAGTTCCAGAAATCCCGTGCCTGTGATCCATAATCTAGCTGTACTCAGACGACAATTCCATCACAAAAATTTCATCTAATATGAATCATAAATTAAACTTGCCTTTCTATCAGCTCTGGCATACCCAAAATATGGAATCACGGCAGTGATATTTTTAGCCGATGCCCTTCGACAAGCATCTATCATAATCAAAAGTTCCATGAGATTTTCATTTGCTGGAGGGCAGGTGGGCTGCACTAAGTACACATCACATCCTCTAACGCTTTCTTGCAACTGAACATAAATCTCGCCATCAGCGAACCGCTTTATTTTGATTCTTCCCAGATCAAGGCCCATGTACCAAGCAATTTCCTACGTGGTAAAATGACAATGTCATGGAAGGGATATAACGTGGTTCAGATAAATGGAGTTTTTTTTTGGCTTAGGACAACAATTTGATACTACTCCGCAACCATTAGCACCTCTGAATATATGCGACCAAACTCTGTCTATCTCCTCCTTCCACTTTGTTCTAGAGGAAGTGGCCCATGATAACTTTAAAAAGATTAAAAGAAGTGAAGTTATAAAAATGAGGATGTCATAAACAAGCAAATGAAGCCAGGAGCTCAATGGGCAAAAGAAAATTGCGTTTCACTTGGCTAAAAATACATTTCACCAGAGTCCCGTAAAATAATTGACAAAATAATCCTACTTCCAGGGACTTTATTGACTTGCATAAGTTACAAAAGTGCAATTAAGTGCCATTGAAGTACTAGATCGACATTGAAAAATCACAAGTCAAAAGAAATGCAAACTTAATGACAAAAGCCCAACGGAAGCAGTCAGCAGATGACCTAAAGGTTCCTCATAAAATATAGGACTCATAACACTAGAAGTGACCTCTCGTAAACACATATACACACCCAGAGTAGAACAAATCAGATAAGAAAATTTTCTAAAATTATACTGATATATCAGTTGTTGGCTTCCTAAGAAAAATCCAATTATCTATTTGTTCAAAAAATTTATACACTAAATTTACTAGGACTCCTTTTCCCACATCAGAATAAAAGCAGTAACCCTTGTGTAACTACGAAAGTGGTATCAAGCTCCATATAGGATGATTGGTTGTATATGCCTATATGGTAAGATTATACATGGAGATCTTCGAGCTTATCCGTTGGTTAGGCAAAACACTTGATCGTCAAAAGTTGGCAAGGGGTCACCAAAAGCCAAGCTCCATGGGTTAACTATATGTCTAGTCAAACTTCTCCAATGCCACTTCTTACGCCAAATTCGGCAGCCAACCTTCACATACCCTAATAATCCCTCTCTACCACTCATCTGATTGCACCCCAAATATGACTAGTATGGAAAGGGAAAAAACTCTGCTAATATTTGATGGTATGCCAAATCATAGCTTTGGCGATACAACTACCAACGAAGAACCTCGTTTAGAGACTTAGAAATAATATAGTTGAGTTCTTTTCCTTAGTGATTACAAATCGCTTAAAATAGGCAGTTCCTAAAAAGCACAAATGTCATGCATTGCACACAAATAATTTGGTCAATTTATTTCTTCTGTGCTGATTCATCACCACTTTCATGATCATTTGTGAGGCTACAACACCGGATAGAGCTGATAGGTAAACAAGATTTCTTGTTGTCAACCTCATGATGCTGAGATTCTATGCTTACTTAGCTAACTAAGAAACAACATGTATGATGGTTGATGAACACCAGACAGAAAGTACTAAGTACTAATCGAATCTTGTGTGATACCAAGTTCTTTAAACAAGCAATTCACAAAGACAGCTGTGAATCTGTTAGTTTATATATCCAAAACAGCATTTTTCTAATGCAAGATCTAAAACACCCAAAATTGGAATGATTAAAGGAACAAGGGAATAGCAAAGGCCTTTCACCTGAGAAAGAGAAGGGTTAGCAGTGCCAGAGAATATTTTCAACCTGTTATTGCTTCTATGAACAGCACTCTCCAGGCGCTTGGATGCCAAGAACTTGGACAGAGATCCGTCATTAAGTATTGGTACACATGGCTTTCCATTCAACGGTTCACTAAGACTACATTTCTGAAAACCATGAACAGGTAAGAAAAGTCCATGTAAGTTTAACTACTGTATGCGTATATATACACACTGACAACAATTTTGAAACAAAAATCAAACTTTTCCCCTGCGATGCTGTTCCTATTTCTTCCCTCCACTGTTAGTGGTTGAGACTCGGGTTGCAAGCGAACCAAGCTGGCTCGGCTCAACTTGTGTAGTCTCATTATGTAAATTACAGGCTCAGCTCGTTAAGGGCTCAACTCATTTAAAGACGAGCCGAGCTCGAGTTTTAGGCTCGGCTCAGTTCGTTTGCACCCCTTGGCCCTTCCACATATGCAAAACAACTAAATGTTGCAGCTACAAGTGAAGAGAAAAACTTACGACAACGTTACGCGAGCAGATTCGAGAGCGAGGCGCATTGGCGCGGAGACATCGGTGGTTGAGGGAGGAGCGAGAGAACAGAGATGATGAGAGAGAAGAAGGTGGTGAAGTTGAGGAAGACGTAGGCGAGGGCAAGAGCAGAGAAGCCATGTGTGGGAAACTGATAAAGAGATGTAGATATATGATTGTTTGTGTATCGGTGCGATAAGGGGCTAGGGTTTCGCCGTTCTGTTAAGAGAGAGAGAGAGAGAGAGAGAGAGAGAGAGCTTTCTCTCCCTGCTTCTTTGTTGTTATTTGTATGGCGCTTCGCTTCTCTCACGGATTTCGTTTCGTTTTTGGAGACGAAGAGCGGAAGAGGTCCGCACATATGGCAGCTTTGGAACGACGCCGTAGTGAGTTCACAGAATTTTACGAGGAAATTATGAGAAAATTAGAGCCGGACTATTTGCAACCATAAATTTTCTGAATGTAGCCTGTTTTTCATATGCAACTAAAATGTTTACCATAGTATAAACAGACTACATTCAAGAAATTTGTAGTTGCAAATAGTTGGCCCCAAAAATTAACTTTCAACTTTCTATGTCTTCATTAGAGCTGTAAATAAATAGACAAGCTCGCGAGCTCGGTTTCTCAGTTGGTTTAGTAAATGAATCAAGTTCAAATTTGAGTTTTTTAGCTTGTTTAGTAAACAAACTGAGTCTTGTTAAAAAAAAAAGTAAACAAATTAAAAGCTCGGCTCGTTTAATAAAAGTTTGACTCATTAAGGGAAGCTTAACTCAATTGAAGAGACTCATTTAATAAATGACAATGCTCGGCTTGTTAAAGGCTTAACTCGTTAAAGCTCGTTTAGTAAATAATCAAAACTAGCCCGTGAAAAAACTAGCAACATTTTCTTTTTTGATAATCAATTATAATGGGGACCACTCTCTTTCTCTCCCTCACCTTACTACCAATGGACCAGCTGATTTACATTTATTTTCAGCTTTCTATACTTAAAATGAGTGTTTGATTATGGAATACCGTGAACTTTCATATTGATAATTTTAGCAACCCCTTAAATAGATAACAAAAAAATGAGATGACAAATTTTGATTATCCATTTTTGGTTATGCAATTGGAGATATCCTTACTCTACTTTTCCTTTACTTCATCTTACTTTACTTTTATTGGGAACCAATTCCCTAAGCAACATTCCCAACAATTAAACAAAACTTAGAGGACTTGTTTGGAATCTGATCAGAGAGGAAAATAAATTTCTCTTGCTTGATTTGAGAGGAAATAGAATAGAAACTAACAAAGTACAAAATAAAATACAAAGGGCCCGATTGGATGCCGTATGAGTTTTGGATATATTATTTATGAAGGGGGATAAAATAGTAAAAGTCTGCTTGGATGCAGGTAAAAAATCGGGGGTAAAAAATATGAAAGGGGAATAAGATAGTAGGAAGTATTAATTTTGATGGGTTGACCCACATCGATTTGACAGTTATGAAGAGGGATAAAATAGTATGTGATTTGGATGAGGTATTAAATAGGTGGATAAAATTTGACTTTGTTTGGATGATTTATAGAATAGGGGGATAAGAAGGGGTGAATGATGGAAAAACTGTCAAATGACTATTTTGCCTATATGTAGTGTTAAATTTGATTATGTATTAAAATAAGTATATAAATTCAAAAATCAATATATTTAATCAATTTTGGGCAATTGGAAGTATAAAAAAAATTAAAAAATTAAAAATGTCCATTCTAAAAAATTTATATTAAAAAACGTTTTTTTAATTAATGGTTTGTATTTATCATTTTTTTTATAAAATCAATTCATTTAATATGTAAAAATGTTTAAGCCTTATAAATTCATTTAATCTAGAAAATGTTCATTGAGGGAGATGCAATTTTAATTGTCCAGAAAAATGAAAACATTTTTTTTTTTTGGAAAGTGATTTTTTAGGAATTGATTTTGATGATTGTGTTAGAATGAATTTTCATTATGTTGTTAAAGATGCTAATGTTAATCTAATTAGCTTTTGGAGATAAAATGTTAGTTTCAACTTGACTGTTATTAGGCATATTTATATGGACTTGATATAGATATTGATTGGACTTGTTTTTTGGTTTTACTTTAGTGGGCCTCTTTTGAATATTGGGCCTAATAATATTCAAGAATCATGGGCGATTTTTTAGCAAGTTGCATTCTCTCTATCAGCATGCATCCGGATGGACCTCCCGATGGAGTAGCGGTGTTAAAAATGGTCAACCGGTTGGTTGACCATGCCTTGATCAGGTGGCTGCCAAAAAGCTTGAAAAATAGAGCACTCTGTTTTCGTTTCTCTCCTCTCTAAATATGGGTCCATATTTCACTTCATCATTTTTCATAAATCTTTTTATATGAATTTTATTCTCACGCCTATATTGATTATTTGCCTCACTCAATTTGTAAGTTACAAGCACGATTTGAAAGTTGCAGTCTTTTTCAAATTGAAGCCATCGCCACCAAAACCCTCTCTTCCACAGACAAAAATGGGCGGCAACAGTAAACGAGGAGGCCTGGCGATGGAGAAAGGGAATAACGAGGGGTATTTTCGTCCACAAAACACCCCTCTACAGCCGGATTATTTTTGGGACCTCAGGAAGAGCCCAAAACTAAGACCGGACATACCCTAGAATTGGCAAAAACGAAGAGGGGGTAAGAAATAATAGGGGACGAAACTGGGATGCCAAACGGGGGAAAACGGGTGGGCCCCTCTCCATATACCCCTCTTATTTTTTTCCTCCTCTTTTCACTCCATCCAAACAGGCCCTAAGGAGTATTAGCTAAGAAGAGAGGACCCACATTGATGTCACATTTATAGTGTCACATTTAGATGGTTTGGATGATGTATTAGAGAATGGGACAAAATAATACGCTATTTGGATAAAGGATAAATTTGGTGTATAAGGAATGGTGTATGATGTAAAAAACTGTCAAATGACTCATTTGCCCTTGTGCTGTGTTTAATTTGATTATTCATTACATTAAACATATAATTATGAAATCCAACTTTTGATTAAATTTTTTCACAAATAATCAATAATAAATTAGTTAACTAATATTACAATATTAAAAAAATTAAATAATATGCAAAATATTAAAAAATCATTTTTTAAACATATAATTTGTTTTTTAAATTAGTTAAATACCACCCACATGTTTCCATTTTATAATACTTAGTCCCCTTGAACAATCATCCGGCCACACTTTTTTTGGTCTTTTTTTTTTTTCTAGACTGAAGACCGTTGCACATATTTTTGATGGTATGATGCCCCTGACTGGAAAAGGCATATGAGTTTGGGGCCAATGAGGAAATTGAGATTGCAATCTCTTTCAACAACAATGAAGGAACACTGGAAAAACATAGCAATGCAAAAGGAAATTGAAGAATTGAAAGTGGCCAATCATATAACGCAAGCTAGACAAGAATTACAAAAAAATGTAGGACAATCCAAGTGGAAAGTGTTGTTTTTTTGCTGTTGTACAGCAACACATGGAACAAATGAAGAGGGGGGATGAGTGAGGGTAGATCTGTCAAGAAATGGGGTGTATTAGGCCGGATAAATTATCCACGCCTCAAAGGGTGGCTATAATTTATACGCCATCGACGGGATAAATGGAGAAGTGGGATATGTGAATACAAGAGACAAAATAACATCCAAGCGGCTCTATACCTATCCCCTCAAACCCTAATACGGGTGTATTGCACAATACACCTCTCTTCCACAGCATCCAATCGGGCCCTAAAGTTCCAACAGACAATAAGTCTTTCGTCTTGTCAATTTTGGGGATTACTCCCCAGTTCCCACCCCATCTGGCTTGTCCACCATTTTATAAGACATTCTCAAAATATTTATCTCCTTTAAAAAGCCTAAAAAAGTGTGTCAATTTTTTCATACTAACATAAACGATTTAGGCTGGATTTTCTCTGATAAATAAATCATTTTGGCTTTTTATTTTTTTGTATTTAAATTGTTTTTACATCTTTTTTTTTTATAATTTTTTTTGAATTATTGGTCTCAATGATAGAAATCGCAAAAGTAAAAAATTATGATTAAAACTCGATTTTTCAAAAAAAAATCCAAGAAAAAGCCCAAACAACTGGCTAATCCTGAGGCCCATAAATCAAACTAAGGCTCAGTATGGATGGCAAGAATCTTGAGAAGGAATAAGAATGTGACACTCTACTTTCATGATTCTAATGTTTAAAATAAGAATGTGATGCCAATCTCAGGATTTTCATGTTTGAGAGAGACAAAAATAAGATTATGATTCCTGACGACACATCCGATCAGAAATCACATTACGAGATTGAGTGGGAATATGATCCCTCCGTTACCCTATGAGAATTTTAGATTCCTGACTCAATCAATAAAAAAGGAAATATTGACTTTGATAAATTTCCAAAATAATTGATTCCGACATAAGATTACTGAATTAATCCAAACACTGGAATGAAATTACTTCAGGTATTGTATTCCTAGGAATATTCCTAGTAATCATATTCCTATTCGCACTTAATTTGATTCTTAGTAATCACATTCTTATTCTTACTGAAGATTCTGGTCATCCAAACTGAGCTTAAATGTGTTAAACATCAAAAGACATGTTTTATTGGAGGGATATATGTCTTTTATCTATAAGGTGTGACTTTTTAGTTTCTAAATGAAAAGATGTTATTTAAAGTTAAGGAACATGAGGTATATAAATACAAGGCCACCCCACTTTATTTTTATGTCTTGAGTTCCACTATTTCTTTATTACTCCCTTCATATTATGGGCAATCCGACTTAGACACGGCACTCTCGTCTTTCACGGGTTGTGTAATGTGAAGACAAACTGTAAGATCTATGCATGTATCTTGAAAGTCGTTTTCAGTCGTTAGAACCAATACAAAGGAAGACAAATATGACTGATAAGGATAAAATGATCTCTCAAGGTCAGCCCAAATCAAAGAGCACAGCACAGCCCTAAGGGCTCAAGCTAGAGGCCTAAGAACGTGGAATCTAGGCCATAAGAATTAGCCTCCATTAACCAGCCCAAGAGCAGAGGTCAACTCATGAGCACAGCTCATGAAAGCATCAAGCTCAGCTTAAAGGGTGAGTTTAGCAAACGTGACAACCACCTCAGCCTAAGAGCTGGATCACCAAGGGAATGACAAACTAACCTCCCAAGGTCAGCCCAGCTTGGGTGACCTAACACAGCTTAAGGGTTCATATTTAAGGCAAGAAGTTGGCTTAGTAGCGTGACGTTCAGCACATAAGCGATGGTTTTCAATCAACCAGCCCAGGGGCAGAGGTTAGCCTATGAGCTCAGCTCATATAAGCACCTAGCTCAGCCTGATGGGCCAGTTCAGCACGAATAGCGTCTAGTTCGGCCTGAGGGCCAGCTTAGGAAGGTAGACGGTTAAATTAATGACCTAGAACCAATTATTATGAAATAATGTACAAAGGAAGTTCATACAGTCTAAGGATAATTATGGAGAATCCAGATGCCACAGGGCTCTTAGTCTCGATAAAGATTATAGAGACCTAAGCTAGAGGGGACACTCCAAAGCCTATCTAAATCCGTTACAAACGGATGAGACCCAAGGGTCCCAGTACCAAAGGGACTCCTCCCAAGATGCCTATATAAAGATAACACCTCCATAACACAAAGGTACGCAATACTACATAACTCATACTCAGTCCATACTTTCTTCTAAAGTAGATCGACTGACTTAGGCATCGGAGGGGTGATGGCAAAAGCCACGCCCGTGCCCATAGCTTTTATGTTCTGTATTGCAAGTCGTAGATCAAGCTCGCCGGAAGCCACTTCATCAATTGGAGGGTCAAATGGACAGCTGAGGAACCCCACCACCGGAGGTGACCAAAAACCGTTTCATCATACTTTTAAGACCTAGTACTAAAGGACGTGCCTCTTATTGATCTCAGGCGATTTTCTTAACTCAAACTATCCAATCCATTGGTGTTTCCATGCATTTTAAAGGAGCTGTGAGGTGTTTCCATGCATTTTAAATGATCTTCCCAGCTCAGCATATATGTTGATTTGTGTTTTTCAACTTTAGTGACTAATCACTATGGTTGAATAGACGATTAAAACTTTTCCGCTTGACCAAAAAAAAGAAAAGAATAGACGATTAAACAGCCGAAATAATATGGTTGAATATTTCAATCCACCAGAGGGAATGGAGAGAAGCTAGCTGTACCCTACTTCAATTTAATTCTAAAAGATTTTTTTGACGCGCGGGAAACATGGCTTAAAAAGCCTTAAAAGCATATCGAAGACTGGAAAAGAAACCCCTCTGTTTGGTTCGGTGTTTTTAGAGAGGTTTTTGAAAGTAATAAGTGAAAAGAGAGATTAAAAAAATTATTGAAAATCAGAGATTTTAAGATCCCAAAACGTACAAGCAAGCATAATCAACAAAGCCGAATATCATCAATTATACAAGGAAAAAGAGGCTAATAAAACAAACATCAGCGATTCAGCGTCTTCGATCCTTGAAAGAAGATCAGCAAAAAACTGTAATAAATTCATAGATATACTTGCAAGCCATCCCATTTCTCCATGCTCACACAGTACTTTCTGAAATCTATATTCGAGATCAAGGTCCCGATCAATGTACTCCTTGTACCCGCTCCAGGTGGTTGCTCCTACGATTCGAACATCTCTCCCTCGGCCAAGCATTGAATACAACAAATTTCCAACATCCACATCTGCACCAATCAGAGTATGTATCTCGTCGATAAATATGATGATCTTCCGATCATGATTGTTAGAAGCTGTGATATCCTTCAAGACAGCTTCTAGCCTCTGCGCAAGATGTCGTCCAGACTCGGCACCGGCTAGCAGTGAACCCGTATCCAGCGAGATCAACTTTCGATGGACCAGTGTCCCGTGCACCATTCCTTGAGCTAACCCCTCGACGATCTCAGTTCTTCGCCTCCCGCGTTCGCCGATAATAATTGGGTTGTTCTTTGTTTGATCACGGGACAGTATCCGGATGCATCGCTCGATTTCGTCTTCCCGGCGTAAAACTGGATTCAGTTTTCCACGCCTGGCGAGTTCTGTCAAGTCATTCCTGTACTCGTCGAGTGCCTCGCATTTGCCTTGCTCAATTACATACTGACATCTGCTAGGTGATGATTTTGCAGCGGTGGAGTAAGAGAGAGAGTGGCTTCTTTTCCCGAAAAAGATATCATCGTGTCTGAACGGGTATTTTGCCGAGAAACGGCTTTTGGTGGAGCCGATCAGGGGGAGTAATAATCTGGTACTGGTGCCGGGGCGGCGGAGCTGAGAGCGAGAAGAGATTTAGGCGGCTGTCTTGACACCGGCCGCCGCGGTGCAGAATATTTTCCTTGACGCCATGGAATAGCAGAAGTCTCGATTTTTTCCCTCCTAGCAAAAAATACTCCCTGCCCAACTTCTCTCGTTGATTAGGGGTGACCCAATTTCTCTCTTGTTAATTAGGGGTGAGAATGGTCTGGATTTGGTTCGATTTTATAATAAACCAAGAACCAAATCAATACCGGATTATGAATTTGAAAAACCAAATCAATCCACAAAAGACATAGAAACAAACCAATCCTTTAAAGGGTGGGTTTAGATTGAAAAGTTAAATAACTTATTTTTTGTCTGTTTGAATTTTTTTTTCATCTGTTTGTTTTGCGTTAAATTTTTATGACTTATTAATTTGTCTCTACAATAAGAATCGGAAAAGTAAAAAAATTTGATCAAAACTCATAATTTTTTGAATAAAGAAAAAAATAAGTCAATAAGTCAACTTGTTTTACTTATTCTTGTCTTTTTGATAAAAAAATTATGAATTTTGATCAAAATTTTTTACTGTTCCGATTCTTCTCGCTGAAACGAATCAATAAGTCACAAAATTTTAACGCAAAATTATCAAATACAAATTTTTTTTGGAATAAAGACAAAAAGAGAGAGTTACTGTTTCAATTTTAAAGCCAAATGAGCCCAAAATACTGCTCGGTTTCGATTTTAAACCACGGTTTATTTTGAGGGCTTATCGTTGGCTGGGCAAGGGATGATTACCTTTTAGGTTTAGGATAGCTTTATATAGAATAGGAATAGGTTTTCATGCATAGAAAGTTAGGGTAATTAGTCTTGATAGTGAAAAAATAGGAATTGGATTTGGTTTTCATGTATATAATGCCACGAAGGAGTATTTCTAATGCCACAACATTGGAAATTGGGTGGTGGAAGTTGATTGATTTGGTAATCCAATGTGTTTTTTGTGTATGTTAATAATTATAGAAAATTAGGAATTGGTTATGATATATAGAAGTTTAGTCTAAATTATCTTAATAGGGAAGAAAAACTAAATATTGCGGTGAATTTTATAAAATCAATAAATTAGAAAACTAGTTGGCTATGGCTCCCATAATTATAAGTATACATTACACTATGTATTATACAGTTCGGATCGGTTTAGAATCATAACCGCAAACATAAATCCACAAACCAAACCACACTACTTAAAAATACCAAACTTTTCGGTGTGAATTGGTTTGGACTAGATTCACGATTTTCCGGTAAAATAATATCCTAATTTCATCCTGACATCTGCTAGGTGATGATTTGGCGGCGGTGGAGTAAGAGAGTGGTATTTTTTTTTTGCAAAAAATATATCATCGTGTCTGAAATCTGAATGGGTATTTTGCCGAGAAACGACTTTTGGTGGAGCCAATCGGGGGGAAGTGAGAGCGAGAAGAGAAATAGGCGGCTGATTTTGTTGGGTACACCCAAGTAGGGTGGATATGAGTGCAGGGGATTACTCCCCATGTGTTTTGGTATTTGTATTGAGTCTCTACACTGCCAAGGGGCAGTGTGTGGGTGTGGGCCGACAGACAGTGAGAGAGGGCAGAGAGAGTGTGAGCGAGAGGCTCCTTCTTCGGGAGGAGCCAAGCTTCTCGGAGATGTCCGGAGAGACTGTCAGAGAGCCACCGGAGTGAGGGAGAGAGAGAGGCGTGATGGCAGCCGGGTTGTGATGTGCCGGAGAGGTTTTTTCATGTATATTGTATTTGTTTTGTGATTAATACATATACAGAGTTTTTCCTCACAACTCTCGTGTTTGTGCTTGGTTGTTTTCGTGTTGTGCTTGAAGGTGTAGATTAAAGGGTCGGGGTCGCGACCCAACGCATTTGACAGCGGCCGCCGCCGTGGAGAATATTTTCCTTGTCGCCATTGAATAGCAAAAGTCTCGATTTTTTTCCTTCTGCCTAAAAATACTCCATCCCAATTTCTCTTTTCTTTTCTTTTTTTTATAGACAACACAAGTAGGGATGGCAATCTCGGCCGACCCGTTCGAACCCTCCCCGTTCTCCGTCCGAAAAATCCCCGAACTTCGGGGATTCGTTTGGGGATCGGGTAGGGTATGGGGAATTTTTTTAAAAAAATTCGGGGATCGGGTAGGGGACGGGGATAGGTCTGTCCCCGCCCCAAACCCTACCCGTCCCCGTTCCCCGTTCGTTCCCCGCCCCGCCCCGTCCCCGAATCCCCGAAATATATACTTATATATAAAAATAAATAAATATATACTATATTATATATCAGTCTTGTTTTGGTAATGTTGGAAAAACTATGGAACTATGAAATTAGTGCTGGCTGGAATTAACTTAATGTTGGAAAAACAATGTTGTAGATTAACTTATGTGTTGGAATTAGTTATTATGTGCTGAAAATTGATAGTACTTGCTAAAACAGTGAATAACGTGTTGTTATGCGCTGAAAATTGGTAGTATATGCTAAAATTATGAAATACAGGTGTAGGAAATGGAGGTACTATTATGTGCCGCAAATACAAATCCCCGAATCCCCGTTTGGATCCCCGTTCCCCGTTTGGGTCGGGGATGGAGGAAAAAAACAAATCCCCATTGGGGATCGGGTCGGGGATGGGGATGGGGTAGGGGGTGGAGGTAGTACCCCCCGTCCCCGACCCGTCCCCATTGCCATCCCTAAACACAAGTTTTAGTAAGAACAATTGTAACATCCGTTCCCAGTATGCATGTGCATCGCATATGACATTTAACTTTATATGGCTTAGGTCATGTTATTTGATACACGTGTTGTGTTATTATTCGCATGTCATTCATTAATTATTTATCAATACATGGTTAAATTTGAGAGTTTAATTAACTTAATTAAAAGAGATTGACTTGGTAGGAGGAATGAAGGGTAAAGATGAGTTATGGCACATTGAAACCCATACACCCAACCTCATGGGATAAATCTTCCCTAATAAGCCTTCTACAGTATTCTATACCGTTCCACCCCTCCACCGTTCTTTTTGTATCACGTAGAGAGAGAGAGAGAGAGAGAGAGAGAGAGAGAGAGAGAGAGGAGCAGAAGAAGAAGAAGAAGAAGAACAGGAAGAGGAAGAAGGGGAAAAAAATTGGGGAAAATCTAATTGAAAGTAATCCCCATCCTATACCTAATTTATGTTTTGGGTTTTGATCAAACTTGTATATACCTGCATATTCTTGTAGTTTTAATCCTAATTAGGTCATAGGAGAATGGATTTTGTGTAGTTAAAGTAGTTTAGAACAGAAATTACTTGGTTCGGAATTCTGCAGAATTGGAAAATTCATGTTTGCCTGATTTTGGGGAATTTTATTGAGATAGTTTGGAAGTTCTGAAATTTCTGGGAATTTTTCTGAGAGTTCCTCTATGAGTCTTCTATCTACAGTAAAAATTTCAGGATCTAGTTCAAAGTATTGAGCTCTATAGAAAATTTTAACCTAGCATCACTCAAATTCGGAATTGAGCAGTCAGCACTGACACAAGTTGGAAAAACAGTCATATCTCCTAGCTCGAGACTCGAAATCACATTCTGCTTTCTTTGCTGAAAACTAGACTTGTAGAGCTTTCCAACGGTGCAACCCGTGCGCTGTGTTTATGCCCGAGCAATAACAGATTTGCTGTTAAAGTTTACTTAAAATCTGTCTCTGCACCAGTTTTAGTAATCGTTAAGTTATAATTGCGAGGCTGCGGTAAGGTTACCCGAACTCCGTTTTTTATGAATGACTTGTCGATTCGAAGAGGAAGAAATTAACTTTTCAACGGTTTAAGTGAAATTCTTAGAATTCACGATTATGTAATGGATAAGGGTCATCATCGGGCCGGGCCGGGCCGGGCCGGCCCAGCCCGCCAAGTCGCGGCCCAAGCCCGCCCACGGGCCGGGCCGGCCGGGCTTTTTCTTTTTGGCGGGCCGGGCGGGCCGGGCCGGGCGGGCCACCTACCATAAATTGAAGCCCAAGCCCGGCCCATGGGCTAGCCCAATTGGCGGGCCGGCGGGCCAAAAGCCGGGCGGGCCAACGGGCGGGCTTAAATTTCCTTGGGCAAAACTAATTAAGGGGAAAAAGAAAGGATTTTTTTGGGATTTTGGGCTAATGGGCGGGCCCGTTGGCGGGCTTTTGGACGGGTATGCCGGGCGGGCCGCCGGGCGGGCTCACGGGCCGGGCCTACGGGCGGGCCAAGTAAAAATTCATAGGCCCGAGCCCGCCCATTACAAGCTACGGGCCGGGCTAGCCCGCCCGTTTCTCGGGCTCGGGCCGGGTAAAAGCCCGATGGGCCGGGCGGGCCGCGGGCCGGCGGGCTAAATGATATGGCTTAGTAATGGATATGGTTAGAACCGTACATGTTGGTCATGGACTAAGCCTTATTCTTGGAAATTCTTGTATTAAATCTCATTGAACACATCATCGATCATTTTACTTGCATTATAACATACGTTGGAGAATGAGTTATTCTAAGTGTAGTCTCATTCATATTTTAGGATCAGGGGACGAGTCTCCACCTCAAGGTTGAGAAGGAGGCTTTTCGCTTTTGTCTTTTGGATCTCTAAGGTGAGTGTGCTATTTCATTGAAGTTGGCTTGCTAAAAATAAACTTATACTTTTTCTGCAAATGTTGGGAATTTTTGACGGTTGTGGATATGGATCAAGTTGCTTGAAACATGATTTTAATTCAAGAGCATGCCATAGTTGTATTGTTGATTGGAAATGTCTTCTTCTTGATGTACACAAGAAGGGTATAAATTGTTTGTTTGTTGTACACAAACAGGGTATAAATTGTTGGAAGTACCCTGTTCACAGGGTCACGGTACCATCATAACTCCTGGTTGCGAGGGAAGCAACCCTATGGCTTCTTGAACTATTGTGCTTACTTAATGGTTTGTAAAAAATAATTTGTTTCTTGCTAAATATGATTGAAGCATTACTCGATCCATGTTTGCTCGTGTAAACTGTGTTATGCTTTCCGCTTGAATGAAGTAGTAACACTCACATCTTTTCAGGTATTTGAAGTAGAGTTTTGGTCCACTACTGGTCTGGCAGGCTGTAGGAGCGGGGTCGAGGGTTGACTCGGTGTCCTTTTGGCGTAGTACTTTTTGTGATATCAATTTTTGGAGAGTTGTCGTTTCATATGTGGATGCAACTCATCTTGTATAGTTCTTTTGTAAATTTTACTTTGGAAACCAAATGTAATCTATTTAGTCCTCTTTGCCTTGAGTTTATGGAATGAATCTTATTAAGATTGTTGCTTAGCTTTCTTTAAGACAATTTATGCTAATCCCCTTAGAGCGGGTCGTTTCAACAATCGACAAAAAGTGCATCAAGGGGGAAGGGAATCCAACCTTAGGTTGGATTTGGATTTAAAAAAAAAAAAAAAAGGTTGTATGAAAAAGGCAAAGAAAAAAAAAGGGTTAAAGACCACCAACACCCTGAGGGCCATCCAAAAAATGAAGTCTTAAAAACCTCATGGGCCTTGCCCAAAACAAAACCTAAGCCCAAATATAATACTAGAATATTGGAAAAATGACGGCCCAGGATATATTTTGATAATTAATATACATTTTAAGAACATGCTAAGAACATTTGTTAATGAACCAAAATGTCCTTGGCGGATATTAATTTTCAAAACACGTCCTTGGCCGTCATTTTCCCTAGAATATTTGTGTTGGCATGTTGTACTCTTATGGTTTCCTCTTGCAATGTAACCAATCGGTGAGGTTTGTCCTCCAAGGATTAGCCGAAATGTTTGTAAGCTGATATGGATGACCTGAGTGATAAAAACAAATCGTAGAAGATGAGGTTGCTTTCTAAAGCCGGTCTCATTTACCCAGTGGTATAATCCCATCAATTAAGCAAGATGATAATCCTCAAAAGGGGGGTGGGGGAGAGAGAGGGGGAGGGGAAAGGTCAAATGATAAATCACAACTCACTCTGAGAGAGAGAGAGAGAGAGAGAGAGAGAGAGAGAGAGTTGGTATGGAAGTTCTATTAGTCCTGATTTTGAATAGAAGGTAGAATAATCTAATGAAGACCAAATAGCCCAATTTCTCGGTGGTGAAAGGTGGTTCAAATATGTCTGGTTTGGAGAACAAAATGACCGGTACAAATATTTTGAGTCTTCAACTACCATGTGAACTCAAAACCACAAATTAAGACTGACGTGACCTTCCAGGTTGTCCATCTCTAAGCTTGAAATAGGGGAGCAGTCATATCCTAGTTAGTAGTATTTTCTTACAGGCAGAAGGAGGAAAAATTAAACAAATGACCACAAGAGTGCTTTCTCTAAGTTGCTTGCCTTGGTTACGGGGTCAGGGGGTATCAGGGAAGACAAGCGTGAAAGATTAAACATGGTGGCTCCAGTAACGAAAAATTCATGGATGTTCACGGGACACCACCACGTGATACCCCAACTTCTTAATAACCACACGTTCATTTGGGGCCATGACTAAGTGTACAATTACTCCTGTTGCACCTAGGTATCCATTATCACAACACTCTCTCCATATTCATGGCTCAAATGGCTGTATGCCTGTCACAAACATCTTTCTTGCGGTAAATTCAAGGTGACTTTGTTGGTACGCGCCAAATTACCAAAACGGTTGAGGCGTCCTAAGGCTGGCATTTGGATCATGGATTTGTGGAGGGACTGTCGGAGAGGAAGAAAACTGAAAAAGATAAGAAAACAATACAGTGAAGAAACTACATATTGTTTCTTTTGATTCTTCCATCATGCTCTATAAATCCAAGATCCAACCGCAGCCTTAAAGACACTTCATTGCCACGAACTTGGAAGTCAGAACAGATGCTTAAAATGTACGGCTACTGAGATCCTTCAAGAACAAGCTGAGAACCATCATTATGCCCAAACAACGCAACTGCGAAGAAAATTCCTTGAAGAACCAACAACTGGGCAATTTCTTGGTCAAATGTTAACAAATACTTACATTAACATCAGTACAACGACACAAGACGAAGAGCCTCTACTTCGTCATCGAAGCATGAAATACAAGACCAGCCTCGAGTCCATATACAGTCTTAACCACCTGCTTCTAGGCATTAAGCAAAAAGAGTAGACTTGTTTAGCCTGCCTTTGATGGTTGGTCTTCTAGTTTCAGTTCCTTGGCAAGCATATTGCAATAAAAAATGGGGTTACGCAAACAAAACTAACATACTAGACATAAGAAAGAAAAGAACTCTTTGTTTTCATAGCAATGATGTCTGTTCTGTTGCACATTAGCAATATTAAGAGCCAACAAATATTAATATTTGAACTCTGATGTAAAAGAAATTAAGATTTCTACTAAAAATAAAAGCTATTCTTGGCTTGAATTGGTTAGTGTAGAATGTCGTAGTGTCCTTCGAAGGCAAATTCATCGTCATTCCAACTCCAAAGAGTTGCGTATTTCAGTGAAACACTGCTAGTCAAATACTCTTACTTAGATTTACTTGGGATTGGGTCAGTTGTCCATTAAAGGCCTGTTTGTCATCAGTTCATCCCCAAAATGGTGCGTGTATTTTGCCGGAACACAGCTAAATGTTGAAGTTATTCATTAAAATTAAGTAGATTGATCTTACTAGGGTACCTTTGAGGCACATAATTTATCAGTTATTGTCCAAAAACTATAGAGGGTTCCCTGCTAAAGAGTATGTCGCAGTACGAACACCTAGGGTCGGCACCATGGAGCGACATCAAGACTAATGTTTCATTTTATTGACAACATGGGGCAACACATTCTCATCATTGACATGCCACCAGAGTAAGTAAAGGTCATCTTACCCTTCCAATAGAACGACAAAGAAATTACAACAAATGACGTGCTAACTTTAGAAACTAGAAGGTTATAACACACAAGTCATACCAACATACAAGTATGGAAGCTTTTATGTATGTATGCATGTGCAATAAGATACTCGTGCATATATATTTGTGCATAAAACTTTCCCAGATCAAAGAGTTTGTCGATCAAAGGGTGAGAGAAACATTGACGGTACTTGAAGAGTGGTTGGACTTTAAGTTCGAAGTCCATTAAGTCATTGAGACCTTGCAACCAAAGAAAGCTCCGATTGATTTCCGGCTTGCAAGGTTTTAATCACCTACACGAACTTTAAAATCAAATGACTCAATACTTCCCAAAAGGCGTCAAAATCGTCAGTAGCTCTCTCCCCTTCCACCACCATGATCTTTGATCCCGTAAACCATTCTTTCGCTCTGTATTTTTACACACATTTGTTTTCGTATTTATGTATGCATATTAACTTCGGATTTCTAAAATTAGCACCTCATTTGTTTTCGTTTCTTCTTCCTTTGATTGCATAGGTAGCATGGCCTTAACTTCGTCTCTTGCCGTGTCAACAAGGAAACATATCATGACTCTTGTAATCAATCAAGTGAAACATGGTGTGCGGTGTTGTTGCTCCATGGTGACATCTGTAGATTATTGTGGCACATACTTCGTAGACGAAGTGAACACTCTAGAGCTATCTATTCAAGAATTAGTAGTTTATGTGCTTCACAGGTACCTAATGAGATTAACTTCCCTATACTTTTGCGAAAAAATCATAAAAGACACAAGGGAAAAGGTTCAAAAGGTGATAAGAGAAAAGAGAGAGTAGAATTTTTTTTGACTTGTTCAAATGCAGTAAATGCTATCTGCGACGTAAAGTTACAATTGGATCACAATAATTAGGAGGTGAACAATACTACCCATGTTATCAATTAGCATGGCTTACGTATTGTAAAATTAGACGATAGAATTGAGACCTACAAATTAGGGTTATACAAGAGTAAAGAAGTAATTACATTAAGACCCTTATCTGCTAATCTATTTACATAAGAGATCAATTATAACTAATTACACACTACACCCATAATGTAACACTCCCCCTCAAGTTGGTGTGAAGATATTTATCAAGCCCAACTTGAACACAATATGGTGGAAACTCTTGCTACCAAGCCCTTTTGTGAATATGTAAGCTAATTGATCTTCAGATCTCACAAAAGGCATACATATTAAACCCTCGCTCAATTTCTCCTTCATAAATTGCCTATGAAACTCTATATGCTTCGTTCTATCATGTTAAACAAGATTATGAGTAATATTTATGGCAGCTTTATTGTCATAGTAGAGTTTCATAAGACTACTATCAGACATTCCCAAATCACGTAACATGGTTTGGAGCTACGAGAGCTCACAAACACCATGCGTCATAGCTCTATACTCAGCTTCTGCGTTAGACCTGGCGACCACTAATTGCTTCTTACTTCATCAAGTAACCAAATTTTCCCCAATGAAAGTATAGTAGCCAGAAGTAGAGTGTCTATCATTCACCGAACCAGCCCAATCTGCATCAGTTAACACCTCCAACCGCATGCGACCATAATTAGAGAACAGAATTTCTTTCCTTGGAACTGATTTGAGATACCTCAAGATACGATAAACCTATGTAGTACCGACACTCCAAAAAGGCGTCGTGTCCACATATTGGACATGGAGACACGCCCAAATACGTATTGGACACGCCACGTATTATTTTTTGATGGGGGACACGCCGGGGACACGGCTGGGGATCAAAATGTAATATATATTTTTAATTTTGAGGGGTTAATATGAAATTATTCAAAAATATTTGGGTTAAACTATAATTATACCTTTATTTGGACCATGGTAATCTTATACATTCATATAGGACATGTCTTCATCACAGCGGAAGAAAAGAAAAAATATATGTATATTATGTATTAATATATATATTTATTTATACACGTGGCGTGTCCCCCGCTGTGTCTGTATCCCCATTTTTTTAAAATTGCCGTGTCCCGTGTCTTGTGTCCGTATCTGTGTTCGTGTTCGTATCCGTATCTGTGCCCGTCTATGAAACACCGATACCTCTAGAAGTCAAAGAATCGCAGTGTCAGGACACGGGGACACCGCGGGATACCGCGGAGATACGTCCGGGACACGCCACGTGGCGTGTCCCATATTTTAATATTAAATTTTGAGGGGGACACCGCTGGGGACACGGCGGGACACCGCTGGGGACACGGCGGGACACCGCTGGGGACACGGCGGGGACACTGATGGGGACACCGCAGGGGCCAAACTGCAATTTTTTTTAAAATTTTGGGGGCCAAACTGAAATTTTTGAAAAAATTGGGGGTGAAACTGTAATTTTTTTTAAAAAAAATTGGTGCCAAATTATAATTTTTTTAAATTTCTGGGTGTTAAACTATAATTATTTATTTATTTATATATATAAATAAATAAATATACACGTGGCGTGTCCCCCGCGGTGTCCGTATCTCCATATTTTTAGAATTCCCGTGTCCCGGTGTCGGTTTCGGTGTCCGTGTCGGTGTCCGTGTCGGTGTCCGTGTCGGTGCATCATAGGTGCCCGTGCTACATAGCGATAAACTGCATCCAGATGTGACGTACGAGATCATGCATAAACTGACTAACAAAGCCCCATGCATAAGTAACATCCAGTCGAGTGTGAGCTAAGTATATCAGTCAACCCACAAATCGCTGATATTTCTCCTTACCAGTGCGCTCCCCCATATCTCCACCAAGATGATTTGTCTCAATGGGAGAATTTGCAGGTCTACAACCCAACATATATGTTTCTCCTAAAAGATCAAGTATATACTTCCGTTCGGAGATAAAAATACCTCTATCAGACATTGCCACTTCCATTCCAAGAAAGTATCTTAGTGATCTCAAATCCTTAATCTCGAATTCTTGAGCCAGACTAGACTTAACATAGTATGAACAACACCTCCCTTGATGAACATAGTATGATCTGCATGGCTCTGTTTGTATCCAAACCTCAACATAACCTTAGAAAATCTGCCAAACCAAGCGCTTCAACCCATAAAGAGCCTTCTTCAATCTATACACCTTTCCCTCGGTCTCTGAGGAAGAAAAACCTGGTGGTATATTCATATATACCTCCTCCTCTAACTCAACATGAAGGTATGCATTTTTCATATCAAACTGTTGAATAGGCCAATTCAAATTGGCAGCACAGGAAAGTAGAGCTCGCACAGAGTTCATCTTCGCTACCAAACGTCTCCTCGTAGTCAATACCATAGGTTTGAGTAAAATCCTTGGCAACAAGTCTCACCTTATATCTCCCAACTATACCATCAGTATTCTGCTTAACAATGAAAACCCACTTGCATCCCACGGACTTCTTCCCTCCTGGAAGTGATACTAGCTCACATGTGTCATTCTTTTTCAAAGCTGTCATCTCCTCTACAATAGCTCATTTCCATTTAGGTATCATGAATGCATTTTGCCAATTCTGTGGAATAGATATAGAAGAAAGAGACGAAACAAAGGCATGGTATGAAGGAGTTAAACGATCATAAGAGACAAACTGAGATATGGGATATTGAGTAAATCACCTAACATCTTTTCGGAGAGCAACAAGAAGATTATCAGAATCAATAAAGGGAGGTTCAATAGGAGAGTATTCATTACTAGATGAGTCAGCTAAGGAGACCGAAACTAGAGCAAGCAATTGAGATTGACAAGGTGGCATCACACAGTAGGACTTTCCGTTTTTTTGTTTAGTGTAGGATTTTAAGTTAGCCCCTCGCAGCTGTTACAGTAGTTCCTCAATGTCACCACCAATGTCATGTGTTGCTCTTTCGACAGATATTGGTTCCTTTTCAGATTTTTCCTTCTTCCCCTCTCCATGATTATAAAATAATTTCTCACCCTCACCATGATTATAAAAAAGGTAAACATCTCTTCCTATCTCATATCTTCCTGCCTATGCTCTCCCTAAAGAGATGGAGTGCAGGGAGAGTAAAAAGACTGTTTCCCAAAAAGTGACATCTATGGAGACAAAAAACTTCTAGAGTGAGGATCATAACATTTATAGCCCTTCTGAGTAGGAGACTAGTACCCAATAAAAACACATTTATGGGCTTTAGGACCTAACTTGCCACCAGAATTGTGAGGAGATTGAACAAAACACATACAACTAAAAACTCTCAAGGGAAGAGTTGTGACACAATAACTGCTAAGGAGACACTCAATAGAAGTTTTGAAGTGGTGAACACTGGATGACATACGGTTGATAAGATAAGTAGCAGTCAAACTTGCTTCTCCTCAAAAAAAATTGGGAACATTCATAGTGAACAAAAGAGAGCGAGCTACCTCAGTAAGATAATGATTTTTGCATTCAGCAACTCCATTTTGCTGTGGAGTGTCAACACAAGTCGTTTGAAAAAAAAAATACCATTGTCATCCAGAATGTCCTAAAATTTCTATCTATATATTCAGTGTCATCGTCACTACAAAGAATTTTGATGTTCACATCAAATTGAGTGCGCACCCGCATGAAAGTATTTAAAATAAGAAAAGACTCCACTTTTTTATTTAAGTAAATATACCAAAGTAACACGAGTCAATAAAAGTGACAAACCATCGAAAACCTTTAAAAGAGGAAATATGGGACGGACCTCAAACATCAGAACGGATAACCATAAAAGGAGAAGCACTCCGTTTATTAATAGGTGCATAAAAAGATCATTAATGTTTCCAAGCTCACAGGCTTTAAAAAAAACTGATTCCGAGAACAATGCTTAATTAAATTAGGAAAAAGTTTCTCTAAAATCCCAAAAGAGGGATGGACCCAATCTACGATGCCACTAATGTAACATAGAAAGAGCTGAACACGTATCTGCTTGCAAAGCTTGACCACATGACATGAGTGAAAGAGATGGAAGAGGTGCAGACTCCAAAAAAATGGAGGCAATCATGTGCTTTACCACTGCCAACAGTGGCGGAGCCAGAATTTTGTTGCCGGGGGAATCGGCTTAACAAACATATATTTCTTATTGGAACGTATAATTATTATATCATAAGGTTTTTGCTTTTCAATTCATTACATTTGTACATTGAATTGATTCTTTAGGCTATTTCAACTGTCACGTGCTTATATTTTGTTTATAAATTGAGAAATAAGAATGTAAAATAACCAGTTTTTTATCAAATCGAAGCAAAATTATTAAGATTTTAAGTAACTATACACGAATAATTATCAATAATATTTAAAATCAAGTATATATAAAATAAAAATTTTAAAATTCAGATGCTCGGGGAGTCGAGGCCAGGGCCCCCCAGGCCCCTACATACCTCCGCCCCTGACTGCCAATCACGTTCCCCGTATCCAGCTCCTGAAAAACACAATGAGTAGAAAAAAAAGTCACAGAACAATTTGCAGAACGAGTAACCCTACTAACGGATAGAAGGTTAGTGGCAAAGTTTGGAATATGTAGAACTGAAGAGAGGAAAATAAAGGGAGAATAGCGAACAGAACCTTTCTCTGCAATAGCAGAGAATGACTCATCTGCTGTTCTGACCTTATCCTTACCAGAACAAGTAGAGTAAGAATCAAACACAGAGGAACAACCTGTCATATGATATGAAGCATCCGAATCTATAATCCAAGGGATAGCAGAAGAGGCAGTAAATGCACTAGCTGGGATACCTGTGTGAGCAAAATAGGATGAAGTGGGGGCTGTTGTAGAAGTGGAAGCTATACTAGATGGAGAATCAGCCCGACCCATTAAGCGCCAGAGAGCTTGCATCTCCCCCTGATCCCCTGAGAAAAACCACCAACATGATCAGATGACGTCTGAACCCCAGTACTAAACCCAGAATTAGGCAAAGTGGCAAATGTAGACTCCGAACATGGGTCTGGGCCTGAGAACGCACAGGAGCACGACTACGACCACTGCGTCCACCCCTTCGCCCAAGAGAGGGACGGCCATGTAACTTTCAACAAAAATCCTTGATATGGCCGGTGGTGTTGAAATAATCACACCGGAGTGACTTACGATCAATAGGCCAGCTGGTAGTACCAAACTGTGACTTACCACTCTGTGGAGGAACGAGTCCACTACTAGAACCAAACTGACCTTGAGGAATGGCAACCAAGGCAGAACGATCAGAAATAGGAGTATGCAACATAGCACCCCTCCTACTCTCCTCATGCTTAACAATGGCATAGGCCTTTCCCCAAGACAGAAACAGAACACGACCCAACACTTGCACGATAATCTGATCAGTCTATATCAAGGCCAGCAAGAAAGTCATAAACACGCTCTTTCTCCAACCTCTTTAGCCAATTAGCAGCATCAACAGAACAAACAGCCTGAAATCCCTGATAATAATCAAATTCCTGCCACGCTCAACTCAAGTAAGCATAATACACAAAGACGGATCGATGGTGTTGATCCAACGTACGAAGTCTCTTCCTCAACTCAAAACTCTAAGCATTCATTACCTACTAAGAATAGGTTTGGGCTGCAGTAGTCCAAATCTTATGAGGAGTACCAAGAAACAGGAAAGTATGGCGAATATCAGCTCTCATAGAGTTAAACAACCAGGTCATGACTAAAGATTTCTGAGATTTGAATTTCTTAAGTTTGATAGCCGCATCAAGTAGAGTAATAGGGCCCTCAATAAACTCCGACATCCCTCTGGCCTCAATAGCCAAAGTAAAAGTGTAAGACCAAATCAAATAGCTGGTACCATCCAACTTAATATGGCAAATATCCAGAGAAAAATTATCCAGAGTCCCTACTCGACTCAACTCATCCTTTTTATTAGCATAAGCATTTTTTGGATCCCCAAACATATCAACGGAAGAGCAAAAATCCCGAATAACAAATACCCAGTCAAGTCAGCACTAAAAAAAAATGCAAAATCAACACCAAACGCTGCAAATAAGTGTAACCCAACTGAAATCAAGCCAAAAACGCAGATATGAGTGCCCCAAAACAAATTATAGACCCTTGCCGCTGTTGCGACTGCCGAAACAGTAAAAGGGCACTGAAAAAAAGCACCGAAATGGCTGGAACAGACTTGAATCGAGTAGGAAAGGGTGTATCTTATAACTAGAATAGAGAGGCCATATCCAGGCGATGTGGGACACAATCCAACACACCTTCCTGGCCCACAAAGCATGGCAACTGGACAACTGTCCACCATGGAAAAGCTCAACCAAAGCTCTGATACCATGTTAAATTAGACGATAGAATTGAGAACTAAAAATTTGGGTTACTTTTCTCATTACGTTGAAGTTATACCAGAGTAAAGAAGTAATTACACTAAAACCCTTATCTGCAAATCTATTTACATAAGACTATAAGAGATCAATTATAAACTAATTACACACTACACCCATAACTTAACACATGCATGTATGTAGGACAATTACATACTTAATTGGGATAATTAACCTGATTTTTTTTTGCTTTCTAAGAGCTTCACTAAAATGGCAATTGATAAAAATTCAAAAGTGGTTGGCACATTTGCTCTTTGGCAAGTGAATATTTGACTTCGGCCATATATTGTGGCGAGGCATCGCATCATATCATAAAAAAAATTCTACGCAAAATGGAATAAATTTAAGTATTTTTAACATCACATGAAAAAGTTGAAGTTTAAGTTAGATCTTGAGATGAAATGTTTTTGATTAAGTATTTATCATGTGAATTTGGAAAGATTAATCATGATCTTTGATTTGGTAAGAAGGTATTCAGTGAATATTTTGAATTGGAGGCATCATTATTTTTGTTCTTTCTCAAATAAGGTCTTGCCGCCAAATGCCTCTTAAAAATTTGACTAAATATTATCTTAAACATTAAAAATAAGACTTTCCTGCAAGCATCTCCACATATTGCAACTCCTAATTAAGTTTAGCACATTTCTACCCAGAGGGCCTGTTGTTTGACGTGACTAACAATGACACTATAATCACATAGGATACAAAATTCCATACGATTTTTAATCCAATTAGGTTACTAGTGATGGGAATGATAATACCACATTCCTGGTACTGTCTCTACAACAATTTGTCTAATTTCTATGCCATGCATTTTTAGTTTGGGCCATAAAAGTCTTAACCAAACACCGAATACGTGTCGTCGTGTCCAATCCAATACTCAACAAATGAGCCCCGATTGTTCAAATTTATTTGTTATTTAGTTTTCAAGTATACTTGTCTTTTTACATCAGAAGTGAAGACTCCATATTAGCAGCTATGCAGCTCTTAAATGGTAACGCACAACAGAACAACTACCATGCTCACTTTCAATATGCACTAAGCGAAAAAAAGATGAAGCAGAAAAAGCAATAAATACCTCTTGTGAGGATGGAGCTTTGGACAAAGACTTAAGCTGGCAGCTTTCCATATTAGCAAGTAGTTGAGTTACTGTTTTAAGATGAGGAACGCTGCAAGAATCAAATCCCTAGTTAGACAATACATATCTCAGATACAAAGTGCCTACGAAAAGATATAGACAATCAGTTAGCGACGATAAAATTCGGTTTCCCCTTAACATCAGACACTTCAAAGAAGGCATGTCATGTCAAATTACCGACGCTCGTTGGCCATTCTCAGACACCATGTCGGACACCCGTCCAAACGGCCACCATTAAAATTTTAGTTGACTAGAAATTTAGATGGTGAACTTGGGGAGCAATATGCCCAGCCTAGACAACCAATACCCCGTCAAAGATCTCCTAGTCCAGGAAGGGGAGTTTTGTCGAGCCTTGGTCCACCTACCAGTAGAGGCTCTAACGACAGCCCAAAAGTTGCAAAGATTCAAAACCCCTCCCTTTCTCCCTTTAATTCATGTTTTGGAGGGAAAATGACCAAACGTAATTTATTTTCCTCCATTTCTCACACTATAAGACTGCGTACCCGTTGTTCCCCTTCTCCTTCACTCTAGAATTACTATGTAATCTATATCGCTTCAGCCCCAGACCACCTCCTCCCTTCTTGAACAGACATGAAGAGCACTGCAACCACCGTTGATGACAACCTCTGAGTTCTTTGCAACAGTCAACAAATAATTTGCACTTCATGGACTGATGCAAATTCTGGTCAAAGGTTTGCTAGTTGTTCCAATTCTGAGTGCACAGAGTTCAACTGGGTGGAGCCTCCCATTTGCCGTAAAGGTGATGTAAGGGGACAAGATGAGGGGATTTGATTTGCTGCAATTGTTGGGTCTCAGTGTTCTATTCCAATGGGGCACTTAACGGCAAGATGTGGCCATGCACCACATTTCTTCACAAAATGGACGCAACATGACAACAAGGATCTAAATTAGGGGTTTTTGTATACCACAGGTATTTAATCAAAATAAAGTACAGTTCAGGTGTTTATGGACATTTGGGTGAAAGTTTACAGTTGAAGACATGGCATGCAGCAACTCCTCAAATCAAGACACGACGTCATTGCTGCATGTGTTTAAAAGGTGCCTTGCGTAACACAACACAACAGAACATCACATTCAGTTGAAGGACAACGAAGATCAACACCACCTATCTGTCTGCATATCCAGGAATCGGTGAAAGCAGTCAATTCTAAATGTGGTGAGGACCCGTCACTAAAAACAGAAGTCAGTAAAAACAGAGAGAATCTAACAGCCTAATCATCAAACATTATCACCAAAATGAAGAACCTATCACAATTACCTGTGAGAAGCCAATATAAACTTCTCAAATGAGTCTATTGTCTCAATTTCTCAGCAACCAAAATTATTTATTCCTTTTTAACTCCAAAATTCAATCCCCTCGATAATATTTTCCCCTTGGAAAACAAGACTAGAATGAAGGTTAGGATAAAAAAAAAAACTAGCAGCATAGAATTGGATGTTCTCTCCAACTGTTCTCTGTTTTCTAACCAGAGTTATAAAAGTGAAACTTTTCAAAAACCTGATCAACCATTCTAGTGATATAGCCCTGAAGCAGATTGTGATGCATGAAATTTTATAAGCATCTTTTGCAAACTTAAACTCATTCCGGGCCTAATTATCTCCATGTTCAGTTTCTATCCGCATAGGGATTGCCAAAGAAGTGCTGGTACAAACAAATTACATTGCTTCATAGTGCCATACAACTAGTAACGACAAACTATAATGAGTGGAGGACCGTAGAGTCAGCCAAAATGCAACTCAAAACTAGAAGGCTACATTGTCCTTTTTTTCCACCTTCCTTTTCCGATGAATGCAAATTAGAAGCCTTATTCTAAAATGAGAGTGGTTTCAGGATATCTATTTAGGGGACTCAATATAATATGACAGAAGAATGCAGGAAGCAACCTTTGTAATCCATTGTCCAAGTGTGCATCCAAAGATGAAATTACATGGGGCATCTGCTCTAATATCTGCATCAAATAAGATAGGTACAAAGAGATCAGAAGGGAATCGTTCAGAAGAACTATGTAGCTGCTCAGTGTTCAGAAGAACTATGTACCTGCTCAGTGTTCTTAATAGTAGAGGTTTTAGCCAATAGGTTTCTAGGAAGTTTTGCTAAGTGGACCTGGAAACAAGACACCTGATATGAATTACTGCGGAGAGTAGACCACAGTGGCAAAGAAAACATAAGGAATAACAGCAGAACTAAAATATAATCATGGTAAAGCATAACAATCTTATAAAGGATGTCCTCAAGTATGCATGTTCATGAGAAGGAAACTACTGGCGAGAGTCCGCAGTTTGCAACAAAGTAGGTACCAAGACTGATGGAAACTATACTTGGAAAAACAAGTATTCACTTTTTTAGATAGAATACTTATAAATATAAGTATACTAATAGACATTACACGAAAAAGAAAATCTTATTGTTGTATGGAACTTCAGAGTTTAGAGTACTCCGAACAATGTTACAAAATTTAGACGAGTCAACTCATTAAGTACCATTTAACTTCAGTGTTTAATTCATATGTTCCCCTTACGGCATCTCCAGCCCTTACTCAAATCTTTGTTTAAAACTCATATTTGAACCAAAATCACTCCCGACTCCCTTAATTCATATCAAAGCCAAAATGAGTATTACTTATTCGTTCAACTAAATTAAGTTGTCTTTTTTCTTTACCCATAACTTTATGGCTTTGAGTCTTTGAGTCCCATTTGGCTGTTTTACTCCATTTGCAAACGGAAATTATCTTATGCTAAATTGTTGTTGTGCTGATAAAGACAATGGGGAATTTTGGATCATCACGTTACAGTGTTTACAACACCTGAACCCATACCTCAGACAATAGAATTGAACCCATATTTCAGAAAAGTCATAACATAGTAAAGACGTGTGTCTGCACGTGCGTGCGTGCGTGTGTGTGTGTGTGTGTGAGAGAGAGAGAGAGAGAGAGAGGAGGTGCCTGTGAAGGAGAGGATTCTTGCATGAGGTGGAGGAGATTGGAGGTGGATTGAACGGCCTGAGAGATTTGTTCGGCCACCATGGCTTTTGCTGACCCTTCTCTGATGCTTGCCGCTCTTCCACCGCTGCCGCCGCTCGGAACGGCTGGCGTAGACGAATTCGCCGCCATTTTTTTCACTTTGCTTCGCTTGGCGGAAGAGTGAAAGATCGATGCTATTTGGGATTGAAAAATTGAAATCCCAAATCAGGGCCAGTTTCAAAAAAAAAAATAAAGGCCAGTCCATTTTTGGGATTTTTTATTTGTTTTTATTCAATTTTTTTTCATTTTTAATTTTGCATCAAATTTTTATAAATAATTGATTTGTATCGACCAAAAAATTTAAAATGTAAAAAATTGTCATTTTTACCCCCTTTTAAAAAAAAAAATCTAAGAAAGAGCATACTTGTGTTATTCTCGTGGGTTTTGTGGTAGTGTTTCGATTGACCTTGTTTAGTTGTTTGATTGTGTTGTTATTGTTTTTATACTATTTCTTTGCTATATATGATTTATAAAAAAAAATTCTAAGAAAAAGCCAAAAAAAATACAAATATTTTGATTTTGATAGGATACTTTTCTCTTTTTTTATGAGCGACACATTTTTTATTAGAAGCAGTAAAAGAATACAAATATTTGAATTTGATAAAACTAGACATATAAATCCATAGCTCATTAAGTGAACAAACAACTAAATTAATAACAGATATGAAAGTGTGCAAGGGTTGAAACCCTTGACCTCTTCTATGAAAGTGGAAAGGATGACCAACTCAGCTAACTCTAGTTACTTGGAGAATTAGCTAGACAAATTATAGGTTTTTACTCATTACAGAATAGCAAAACTAGGGAATTGAATTGGGGATTTTGATAAGATGGGTTTCAAAATTGAAGGATATTGGATATTGGGGTTGATTGGACCCGAGTCTATCTAGGGACTAGGGAGGAAGAAGGAGATAAATTTTGATAGTCTTTTACGGCACGCTCACAACACACTTGTCCTCTCTTTTACGCTCAAACATTTATCTTAAAGTCCGACAATACATCCATACTAACCTAGAATGATCATCTTAAACTATGAAGATTATTAAAATTGGTTTTTAGTCACATACTATCTTTTTCATGGCGTCAACCAAATGAACAATTTGGATTCATGTTTAAAGATTCAAGAGGGAATCACAAGACTGGATTTGGAGGGGTCTTGAGAGATAAAGGTGCATAAGTGAGCTGCTTGGCTTTTGTAATTGACACAAAACAGGTGACCTTCGCCGGATCTCTCCCCGATCTCCGTCGATGGTAATGCAGCTAATGCTTTATGAGCCTTTTTCCTAGCCGTGGCCACCACCAACCTTGCCTCTCCAATCCTCTCTCTCTCTCTCTCTGTTTGTTGGGTACCTTTCGTACACGAGAAATTTTTCAGTGTCAGGTGGACACGGGTCGCCGAACATACATCTCTACCGTCCAAATGTGTTTTGAACAGTCCAGATCTGTTTGGACTTGAGAGAGTATTTTGATAATTTCATACTAATAAATTATCCAAAAAATCTGAGCCGTTCAAAACACCTTTGGCCGGTTGAGATTGTGCTTTGCACCACGCGGCCTGTGCCCACCCGGCACTGAAAAACTTCTCCTCCGCCACCTTTACCTTGGCTCTCGGCTGCTAAAATCAAATATAGTGTAATCGTGTAGAACTACTTTACATAGAGGGCTTCGGGAGGTCAAGGCCCCGCGCAATTTTGGTGTTTTTTTTAATATATTAATATTAATATCAGCTGTTTTTTGTTTATTAAAAGTAACTCCATATTGTTTAAAATATTAATATTAATCTCTCAATGTATATTGTTTAAAATATGTAATATGAATCTTGTTTTCAATGACATATATCTCTCAATGTATATTGTTTAAAATATGTAATATGAATCTTATTTGATAGATTTCAATTATTTCTATAAAACAATGTTTTCAAAAACATGAAAAACAATATACATGGAGAGATGTAGGCAATTGAAAATTGCACTTAAAACCATAAAGGACCAAGAATTTGGGACGAAGGGAGTATCAGATTTTTGAACCTTGAAATATCAAAATTTGTTGTTCATAGTTCGGCCCCCTCATTTAAGAAATCCCGGTTTCGTCTCTGGTATTAACCAATTTGTGTTTAGTTTGTTCAATTTGTTTAACTAAATGCGAAGATGTTTCATCAAAAGCTCGTTGAGATAAAGGGGTGTAAACCTATCCTGGCCAGGGCCAGGGCCAGCCCAAGAGTTTTTAGTGTCCAAGACCAATAAAAAAGTGTGCCCTTAAAAAGTTAATACTTAACAATTTTTACAGCAACAATCACAATATAAGAAAGTCAAACAAATATAAAGTTTTACTAATCATTATATTCGAACACAAAATACAAAGTCTCAAAATAGGCAAATACATGTTATCTTAAGAACGCATGAGTGTCACTTGAATATTACTCGTCTTGCATTTCTAGAAGCAAAACTATCAATTAAATTTGTATAATCCACCTCTTTCACCAAGTCATTTTCAATTGATAACATGGCTAATTCATTTAGTCTTTCTTGTGACATGGTTGATCGAAGGTAATTTTTGATCAACTTCAACTTTGAAAAGTTTCTTTCTCCCGTGGCAACACTAACCGGTATAGTCAAAAGCACTCTATATGCATTCCATGCATTTGAAAAAGAGTCCTATAACGCCCCGATTTTTCGGGAGCAAAATAAAATAATTTTCTTAAGAAAATTTGCTAAATAAATATAATTTTCTAAAATAAAGTTTTGCTATCACAAACTCAAGATAGATTTAGTGATTCAAAATACATTAACTTCAGAGCCGACTCTAGGCTTGATACAGATTCCAAGCATACTCGATCTTCGTTCCTGATATTCTTTCCGTGTCGAACTGCAGCATCATTGAATTCTCTTCATTGAATCCTGCGCTATCTGGCAAATTGATCGCCGAAGCAAACGATTTGCCAGGATACAGATGGATCCGTAAGTGATAAATCATCCAGTAAAATAATCCAACACAATCACCCCCCTTACATTACAGCTAGCAGACAATAATATATTATTAATGCAGAAAAGTAATATAGAAATAGCTCATGTAAACCTATTCATTCCTGACAATTCGCCTAACAACAAGGGGAAAGCTAGTCATGCTCGGATCATAATTACGGTTTGCCTACCTTAATCATCACATCAAAATCACCATTGGACTTCCACCAGTTCTATCATCACAAAACATCACTGGACCACCTGCCAGGTTTTATCATCATAAAATATCTCTGAATCACCAGGTTTTATCATCGCAAAACATCACTGGACCACTCGCCAGGTTTTATCATCACAAAACATCTCTGGCCTATCCGCCAGATTATATCATCGCAAAACATCACTGACCAACCGTCAAGTTTTATCAAAATATCACTGGGCTTACTTTGCCAGATTTTATCATCAGAAAATATATCTGGCCCTATCCGCTAGGTTTTATCAAAACATTACTGACCAACCGTCAGATTTTATCAAAACATCACTGGGCTTACTTTGCCAGGTTTTATCATCAGAAAATAACTCTGGCCCTATCCACCGGGTTTTATCAAAACATTACTGGGCTTACTTTGTCAGGTTTTATCAAAATATCACTGGACTACCCGTCAGGTTTTAAATCATCACTGGACTCCCGCCAGTATCAATTCATCACTGGGCTTACTTTGCCAGTTTCAAATCATCACATCCAACTAATCACATCTCAAAATCCTGCCTGCAGGCAGATTTAAAAATAAACTTTCCAATTTATCCATTACTTAACACCGTCTAAGTGAACTCTATCTGCATACCACCCCATGTCTCTAGGTTCCAATCTAACGCATCAATTACAAATTGGAACAGTATACAAATAATCACAATGATAATTGAAATAAATAATAAGCGTAGAAATCACGTAACTTTTGATGAATGGGTCGTTGCCCTTAATCTTGTATGGCCAATAAGTTAATAATAATGCAAGAAACTTTTATCTAATAAAAGTTTGTATAAAAAGAATAAATCTAGGCTTGTATAAATTTTATTTAAGAAATTAAATTGATTAAAAACTAATTAAATTAGGTAAAATTATTAGAATAATTATCATGACCTTAATAAGAGTCTTAAAGATCCTGTGTAACATGTTTGGATGTCAAAAGTTGGGTTTGAAAGGTCTCGGGATTATTTTTAAATGAAGACGTTAAATAAAGTGGCCGAAAGGGAAGTAAATAGATAATAAATAATTTACTAATTACAATATGCTGAGGTTAACAAGGTTTCATCTTTAGAGTGTAAGGAGTCTAAATAAAATTACTCGGACATTAATAATAAGGTTTATAAGGTCGTAAGGTAATTTTGATTGGAAACACTATAACAATAAAAATAAATAGTAAATTAAATAAAAAAATATTAAATTAACAAGTTATCATCTTTGAGATGCAAGGAGTCTAGAAAAAAATAGTTTGGGTGTTAAAACGTTGCTTGGAAGGTCGTAATTATTTTTTGTTTGTAAACTTTAAAAGATAACTAATAAATAATTAAATAAATAAATAATTAAATAAAAAAAATATGACCTTAACAAGTTATGATATTTAAGATGTGAAAAGTATAGAAAAAATAGTTTGGGGGTCAAAAACGGTGTTCAGGATGTCGCGAAACACTTTCGAAATATTTAAAATTACTAGATAAATTGAACTGATATAACTAAAACGTTTTATACTAAGATGATATTATACTGTAATAAAATAATATCAAGTCAGTATTTTTTTATGATATTAATATCAAAAAGATTTTAACATAAATATCAAAAGGGTCATCTTATACGTAAATAATTACAATTAAAGTGTTTGGCTAAAAAATAATATCAAAATGGTGAATCTGGCAGAAACCCTTTTTTTTTCGTTTTCTCCATGGTTTTCGATGCATGGGTCCATTTGGCTATTGGGTTTCGCATTAAAATATTAAATATACTTAGAGGAAGGATTGGAATGGATTATAATATCTTGATTGGATCGAATTGATTCACAAATCGAAACTTAAATTTTTTTGAACGAAGGCTTTGGGTTTTGTCGAGGGGGAACCTTGGGACCGAATTGGATGACGTTTAGGGATGCTTGGTGTTGTAAGAAGTGATTGGAACGGGGGAATTGGGTTTCGGTTGAGCGTAATTAGGAAACCCACTTTTCTCTCTCTTTCTTTCTCTCTCTAGAACTCCATAGCTTGGAGCTTGAATTGCCCACGTTTTTCTCTCATGTCTGACTCGGTGGAGTGTGGGGAATATCGTGGTATTTTCGTGGGTCAATGGGGTGGGGTATTTATAGGTGAATTTGGAGTAGGATGATAAGATTGAGTTTGATAAAAACTCTATCTCTTGGGCTTCGAGATGGACGAGATAAGGGCGAATATATGATCAGGGAGGAAGTAAAGACTGAGTAGGAGATGAAGAGACGGAAGGAGTTTGCATTCATGCATATATGCAATTTAAAAAGAAATAAAAGAAAGATAAATAAGATAAGATAATTATATTTGTATATATCTATTAAGGAAGTAATTTTATTATTACGAATAATACTTCTTTTTTTATGATATTATTAATGTTATTAATAATATTAACTCTATTATTAAAAGGGAAAAAAAATAAGGCCGAAAATCCGGATCGTTACAAGTCCGCCATAAGTTTGATAAAATTGAGCACTTCAATTGGTTTCTGCACTTCTCTTGGCAATACTTGTTTCAAGCATTTTAACTCCACAAACAAATCTTTCCCATCAATATCGGAAACCCCACCATACTTTAAAATTTCTTCAAGGTTGGTATAATGATTTTTTAAACACTCATCACTCGAACTCTCCTTTTTCAAATCAAACAAGAAACCAAAATTTTTCTCATACACTTCAAATTGTTGGAACCTATCTTTGAATGAAGAAAGAGCTTTATCCACAATTACCAAGAAGTAATTCACTTTCATTGATTCTTCAGTAGATTGTGTCACCTCGTTCGTAACATCTTCATTAAATTGCTTCTTTCTTTGAATGATGCGCTTTTCAACAAACTTAGGTTCAATCCCCATTTCATTCACCATTTCGATAGCATCAACCATTGCCTCCGCAAAACGAACTTTTCTGTAGTTCTCAAAATAATAATAAGGCCGTTTAACTTCTCGATAGCAAAGTCTATGGGCATGTCTTCACTTTGAAGATACTTGCTCACAATGTTAATAGCAAACAACAATTTGTACCAAATAGCCATGGCAAACAAGAATTCAAAATTCTCAAGTTCGTTCTTTGCAAGGGATTTAGCTTCACTTTGTGCTATCAACTCTATCGTGTCGTTCGCCAAGTCTATCAAAGTATCTCTTAGTTTTGAGGGATGGTATCTTATCAGCTTGATACTTTCAATGCGACTTTCCCAACGTGTTTGTGACAATGTCTTAAGCGTGAGACCATTCATATCTCTCAAATTGTCTTTTAAAAGTGCCCACCGTTGGATTGAAGAGGAAACAACATATATAGACATTGTACTACTCCGAAAAATGTTTTTGCTTTAGAACAAGAGTTGGCCATATCACAAGGAACAAGATTGAGACTATAGCAACCACATGGCGTATAGAATGCTCTTACATTTACTTCAAGTACCCGTGTTTGTACACCCTTATTTTTTCCTTTTATGTTAGAGCCATTATCATAACTTTGTCCTCTTAAGTCATCAATATTAAGTTGAAGGCTCACTAATACTTCTTGAAGTGCACAAAATAGTCCCAATCTTGTCGTGTCATCCACCTTCAAAAATTTTAAAAAGAACTCACTCATACTCACCTCTATTGGACTTGTTGAAATATCCACACATCATACGACAAGGGACATTTGTTCTTCATGACTTACATCCGAGGTACAATCAAGTATAACTGAATAATATTTAGTATTTTTGATTGTTGCAACAATTTTACTCATCACTTCCGCTGCTAACATCTGTATCAACTCATTTTGAATTTTGTGACTGAGTTAATGGTTATGAATCTCACATTTTTTAATTCGCCTCAAGTGCTCTTGCATTACTAGATCAAATTTTCCCATCATTTGAATAAAACATAAAAAAATTTCATTATTCCTTTGGTAAATCTTCTCATTTTCTTCACGAAATGGTAGATTATTCTGGGCAAGTGCATCCACAAGGGCAATTTCTCTCAGTAATATCCCTCTCCAATGTTCACTCTCTTTAATGACTCGTTCTTAAACATTTTTGTCAATTGTTTGATTTTTCTGAAATCTTCCTCTCCAACTCAATCCATTTGTTCATGCAAGTGAGGTGCTCCCAATTAGTTTCATGACCTTTAAGCCTATCACCAATATTTTTTCAGTCTTGAAATCCATCATTGGCCAATCGAGTCTTGTTTCCTTCATTCTTGAATAATTTGCAAGAAAAGCAAAATACTTTATTCAAAGCCTCAGAGTATACTAGCCATTTTCTATCATGTTTCTCTCCATTGGGTAAATGGCGAATATAGTGCATAGAAGAGAAATGTCTACTCTTCTAATTGTCATTCTTAGGAAAGGTAGCATCACCACTTCTTCACAGGACCTCTTTGAACCAATAAGTCCCTTAATTTTTGATCCATGTTATCCCAATTACATGGATCATCAATGTTTATAGGAGCACATTCAACATTCAAGTCTTCATTTTAATAGACATCCCTCGAACTTTCATTACTACTCTCATTGACACATTGATAGGCTTCCTCACCCCCCAAATCCTCACATTCTTCTTCTATTTGTTCTTCATTCACCAAGTTTTTAGCGACATTAATCACCAAATTTTCATATTCTTCAACTGAGCTTTGTACATTTTTGTTGCTTGAAAAGAACTTTTTAATAGCCCCTTTTTGAGAATTTATTAATGATTCTGTCTTTTGCTTCTTTATTCTTTTCTGATGACCAGATAGTTGACGTTAGGCATGATGCACCTAAGTAAGAATAAGAAAAAAAGAGGCTTATAACATTATTATTAATGATGCACTAACCGATTATCAGATAAATCAAATATTTTTAAATTTAAGCACACCAACCAATGTCAACTAAATCAGCACAAATCTAAGCACCACCAGCCACGGCTTTGTATTTAACAGTATAAATACAAATCTAAGCACCACTAGCCAGGGCTCTACATTTAACAACCTCTACATTTAACAACATACGTACAAATCTAAGCACCACCAACCAGGGCTTTGCATAAGAAAAGAATACTTACCAATTTGAAGCCTTGCAAGTTGCAAATGAATGGGACTCTAAGACTCCGCAGTGTGTATTATACTAGTATATACTGGTCCTGCATTTCAATTTCTAATAAGCTTAAACACAAATCAAGTGGAGAATAAAAAAAGCCCTAATATCACTATCACTAATCAACTAAACTTAATTAAAAAGAGTCTCACTTCTCAATGTTCTCATAAGCAATATTAAATTACAAACTTCAATACAGTGCGGCAGTGCCCTTCCTTCGGCCCTTCCCAGTTCGGCAGTTCAACACAACTGAACTTAATTAAAGAATAAAAAGAGACCTACTATTGAAACTTGAAAGCACCAATGACCGATCAAAACAAAAAAAATTACCTTGAGCTCGAAGTCTCGAACATAGACACAGTGCGCCAGTGCCCTTCCCAGAATCCCAGTTCGGCAACTCCCCCTTCGTTTGGTGAAGGTCTTGAACACAGAGAAGGGTTTGAATTCGAGAAGGTTTAGAGAAGGGTTTCAATTTCAGCTCCCCCTTTGTTTTATCTTCGTTAATATTTTTTTTTTGGGGCAAAATCGTGAGACGGTGAACTATTAGAGAAGGGTTTGAATTAAAGACCATTTAGATCTCTTATTTACGAAAATGCCACCGAGCATTTTTTGAGCTCTATCTGGATCCATGTGGGCCACAACCGGATTTTAAATGGAATGGGCCTTTTTTTTCCCTTCTATAGAGCCCCAAAAGACTTCTAGTCAAGTCAAATAGAAAAATTAGTGGAGTGCCAATAAAATTTGGCCTTTTTAGGATGCCCAAGGCCCAGGTCTCTTGGGGTTGGGCCGGCCCTGACCAGGCCCAATGTCACAGTATGCCCGTTATGCCATACACATTTGTGTCCTTATGTGTATGCCATATACACCGTTGGAGATGCCTTCCACACCAAATAAAAGCAATTTCAAGGCTCATTATGGGTCACTTGTGTCTTTTGAGTCTAATAAAAGCCTTATAAATATTTTTTTTAGAACATGCAACTAGTCTTATTTGTTAGTGTTGTTAGCGATATTGACCCTTTGTCTTGCCTTGTAAATACTTTTTATTACGCTTTTAGTCTTGGTATTTTCATTATGCTTCGTCAAGCACACATCATGTTTCCTCCTACAACTTTAGGAAGTACTTAGAATGCTATATTAACGAAATAGCGAGGTATGTGTTCTTCGTACACAACCTCGTAAAACTAGTAGCCTTATTTACGTACTTCGAGTTGGCATAGTTTGTAACTTTGTCAAATGCTTGTAAAAGTTTAAATTGATAAATGAAATGGCTTCATTTTGTGCAAGTCTAGTGCCTTTATTTGTTTTTTATTATCTAATCATGTTTACTTGCATTGCAAACACAGCTTGGCTTGAATTTGGTGATCTAGGAAAGGAGTTTGTCTAGCTCCACATACATCGGATTTCATCCACAAAGCCGCCGTGTGACAACCAACCCGGCCCATAAAATGGCAGCACAAGCTAAAGGCAGAAAGATGATAAAAAAACAAAACTAAAAGCAAAGAAAGCCGGGCCATAGCTAGAGTTGCCAATCTTACCACTGCACCAAGTTCCATTAATTCGATAATATCATGTTCGAATAGAGAGTTGTCGGTTGTCCAATGTTAGATAATATCATGTTGGAAAAGAGAGTTGTTCAATGACAACTCCAAAATTAACAATGGTTACAGTTTTGGACATGTAGTCCTTTACTTTGAATGACCTTTTCCAATTCAACTTGCCTTTTAATGCACGTTCAGGCTAGCTCAGTCCAAGCCTCCGCACCAAAATTGAAGCTCGGAGTAAGCCTGTCTATGTGAAAAAATCTAGGCTCATGCCTAGCCCATGACCTGCCCTATCGTAACTAAATATCTTTTGCATGTAAAATCACCACCAGGCTCTTAACGAAGAACACTAATTATATTGGGTTTCAACTTTGAAATTTAAAATTTGGAATTAGAACACTAGAGTTGTGCACGTGCTTTGCACATGCTCAATATCGAACACCATAAACTATCATAAGAATCTGATTGCAATGAAAATTTGTGTTTTTTATTTCTCCAAGAAAATTATGACTCCTTTTGTTAATTAATAAGATCAATTCCCTCGATTAACAACAGTGTTCTTCATCATAGTTGTCATATTTCTTTTTTACTCATGTACCCGACAAATATTATAGGGTGCCCAAATTTTCTCCATTATTGATGACAATCGCCTCTAATACTTGTAATAAGCAACACGTTAATTTTTATTTTAAAGTTGGGTCCCACAAGAGCAGACTCATAATTTAGGATTTATGATGCCCTTTACATTCAAGATCAGTCGTTTCCATTTTTCTTTTTTCTTTTTTTATGTTGACCATCAAATTAAATTATGGGTCCAATATTGCTAATCAAATTTAACATTGCATCTTAAGTTTCATGTTATAGGCCCCAGAAAGCTAGATGCAGTGGGATCGTTTTGACGACAATCATACATACTGTGTTTTTTTTTCAATCGACAAAAGAAACATTTTATTAAAGAAAAATGTCAGAGCAGTACGTGCAAGGGGAGAAGCGAATGAAATGTTTTTCTGCATGGGTGGGATTTTTGACTTAGGAGTATTTCAATAATATCTTGAAAGGTCAAGGGCATCGAGGTCTTTTCATGGAAATTTGTGAATTGCCTATTTCATATTGCTAATATATCTTCCTTGGAATTTGACCCGTGAGGCGGCGACCGAATCAGCATGAGTCGTGGTAATACTTGCCATTAACCAACACTATAAGGGTTTGTTTGTTAGTCGGACTATTTAATGAAAATACATGATCTTTTTTTTAGAAGGAAAAAAAGTGATCAATAAAGAGAGAAGTAATTTTGGTGCGGCCAATTTCTAAAGTCTCGTCACAAAAATGATTTGCGTAATTGTCCCTATAAAATCAAGTATTTATAACTATTTTTAACATGTCATTCAATAACGATTAGGACTAACATAGTTATTGATTAAAATCACCTACCATAACGATCCCAATGCCTATAAAAAAAAAAAACTACCCCAGTATCCCCATCCCTCCTAAAAATGAGCAAACATAGTGTTAGCCATAGGGGTACACATATTGAAACTAAACGGTCCGTTTGATTTTAGTCATGCTTCAAAGCTTGACAAACCATAATCAAACAAAAAATACTTTGTTTGGTTGAGAGTTTAGTTTAGTTTAGTTTTGGTAGTGGGTGGAGAGAGAAATAGGGTAATGATTGGAAATAAGGGTAATGATTGGAGAGAGATAGAGAGAGATGATAAAGTAATAATTGGAGAAATAGAGTAATAATTGAAAAAAGAAGTAGGGTAATGATTAGAAAACAAAATCAAAACAAAACTAAAAATCAAAACGAACATAGCCAGTACTGATTTTTATTTTTTCAAAATCACACCCAAAGCATGAACCGTAGAACCATAATATGACGATTAATCTGAATTGGAAAATTATTTCGATTTTTTTGAACACCTCTGATTACATTCTTATTCGAATGGTTATTTCGATTTTGTTGAAGGGAAAATAACGGCTCAAGATGTGTTTCGATAATTAATACTCGCCAAGTACACATTGAAAATATTTATTAATGTTAAAAATGTCATTAATAAATATTAATTATCAAAACACACGTAGTTGGCAATCATTTTTCCTGTGTTGAACACTCCTTCCAAACCCAAAGCCACTCATGGGTTAGCCGCATCATGGTTGAAAGCCCCAGTCAAATCTTGCCCCTCCCGGGTTTCCTCGTCTTCATTCCAAAGCCGTGAGTGATTAGTCGCTGACTCTGTGTGTGTGTGAGAGAGAGGGAGGGAGAGAGGATGAAGTTATCGGCGAAAGTCCAAGATCAGCCCCACCACGACCCCAACCACCATCACCGCATCAACAACCCATTCCTCCTCCGCGCCAAACTCCCCATAACCGTCTTCGGCCTCCCCTTCCTCTCCGGCGTCTCCACCTCCGACCCTTCCGACCTCTCCGTCTCCCTCCGCACCAACTTCCCCTCCGGCCCTTCCCTCAAACTCTCCTACTCCCCCACCACCGCCACGGCCACGGCCACGGCCACGTCACCCCTTTCCCTCACCCTAAAGTCCGGCGTCAGCCTCTTCGGCTCCCCAACCAACTCCCCCCTCGTAATCTCCGCCCACTTCATCATCTCCCCTCAAAACCCTAACACCCCTACCTTCTCTCTCCAAATCAAGCCCCAGTTCGGCGACTTCTCCCTCCGGAAAACCACCCACTCCTCCCCCCCTCGAAACCCTAGCTCTAGTTCCAAACCTGACACCGAGGTCACCTCGATGGGCTTTGTGCCGCTCGAGAGGCCGTCCGCGTGGAAGGACTTGAGCCTGGACGATTTGTCGCCCGGTAGAGACTCGCTTCTCTCGGGAATCGCAGTCGCGGCGAGGACGAGGCTGCCGGTGACGAGCCGGGTGGCGGTGAGTTGCCGGTGGGGGGTTAATTTCCCGGCTGATGTTACGAAAAAGATGCCGTTTTTGACGGTGAGTAAGATCGGTATAGAGAGGGTTGATGAGGTGAAGGAAGTGAAGGAGGTTGAGGTGAGGAATGGTAATGGGAATGTGGGTGATTTTGAGATATTGAAGGGCTTGTGTTTGTCGGTGGGACGGGAGTTGGAGGTTTTGCAGAGGGAGAACAGGGAGATGAAGCAGAGTTTGGAGGAGATGAGGTTTGGGAAGTTGAGAGGGCAGCAGGGGTGGAGTTATGAAGGGTATGGGGACGGCGTTGCGAAGAAGGTGCCGGTCGGGAGTGGGAGTTCCAGTGGGTTTGAGCAGTGGAAGAATAAGAAGGGTGGCGGGGAAGAACACGGGCAGAAAGAATCTAAGAAGAATGGGAATCGGGCGAGTGATGTGGAGAGTGAATTGCAGAGAGCTATAAAGGCTGCTTCCTCTTAGTGAGGTTTGAATTTATTCATGTTTTCGATTTCCTTGATCAGCATGTGACTGTATATACGTAACTCTGCGTTGTTTCAAGTATTGTTTTTCTATGTATTTAACCATTACGAATTGGAATGGCTATATCCCACGACTTTCTAGCCTATTTGAGATTCACCAGGAGAAGACTTGCTTGTAGACTTGTAGCCGGTCTGTTTATGATGCTGGCTGTATTGGTATATCAGTATTTGCTTTTGACCGAGTATTATGTAACTATCTCCAAAGTAATAGCAGCCAAGTTAATAATTTGCCTTCATTCCTGTTTCTTATTTTTATTGACTTGATCAACTTTGGAGTATGAATATTGTCTTTTCCTCCCGATGCCTATGTGAAATTTGGCATGTTTAGAAAGCAGCGAGTTAAGTAAAGGCATTTGCTGTGAGTTTTGGGTAGGAAACTTCATGTTTGTCTTTGGGTTAAGTTCAAGAAAACAAGCTTTATGTTGAATGTATGCATTAGTGCATAAGAAAAGATATTAAATGTTTAACCTTGCTATCTTGTTGGCTAGATCATGCTGTAACCATTAGGTTCAAATTGGGGGGTTGGTATTCATAAGGTTTAACAGAAAAACGAATAAGAACTCAAAGAACTTTTGTTTCACAAAGATTACAAATGTTGCTATTTTCTCTCCCTTAAAGTGTTCTGTTGTTGAAAAGTCACATGTGAAAGGAAAATGAAAATTAAAACCAAGAAACTGTGGAGCTGAGGGAGACCGTAGAGAGTGAGGGTGTTTTGGGTTTAGTTGTTGCCTATTAGTATCACATTAGGGTGATGGGGCAAAAACGAGGGTGGATGATGCAAAATCACATATTTGGACTACAACTATATTTAAGGAATTCAACGGGCTTCCTTCTAACCAGTTCTTTGCAACTTCAAATTATTTGCTTAGCTCTATAAAACTGTTCTGACCAATTGACCCCCCTTCTGAGCAATACCATTGATGTGCTAATAACTCCAGATTCCTATTAGTGTGATGGGAAGCTTGGTTTGGCCTTCCATTTTTCAAAAATATACTTTCCAGAAAGAAAATTTGGAATTCACATTGACCTCGTATGGATGTGCCATTTGGTTAATGTCTGAAATACTTGCAATCTATCGTGGAGACTGCAGTCATTGCCTAACAGCAACAAAGAGAACTTATGCCTCTTGCCACATGCTCCAAGTGTTTGTCATGGACTTTGTGCCTTTTAGAGTTCAAATTCTCCATCTTTTTGGCTTTATTTCGAGTTCGGTAATGATAAGGGGGAGCAGGGAATGAAAATGAGAAGTATCCTGGTTTTCAAACTTGCTTCCACTCTTAAGAAGTTCCTAAGAAAGCAAGAAAAAAAGATGATGAAAAATGGTATTCAAGACTTAAAATTGCTCTGGTATTTTCTCTATATATGATACGTTCCAGCATTTAGTGATTCGCCGGGAAGATAGAAATCCTATTAATATCTTTGATTCTTTGTTTTTGTAACCAACCGTGAAAAGTTTGTTTGCTCTCCCTTACCAAAACCCGTTTACAAAATAGAGCCTTAGGCTACTTCCTTCGTGCAAGTAAATGCGGAATGGAGTGGTTTATTATTGCTCATTCTCTCCTTTTCTTCTTGGGCGAGAGTACGAGCGAGGTTATGTAGGGGAGAAAGACAAACTGTATAGATTTGCACTCTGTGTATAGTCAGCTGTCAGCATCTTTAAACCGCCACAAAGTCATCCTTTTTTGGTCTGCTATCTCTGGAGTCTTTCAAGTATCAAATCTAAGCTACTATCTGTTGTTGGACCTCATGCAGTGTTCTATATGGCGGCTGCCTAGGCGCTTGGCGGCTACCTGCTGCCCGCGATTACCCCCCTAGGCGTTTCATCAGGTGGCCAGGGAGTCTTGGTGGAGCTTGGCGGCCGCCTTGGCACTGTAATTTTTAAAAATTAAGGAGCTTTTGTGTAATTTTTATATATTACATTACCCTATTGGCAGTCCGCAGTCGCTCAATCGACCGAAACTCCCAAGCCCTAAAGCCAGTCCTGACTCCAGTCGAGAAGCCTCTCGTCCCTGTCGCACCTGGTCTGAGATAAAAAAATATATCCGTTGGGAGGAAAGTAAGAGTTACTCATTGTTTCAGGGAGGCGGGGTTGACGAAACCACTCCTTAGAATCACGCGGTTTCAAATCACGGTATTAAAAAATGTAACGGTATATGGTCATGTATCCACTAATATTGGACGGGCAGATTGATAAATAAATAATAACATGGGATGTCCAAAATCCTGTTTAACGACCGTAGGATAGGGGACTTTATTAAAAACTCTGAATCACAGTTAACGTATACGAAATATAGAAGCAAGCAGCATACATATAGAGATTCAAAAATGAACATTACTTGAACTTGGCTGGCGAAAAGGATCAAAAGTCACCAACCCAATCATTCTCCGATGGTGCCGAGTTTTCCAAATGCACATTAACGCATTGTGTATCCTCGCCGTGCACATAGATCATCCACAATTTTCCAAAAGGAACTGTAGAGTTTTTTTTTTTTTTTAAACGAGGAACTGGTGAGGTTAAGGGATGAAATTACCTTGCCGGCCCTAGGTAAAGCTCAACGTGATGGCGCTTCCAAAATTATTCCAAATTTTAGGGGTCCCTTTTATTTTTTTGTTCATTTTAGAAGTTCAAAAAGGAATTATACATAATCGACTAGTTACGTTAGTTTTTTGGTAATTAAACCTTTTTGGGTAACAGATAAGAAAAAATGAGAGCGCTAAGAGACCAAGTCCTAGCTAACAACCTAGTAGCATAAAAAAGCCTCAAGCCTCTCCATGAGCGTAAACAAGGTCGGACTTGGCAACCCAAAACTAAAGTACAAACACCATGACCCTGAAAGAGCCTCTTGTTTCTTTCTCTCTAAATCCATTAGATAGCAGTAGCCAACGAAAGTTATTTAAAAAAGAAAGAGGTTTTCAAAGTTGAAATTAATTAAGTCTTACCTTCGCTCAATTTTGTTAGAAGAAAAGTTGAACGGGCTCAAGACTGGAAAACATCTAATCCTAGAGCAGCTCAAGCTATACATAGAACCCCGTATCATCATGTCTTAACTTTAGAGCCAAATCCTGAGAACGATTGCCCATCTCCAGCTTCAACCATAACAAGCTACTATTAATTAATGCATGGGGGCCTTATTGAATGGAAAATTTAGGCACACCAAGCACATTCGTCCTTTAAGCACACCACTGCATTAGTAGTTTTTCGTTCATTCAAGCTCAACATTGATGGGGTAGCAAAAAGAGGAGCAACAATAGGGTTAGCAACTCAAAGAGATTTCGTCCTCGACTCTTCTGGTACTTGTAGCCAAAGATTGGGCTAAGAAAGGAAATTAGAATATTTGGAATAAAACATGTTACTTTTATTACTAGATGCATATTTATTCAAAGACATCAACTATTGACATGACAAGCTATCTCACAAGGCTTCACTCTTCAGCTGTGGAGGGGTGGAAAAAAAAAAAGAGTTGAAAACAAAGGTAATCTTTAGCACCATTGTTTTGAAATAAGCTTATTTCTGCATGAAGCTAATACTATGAATGAGAAGACTGTTCGCACAAAATCATGTGAGTGGACGTCAAATTGATTTTTAAGTTTTGCCCCATTGCAACAAATTTCAACACATTGCTGTAACTCTTCAGGAACTGCATCACAAACAACTCAAATCGTGATGTATCAGAAACTTGATCTATTTTGAAGATCCATGTACATTGTGTATCACGCCGTGTACCAATTAATTATGAAGTCTTCTATAGTGTATTAGCATTCGCCATCTGCATTTGAAGTTCGTCAAGGCCTACGCTAATACTGCTTTCTGACATTTCCCAAATCGACGATTTATAAAACCTTCTTTAAAGAATAGATGACAGATACTTGCCAGTACTTAGTTGATGCATTTTACTTCCTTTTTTCAAATGGCTTAAGCAAAAGATACTTGAAAGAAATAATATAATTACCAAAACTTAGCTCTATTCTTTGCAGGAACATAGAACATGGTTTGAGCTAGCACTGCCACATTCCCCGCCCGAGTCAGACTGTCATAGAAGGATCCTGTCCCTGGCCAATCACGCTCATGATTTCCACTGCGACACACGTCAAGGTCGAGATTTTGCTGCAAACTCATGAGATGACATAACAATATCGCATGCATTGGGAGAAGCAAGGTCATATATATATACTAACCTTTCAACCATATATGGCACAGTTGATGCAATGGGTTCCTCCTGTGATATGAATTGAGATGTATCCCTTTGAGTGAGTCAGACCTCCTATGTGATGTCAATGTTCTTTAGATCCTTGATGAGTTGGTCTGTAGTATTAAGCGACCCCGGTTCATTTCCAATGCATTACCTAGTCTGTTTGAGGTGTAGATAAAATTTTCCTTCTACCGCTTAGCTCTTGTCACTCGAATATCGATAGGGGTGTTTTTGAAACATCCACACATGCAAGGGACATAGAGGGACTTTACAATTGATCATTCAATTTGAATCACAAATTCACTTATATTTTTTACAATTCCGTGCGGGGTTGGGCTTGAGGTTGAGGTATGGGTGGAAGTTGTGGCAGAATCCTGATATTTCGGTTAGGGTTTAGGCACCCACATCCCCGTGACTGGTTCGGTGGACACGGTATGTCGGAAATGGCACACAAATCAAGGCAAATGAAGATCTCCTTCAGAAGAAATGGTACACAAACTTGGCAAGCAGACGAGAGCATAACAGATAATAGTTGATATATGACTGTAGTGATAACTTAGCGGTAACTTAGTGGCCTTGGCATCCGAAAGGCAGGTAACACAAACTTGGCCCTCTTGGCCAAGCTCGGTTGGGGAGTGGTGACAGAATGTGATCCCTTATGGATCCAACTTCTCCAAAAAACGTATTTGAGTGACAAGAGCTTTAAAGATTGGGCTTCTTACAGAAAGGCATCTCATGTGTGCGGAGCACAATGCAATCCAGGGGCCATTCTAAGACTGCGGAGCACAATGCAATCCAGGGGCCATTCTAAGACTGCGGATTTCATCACCAATTCGAATGATTGGGACACTAATTTGCTCAATATTACTGTCAAACAGTAATGCTTTGAGCATCATTTTAAGCACTTTAATCCCCAAATGGTATAGTCTTCAGGGGACACCATGTTGTGGGTCCTTTCGAGTTACGGGAATTTCTCCGTCAAATCTACTTAATGATTCTATACTGGACAACTCCAATCATACTATCAGATGGAATTAGATCTGGAAACTCAAGATCGCCCACGTTGTAACTTGAATAGGGTGGGCCTGAAACACCTCTTCTTTGACTGCCCTACCAGTGCTAACACATGGACTCAATTGCCTAGTGTCCAGGGCCCTCTCACGGCTGGATTGGACGAATGGAGGGAATGGCTGCTCAACAACACCAATCATTCCAGAACCAATTCAGGGAGTTACGTTTTAATTATACTTAACTTTGTGGAAAATTTGGCTCTCTAGGAATAAAATGGTTTTTGATAATACCGTTTCAAGTCATTACGAAATCTGCGCCAGTAGCCTTAAATTTACTGATGAGATTGTGCAGAGTTTTACTACTGTTGCTTGTGCTAATCCTCGAACTGCTAGACGGATTGCCTGTGGCGACGCCACAGCCAAAGTTTGCGGGGTCCAGCGACCCCATGGAATTTTTTTTTTTTACTACTAACATATTGAAATTTTCTAAAAATTAATTGATTGACCCCATGGGTATTTACGGTGACACCACACGGGATAATTTACCCTCCATAGTTGATACAAAACCAGAGGCGACGCTGTACAAAACGAAAAGCAAAACGTGTTTGCCACCTCTGTTATCTTCGAGTCTTCGATTCGAGTGATCACCGGTGAATAATTTTATAAGCTTTGCCCTTTGAAATTTGTATATACTCAAGCTTGATATGAGTTGTTTGATTTTTTGGAAAAATAATTATATATACTTGGACGCTATTGACATAGAGACTATCATGCAATGATTTCAAAATATGAAATCGCATCGAATGCAATTGTAGAAGATCTTGTAGCTTTTTTTTTTTTTTGTCGAGAACTTATAAGAAAGATTATTAGTATATGCATTTTGATATCTTTTGTGTACAGGTACCTAGTTGACGCTTTCCGAGCTTTAAATGTGATTTTGTTGGGAGTGGTTATTAATTGTCATTATTATGTTATATTTTTTCGGTCTTACAATTGGCAAAAGTTGACATTTATAAATGACCACATGCTCCGAAATTCCTAGAGTCGCCACTGCAGATTGCTGGGTCTTTTCCAGGCACTACTAAATTAAATTAAACACGGACGGGAGCAACAAGGGCAACCCCGGTCAAGCTGGTTTTGGAGGAGTGTTTAGGAAAGAGAGAGGCCACTGGGTGTTGGGCTTCTTTGGTCGATTAGCAGCTTGTACGAGTCTTGAAGCATAAACTTTGTGGACTTTTTCGAGGGCTGGAAATGGTGAAGGATCACGGCATGGAAGCCATGGAAGTAGAGTCTGATTCAAAGACTGCCGTGTTATGATCAATGAGGAGTTTCCTGAACATTCTCCCCACGTGTTGATCCGAGAATGCAAAGCCTTTCTAGCCTTCACAGGATGCACTTTAAAACACATGTTTCGGGAGGACAACCAGGCTGCGGACAGATTGGCTAACATGGGAGTGCGCCAAGAAGACGAATGGTGTACCGCTTTGATATCATTCCGCTCTTAGAGGTGGATATGTGAGGCGTGCCATTTGAGAGATTTTATTAGTTGTTCCTTTTGCAATGTACCGGCTCAAGTGTTTGAGTAAGTAAGTAGGAGTTCCAAACCGATACATTGACATATGAATTGGCTATGTTATTTATTCAGCAGTTCTTATCATTGTTGGAGTTTATTTACGTGGCTCACATACCATATCAATCCTATTTATATTTTATAATATTTATTTTCATAACTAAAATATGGGTATTGGATTTAAATAAAATATTACCTAAATAATTGGTGACTATTCATGAAAATGTTTGGTAACTATTTGTGAATAGATGTGGTGACTATCCATGAATGGATTTAGTGACCATTCATGTGTAAGGTTGCAACTATTAATGAATAGGTGCCTATTACTTCTTTGATGGATGGAAGGAAGTATGAAGAGTTGTATGCGTTGGGAAAGAGTATCAATCTATCTATATAAAGGACTGTGATTACCATCAAGGTACAAGTGTGGAAAACATTTATATAGATTAGATTGGAAATCTCACCCATTGCTCTCCAAATAATTAGTGAGAGTGTGCGAAACATATTGATTCTTGATTGAAATGGTTTCCGGACTTTTCAAGACTTGAATTCCATGGCAGAATGTAAGTATTTTTTCTGCTGTGTATTTATTTTGATTCCCCCACGTAGGTTTTCAATCATGGCCTAAAATGTTTTATTACGGAACCTTGTAAAAATCAACTTAATTAGTCGAAAATTAGTAAGGACTTGTTAGTTCTTCACTCAATTTTTCGACAAATTAATGTCTTGTTTGGATGGATTTTAAACAAATTTTAGGTTTGGTTTTTGGAAGAATGAGTGGAAAGAGAAATTAAAGTAATAATTAGAGATAAATGTAATAAGTGGAAAGAAATAGAGAGATAAATGAGAGTAATTATTAGAGTTATGGGTAATTAGTAGAGAGAGAAATAAGAGTATTGATCGAAAGTACGAGTAATGAGTATTTTTTGAGTTGAATTTTTTTTAAAACTATAATCGAAACAAAACATAAGCAACTTTAATTATTTGCATGTGACTCCAAAATGAATTTGAGATAATGAGGTATTTAAGCTCGATAGTCAAACTCAAAATGGTGTACGTATAGTAAAACTCAAAATAATTGTGACCATGCAGCACGTGGGTCTAAGCTCCAATTGATTTGGATGGAGAGAGAGAGAGAGAGAGAGAGAGAGAGAGAATATAATAAAGTTTGATGCTGTGATAAATATTGTTGTCACAACTAAGATTTGTACACTGGCGTTCACAAATTAGGCTCCCAGGTGAGGTTGTACACTGGCGTTCACAAATTAGGAGGCTCCCAGGTGACACAATAGCACACTAACGCGCCCACCACCCCCCCATTTTAGGCCTTAATGGGCTCCCTGTACATGCTCCACACATTTGTCAAATTTAGGTAAAATTGCAGCCAGCTCTAAATAGGACCCAAAGCCTTTAAATATTTTTATTGTGGAAATTGCATCATAGCAATTTATGGGTCCCAGTTAGGCTTATGTGTATGCTTCAGCACTCCATTTATGAGTCATTTTTCGGTAGTGCATCATAGAAAGTGTCAATTTATTTGTGTCAATTTATACATAACTTTAATTTGGTTGGATATTAGTATCCCGCATGTGGATACTGAGTCCGTTCACGCTAGTGATTAACTTATGAATCACAATTTTTTGATTTTGTTCTTATTCAATTTTTTTTTTTTTTTTTTTTTGCGTTTGTTAGTTTTACGCTAAATTTTTATGTGATATGGGTTCGTCGCAATGAGAGGAACAAAAAAAGAAAAAAAAATATGACTTTTACACAAGTATTTTGAAAAATATCTAAGAAAAATTCCAAAAATCAGTTTTTGGACTTTTTCTTGGATATTTTTTAAAATACGGCTCCGTTTGTTTTGATGTAAAATGTTTTACAATGTAAAATATTTTCTATGAGAAAACAAATTTTAAACTTTTATTTTCGGTATTTGGTTGGCACTTGAAAATATTTTCAGAAATTAACAAAATAGTGTAGAGAGAGGGGGAGCTTAAACGTTGGAGAGATATGAGAATATTCGAATTGAACGTGGGTCATGATTGACAATCGATGAAATTGAGCAGTGAAAATTGCAGTAGAAGGCAACGAGTTCATTTCGAAAAATAACTTACGGAAGATTTAAGGGTAAATCATTTTCATCCAATTGATGGAAAATATTTTACATGTAAAATATTTTCCTCATTTTATACACAACCAAATACCGAAAAATAGATAAAATATTTTCTGAGAAAATATTTTTCGTCCAAACAAACGGACTCATATCACATTAAAATTTACCGCAAAACTAACAACCGTAAAAAAAAATTTGAATAAAGAAAAAAGAAAAAAATTATGTTGCACAAGAATCACAAGCGTAAACACCATCGCCCTTGAGTTTTACGAACAAAGAAAAAGAAAAGAAAAGAAAGGGCGGAACTCTATGGAGAGAAGTGGTCCAGCCCTACTGTTTAATGGGCGGACTGTACTCTCTTGTTCTTTGAACGAAACTCGCTCATCTCTCTCTCTCTCTCTCTCTCTCTCTACAGAACAATAGACGGCACATAAGCCGTCGCGAGTCTCTCTCTCTCTTCCCCCGCCTCCCCCGCGTTCCTCCTTGTAATCAACCACAAAACCTCTCTGACTCTCTCTCCATACTGTCTCTGTCTCTCTCAGGGCTCCCTTTTCTGGTCCCTTCTACAGTTCTTCTGCACACTCACTTCTGCTCCAGCCACGTCACCCTCTCCACCCCCGTTCTCTCTCTCTCTCTATATCAAAATATCTTTTTTCCTGTATCCCGATTGTTTTCTCCAATGGCGACAATCAATCTACCGACGGGAATGCCCGCCTTGAAATCCGACGCCACCAGGCTTCCCGATCGATTCTCATTGTCGGCTAAGTTCCCAACCGAGTTATTCGCCCCGTCGAGAAGCCGGAACAGATGCATGCGCAAAGGAATCCTGTCTGTTCGATCGATGAAGATTGCCGAGCAGAGCCAAGGAGCTGCTGACCTCTCGTCCCACAACGGCCCTCTTGTTGCTTCTGTGAGCCTCTCTCTCTCTCTTCCCTCCGTTGATTTTCCTAGTATAGTTTCAAGTCTTTGTGCTGTAGTGTGTTTCCCTGAACAGACCCCTCCGTTACTACGGGGCATTCTCCTAAACTTTTTTCCGTGTTCTTTTTACTTTTTGTTGAGCTTTTTGTCGTGATTTGTGGGGTTTTCGTTGTAATTTTTGGATTAGTCATTTGTCTCGACGAAAGAATTATAAAAAGATTGGCCGATGTTAAAAGAAGTTCATATATTAGAACACTTTAGACAAAGACAGCTGTTTGGTAGGAGTAATTTTTTTTTGTCTTTCGTCTTTAGTTTTTTTTTTTTTTTTGCTTTTCGTCATAATTTTGAACTTTTTTAAAAAATTATCGGAAGTATTGCATGTTGGTCTCTTAGAATGGTCACTTGATAGCATGTTTAACATCTCCATTACATAGGTTGGGTTTGAGCATTTCATCCAAGTGGCCTTCGAACCAGATCAAATTGACAAAATGTGCTCGCAATTGCTGATGTTGGCTGTGGATGTTGATTATATCAGATTCTTGTGGCTTTCAAAATGTAAACTGCATCTGATTTTCGTTCTCTTTGGCAAGTAAATGATTCGAAGTTGGCGTGTTAAGACTTGTTAAGAATTTTATAGAGTTGGGAAGGAGTACTAGATGAAACTGGGAAGGACTTTCAAGCCTTAGCCTTTGCAAGGGAGAAGCCTTGGTAAATTCTCCATATTTTGTTTAAGACAGACAAGGGCTTTAAGGAACCCCCTTTTCGTGGTCGGACTTTGCCTTTCTGTTCTCAAGTCGCAAATTACTTCGAATACATAGGATTATCGAACATAGAGCTCCTTCACTGTTGTGACTTGTGCATAGACCGTTTCATTGAGAAGTTAAAAAAGTATCTGTCCATTTATGTTCCGTTCGCATCTGAGAATTTTTCTCCTTTTTCAATAACATTTAACCCCCAGTGTTTTATCTTATCAGGACAAGCCAAATTCTCCCTTTGAGCCTCGGCCGGGTGACACAGTGGGCCAGGTAAGGACAACCTTGAATTCTGTACGGAAAACAAAGATTGTCTGTACAATAGGCCCCTCCACAAGCTCAAGGGAGATGATATGGAAGCTAGCAGAAGCTGGAATGAATGTGGCACGTTTAAATATGTCCCATGGGGACCATGCATCACACCAGAAGACCATTGATCTGGTTAAGGAGTACAATGCTCAATTTGAAGACAAGGTAGTGGCCATCATGTTGGACACCAAGGTATGTTGGTTATAGTGAAAGGAAAATGCTAACCTCCACCCTTAGGGTTGAGATTAATAGGTAAAAGGTGCATTGATATCCGTGAAAAGTGTATTGATATTTGTGAAAGTGTATTAATCTTTGCGAGATATGTATTGATATCCGTACTTGTTTGGAATTATTTGTGTATTATCCGGGCGGAGGTTAGTAAGACTGATAGGGAAATATCTATTTCTTTTGGCACATTTATCTCTTACAAAATGTTGTTAGAGTTCTGAAATGAAACTTGGAAAACCTTATGTACTTGTGAAAAACCTAATGTCTCAATAGAAATCAGGAATTTGATGGGCTTTTGAAAGTTATGTTATGTACTATTATTTGTTTTGAACGCGAGGAAATTTTACGTGACCTACTATGAAATATGTATATGTCTACTGGCATGTCAAATAGAACGATGCATACGCCGATATAACAGAACATTCGTAATAGGTATTGCAAAATAGATTAGGTGGCTTATGTTATTGTAGGCAACATCCTAGGGCTGTATAAAAATGTGATAAGTAAACCCATTTGGCATTGTCTCAATTGCGAGGGGTAACACCGATGAGAGGCATTATCCTTTTCGGTTTTCTTTAACGAAAGTGGCCTATTTTCCATTTGTTGTTGGTGTGTGTGTTTCTTTTTTTTCTTTTTTTTGGTTTCATTTTTTGCAAATGTCTTCCTGAAGAACCCCTCTGAAGTTACAAGAAGCGTCTCCAGCTTTTCCTCTTTCCCATCTGAGGTAGAAATCCTCGAAACGCCTGCTAGTTTAGCTTTATCAATGGATAACTTGTACCATTGGCAAAGGAGTCCTCTCTTTTGTTTATGGCAGTCTGGTGGTGTTTGGTATCAGATGAATCCAGTCGCATTAGGTTGTAAATGGACGACTTTTTGGGATTTGATGTTCTTGCCTGTTTCATCCAAATGTTTGAATTTTAGCCACCAATAAGAAAATAATTTTTTAGTATTACCACTGTTTTATACTGGTGTCAAACGGAAATGCTGCCCTTTACATAATGTTACACCATTATACCCTTTGAAGCTAAAAACAGAAGGCTCATACGCTCAAACATTCAAAAGGGGATGGTTTAGATTTGCTCTTTCTTGAATTATCTCAGTCAAATGTCCTTGCTATGTTCTCCAAATAGGCCCAAATGTTAGAATGTTGGCCTGACTTTTAGTAATCTATAAGGAATTTTTTTTTTTCATAAAGGATAATTGTATTATAGTAGTGTCCGGGAATGCTTCCCGTAGGTAACTCCACAACAACCTACAAAGCTAAAAACAAAAGGCTCATACACCTCATGCTTTCAAATGGGGATTGTTCAGATTTGCTCTTTCTTGAATAATCTCAGTCAAATGCTCATGCCATGCTCTCCCAATGGGCAAATACCGAAATCGCAACCACTAAGTTGCTTTCTTATCTTCTTGCTGCAGGGTCCTGAGGTCAGAAGTGGAGATGTACCTCAACCAATCCTGCTCAAGGAGGGGCAAGAGTTCAATTTCACTATTAAAAGGGGTGTCAGCACAGATAACACTGTTAGTGTAAACTATGATGACTTTGTAAATGATGTAGCCGTTGGGGACACGCTACTGGTTGATGGTAAGCATGTACACGACCCTCAATAGCAGTTGAGTGATGCATGGACGAACTCGTGCTTTGATTCTTATCCTTTCTTGAAGTATGGTCTCGGATATATGCTTCCATCCTGTTGTTTGTCATTTCATACCCACATGTACAAGCTATTTCAATTGATCATATTTTGAAACGATGTCTAAGCCTTGGCTATGTCTAGAAGTTCCATTAACAGTTGACTTCAATACGTGGATTCAAATTTCTTAGGTTTTTGGTAAATGTTACGAGTTGTATTCACCATACTACTATTTTTTTTACATCTAAGATAAGTAGATAATATAATTTTAGAGGACAATTTACGAACTTAGCTGGCCATTGCCACAAGCAATTAGAACAAGCTGTGGTTCAGTAAAGTTGAATTGAGTAGCTTCATTGATATTTGGAGGACTGAATTGTGTTTTTCATGTCTCCCTTTGTACAATAGCATAAAAATTTTTGCATGGAAAATTCTATTCTCTACCGAGTGTGGTCAATTTAAGCAATTGATGAATTATCTTGTTTTCATGGTTTCTTTCCCCTTGGCTACTTTTTATCATCATGGTGTTTATTTTTTCTTCTATTGGTTCTCAAGCATCTTGAATCACGTTGATAACTTGATATTAAGGAAGTTTTTCTGGGAACCAGAAGCTCCAAAGTGATATGCTCAACTTGTTTCCTTGGATGTCGGAGTTAATGATTCTTCATCTGTGCTAGGTGGGATGATGTCATTTTCTGTGAAATCAAAAACAAATGATACGGTTAAATGTGAAGTTATTGATGGCGGTGAACTAAAATCCAGGCGGCATTTAAATGTGCGTGGCAAAAGTGCTACTCTGCCTTCAATAACAGGTTTATTTGATATTTATGTTGTTCCACTGTTCATATGAAGCCTTGCGCTTCAGTTTTCTTCTTTCATCTTTCCAAGATTTTAGTATGTAACAATTTGCCTCCTGCTGATGCCATTATCTGTTGATTCTGTTCAGACAAGGACTGGGAAGATATAAAGTTTGGGGTGGATAACGAAGTTGATTTCTATGCTGTTTCTTTTGTGAAGGATGCCCAAGTGGTTCATGAGTTGAAAGATTATCTCAGAAGTAAAGTTTTTGGCCCATCTTTACACATGTATTCTGATGCAGTCTAAGAGATTCTTTTTGGTTTGTTCTATTTAGTTTTCTTTACTCTGAACTTTAACATTTTTTGTGCAGGGAGCAATGCAGATATTCATGTGATTGTAAAAATAGAAAGTGCAGACTCTATTCCAAATCTTCATTCCATAATTTCAGCTTCTGATGGGGTTAGTTCTGGTATCCATGGCTCATTGCATATCAACAGTTCTTAAGCTTTCCCTTAGGTGCTTTTGTTCTATTTTTTTCGTTTTCTGGTGGTATGAACTTTTCAGACAGTTGTCGTTGATGTTTGGTTTTGGTTTCTTTAAATGGAAAAGTAAGTACATGAGAATTTTTTATGTTGTGCAATACTATATTCTTTGAATGTTCTTAGTTCACGTTGAAATAGTCTTACATCCATGGTGGTGTTTCTTGTGCCTCTTATGAGTCTTATCTATTGCTAGCACTCATTTTCAGTTCTTGGTCATAGTAGATGGCGAACATTATATTTTGTAGCTTCATTGGTTTCATACTTTCTTAGGTGTATTATGAGAATGTAAATAGGCATAACACTCAGCATTAAGTTTGTTATTGAAATGTTGACAGGCAATGGTTGCTCGTGGAGATTTGGGAGCGGAACTTCCAATTGAAGAGGTCCCTTTACTGCAGGTAATTGTGATGGTAACAAGTTTGTTGTCATCTCTCTCTCTCACACACACATGCCCGGGCGTGCACACTCACAAAAACATACACTTGCCCATTCACACACAGGATTTGCATGAAGCACCTAAATTGTCTTTAGCATTGAACATGGGGTATTTTCTTAATCAATTTCAAGGAAGATAGGCTTTTGGAAAGACTAGAATTGGTTGGCCTGTTGAATTGCTCATTCATTTTTTTGGTTTCCATTCTGGCTTTCTCTGGGACTTGATTCAATTTTTTTTCTTCTTTTCCTTGCATCTTACTATCATTGCTCTTATTTTTTCCTCCCATTAGACTGAGCATGGCATGTGTGGCACTGTACAAGTCTTGTTAGCTAGGCCCAGGGCTGGCCCTAGGGCAAGGCCCAAGAGGCTGCCGCCTAGGGCCTCCAAATTTTGCGCCAAAAGTAGGGCCCCCTTAGTAAATGAGTATATATATTATGTGTTCATGCTATAAGAGAAATGTCTTTGTTTGCTCAGTGGTTAGTTGAATTCAACGCATGAAGTGTCCGAGTTCAAATCTCCTGCGCAACTCTTTCTTTTGAAGTTCTTTTTCCCCAAAAATAGAGCAATTGTAACTGCCAAGTTTCCAACCCAAGTCAATAGAATTCCAGCGAAACACTTTGGCCGCAGGTGACAAAGCAATTAACATGGCTTATAATGACTAAAGTAGTTATACAAAGAAAAGTTTTTATCATTGTTGTTTAATTCTAAAACAATGTAAGGCCCCATCCCACAATTTAGCCTTGGGTCTCCAAATCCCTTGGGCTGGCCCTGGCTAGGCCGCCAAGTTGTGTTTGCAATGCAAGCAAACAAGCTCAAGTATGTATGTAGGCCACAACGTTAAATGGAACAACGATCAAAGTAAGCAACAAGCTTTAAATGAGCAACACAAGTTTGCAAAACACTTGGACGGAATAAGCAACATTCATAGTAATGACTTGAACAAAGAGTACAAGTTGAAAGTTGAACTCACCTCAAGGTCCCCCTTGTGAGCAACCAACTCATCTGTGCATATGCAGATATATTCGTTTACATGGCTGCATTTCTCACACTGCAACCTAATCGAAATAAGAAGATCGTGACGTCCTCCGGCTCCACTAATCGGAGTTCTTCGAGATTTGCTTGGAGTTTGAGAAGATCTGAGACCTTCATCTTATTGGAGAGGCCATTATACCCTAACAATGATGAAGGTCTTGTATCTTCTCAAACTCCGAGCGAATCTTGAAGAACTCCAATCGGCGGAATCAGAGGACGTCAGCGATTTTCCCATTTTGATTAGACTGCGGTGTGAGAAATGCAGACACGTCAATAAATATATTCGCATATGCACAAATGAGTTGGTTGCTTACAAGGATGTTGAGGAGAGTTCAATGCCCAACTTGTACTCTTTGTTCAAGTCATTAATATAAACGTTGATTATTCAGTTCAAGTGTTGTGCAAACTTGTGCTGCTCATTTTAAGCTTGTTGCTTACTTTGATCGTTGCTTCATTTAATGGCCTACACTTGAGCTTGTTTGCTTGCATTACAAACACACTTTGAGGGAACTTGGCGGGCTAGCTAACTAGACTTGTCTAGTGCCACACAAGTCATGCCTAGTCTGCAAGGCTGCCGTGAGCCAGTTGGGTGGGCGTATTCTGCATGGGAAGAGGGTTCAGTACTGTTAAGTTTTAACTCATTTTTAAGCTTTTGTACTCTTGCGGACATGGTAGGTAGTCTGTGTTCGGCCTATATCAAGAAGTGCATAGGCCATAGCATATTAGGTAAAATGCTGTCAGTTGTCATCCAAGTTCATCATCTTTTTGCCTTCTCTTGCCCAAGAATGTGGTGACATTAACATAACTGCCATGTTCTCTTGCAAATAGGAAGACATCATTAGAAGGTGTCACAGCGTGCAGAAACCAGTTATTGTAGCAACAAATATGCTGGAAAGCATGATTGATCATCCTACACCAACAAGGGCAGAAGTTTCTGACATTGCAATTGCAGTACGAGAAGGTGCTGATGCAGTTATGCTTTCAGGAGAAACTGCCCACGGAAAGTAAGTTACCTTGGTTCATACTTCATACTTCTTGCATGCATTTTAATTTCGATTTACATATCGTAGCAGTTAAAACTTTTCTTTGCTAAAGCTATTGGTCATCCAATAAAACTTGTGTTTTCATATTTCTTAATAGAAAATGATACATGGTCCGAAATAGGCTGGCCGACTAAATTCTGACACACATAGATGACACCCTCAGGTCTCTCTCAATTTATGACTCCCTGTTTCTGCAACTCAAAAATTAATACATCTTCGCTCATATCTTCTTAAGCTGCTATCATCATCATCGTCATCTCTCTCTCTCTCTCTCACACACACACACACACATACACACCCCAACCAGATCCATCAAAGCGCTATAAGGAAAATTTGTTGGACCAAAAAGATGAATCTGGATGTCCCCCCTTGTATTCCATGGGCATCGGCATCAATTAATTAATTTCTTGTTTTGTTATCCTTTTCTTTGTGAAGTTGAATTTTAAAAAAGAACGATGACTTAAAGAAGCCATAAACTTGTAAAAAGTGAGCAATACAGATAGAGAAGAAGTAAATAACCATGTTCTAAGTACTCTTTCGACAGATTACACGGTATTTTGTCATTATGATACAATTGTTGATGGGTGAATATGTTGGATACAGAGTAACGGAAGAAATATAAGGAAGAGGACAGTTTTACACAACGTTATATGTATACCTCATGGATGAAAAGGGAAAATAGGGGATTCTGTGGGAACTGTACAATTATAAAATGGTTTCGTCAGATTTTGATTGAAAGGCCATTTTTGTCTTTCGTCTGGGGAGATGTCCATTTCCTGCTGGTCGTACTTGCTTGGAATATATTGGACAGGTGTTGGGTTGCAATATTTTCTTCTTTTTAAAACTCATTCATATATCCTTTAATCTTTCATCTATTGCATTGGTAGAGGAGATTATGTTTTTATTCAGTCTGATTAAATTTAAAATTTTAGATATTCTATAACTGTATGCTTGTGTCAAAACGGTTTTTTTCTTTTTTAAATAAGAGATTCCCTTGTGATTGACTCCACTACAAGTTTTGTTACTTGGGATTTAATCATTTCATTTACACGTAATGTTATGACATTATTCAAGGTACCCACTGAAAGCGGTTAAAGTAATGCATACGGTGGCGTTGCGGACTGAGACAAGTCTGCCAATTGGTACTAATCCTCCAGTTCAATCTACGGCATGTAAGGTGTGTACACATAGGATTTCTGAATTTGTCACATAAGCAGTTAATTTTTGTGGGCTCAATGAGTGCTTTCATCATTTTTTCTTCACTGTTGTTTGTTGTTTGTACGCTAGTTTTCCGCCGTAATATTAATGGATTTGTTCCCCCTTTCATTACAGAGTCATATGAGTGGAATTTTTGCTTTTCATGCCACCACAATGGCAAACACCCTTGCAACTTCCATCATAGTCTTCACGAGAACGGGTTCCATGGCTATACTCCTTAGCCATTATCAGCCTTCCTCGACAATCTTTGCCTTCACGAATGTGTGAGTTCAACAAGAAACCGGAACGTCAATGAGATGCTCTTTCAAAATTAGTTGATTTTGATGTCTAGTAGTACTTGGATTATGTCATTTTATTTGGTAAGTGATGTAAACATTGTGACTTGCATGGTTGTGTCAGAACCTTAATCACATAATCCTTCAAAATGGCCTGCACTCACGTTCTCAATCCTTGCGCTCACGAATTCTAGTTGTTCGGGAGGTTTTTCAAAGACGCTTTCGCGCCCGAGCTCGCGCTCCCGCCCCCTCCCCCTCCCCCGCATTATGTGACTTGGGTCAGAACAGTTGACATGCTGACCCACCAGTGCAACGATTATCAGATATGCATAGACCATTGGTTTTACTTGATTGGCTCATCTGACATCTTATGCGTGCTGTGTTTGCGAAATGTCTGACAAAAACTTGTTTAATTTGTTTGATATCTAATATTAGAACTCACGTTTGGTGATAATTACACCAATTGTATGGTGCATGTTCTTTATGACTGGGTATGTCAGACAATAGCGTTTGACCTCATTGGGAGGCATTTTTTATTTTATTTTGTATCAAAAAGCAGAAGGGGTAGAGGCTTGAGTAGATGGCCCCAGTTCTCATGCCTCTGCTGTTGAACCTTACGATTGAGATTTTGCAAAAGTAGAAGCTAATAATATGATTTACAACTCCAATTCTATGTAGGGATGTGTGATGCTCTGGGAGTTCTTGTTGTTTGGTAGGTTGCTCTTGTCTTTCCCTTGCCCGACTTCTAGTGGCTTGAAATTATGCCCAACAGAAGGTCTTAATGTTGGGCTTGCAATTGAGGTGCAGCAATGGTGTTATCATTACATAGAAACATGACTCTCAGAGTAGAATTGTTGACCACATATTTGGTCCACTTGCAATCACTTGTTATTTACTTACTGCCGGTTTCGACTAGGAATATTCTTCAAACTTTTGTTGCTTAAATGTTAGTTTTAGTTTTTCCAGTTTTTTTCCCCTTCCAGTATCTCATATGGTTATGTGTTTAATTTTCATCTCTTGTTACTTTTATAGTTTAGGACATAATACTCTACATTGGTGCTGTGTGGTTATGCATCCCTCTCTTGTTTTAAGTTGTGGTGCTGTGTGGCTATGCATTGCAGAGAAAGGATTAAGCAGAGGCTGGCTCTTTATCGTGGTGTGATGCCCATATACATGCAGTTTTCTGACGATGCGGAGGAGACCTTTTCTCGAGCTCTAAAACTTCTACGGGTTGGTGATTCTCTCCACTAATTTTCTCCTTCCTTTTAGGTCATTACTGTTATCAATCAATGGTAAAATGATGAACTTTTCGTTGTTTAGAGTAAAAGTCTGCTGAAGGAGGAAGAGTATGTCACTCTCGTCCAGAGTGGGGCCCAACCTATCTGGCGCCGGGAATCTACTCATCATATTCAAGTCCGTAAGGTTCCGAGCTGATTGGCCTACCTGTGTTGAGAGAATGTTTTATACAGTCCCGTTCAATTTATAGCAAAATTATAGGATGTAGTCGTATTTTGATAGATTAAGTAAAAGGGTACGTTAAAATTATCGGTTATAGTAGCTTGGGTGTGCCGTAAAATTTGCAACCAACTGTTTCCGTATGTTTGGCGCCTGAAGTACTTAAATCTCTTCCTGTCAATGCCATCGCTTTTGTCTTGGTATTGTCCCAATTTTCGGCTTCTTGCAGCTAGTTGCGTTGTTTTTTGAACTTTAATGAGGTTTGGCGTCACATATCTGATTACTGCTACTTTGGTTACTCCGGCATTTTTGCCAATTTTTTAGAAAACTGCAGATGCATTTGATTTGTTGGATGATTTAGTGACAGTTTGCTCGGGGATGTGCTGTTGATTATCTTTCCCTATTTGCATTGGCCATTAGAATGTCTTGCATTATTTGCTTGTATTCTACACGAAATTCGTCGATCTTGTTATATTGGCGACAATACAAGCATCAGTTTGTAGGCTTGAAAACGAACCTTCCTACTGACGTTGACTCTGGCTAATTGAAATCTTGTCTGAGATTGACTTGCTCTTTAAATAAGCCAGGTTTGAACATGCTAAACTAATGTTCTGAGCTCCGTTTTGGACTTGACACATATGACATTTAGGGTTGTACAGAATACCAAGTTACTCGAGCTCGACTTGTGATCAGTTCGATTGAGTTCGTTCGAGATCATTCAAAAGATTAACAAGTCAAGTTGTTTTGAGGTTTGTTTTTGTGTTCATTTGTTGCCCTAAGTTTTCGATCCAAGTTTGAAAAACCCATATCTCAGTTAGTCTACAGCCTGAATTCAAGGAAATCAAATACTTTTTTTCCTTTTTTTGTCTTTTTCGGTCAAACGAAAATTCAATCAAATGCTGTCTGACAAGAGGAGGTAACTTCTCAAAATTGTGTCACCTATCCCATTGAGTGTTCAGCCACTTTTCAGGTTTTGCTTCATTTGTAGAGGTGTCTCATGCTTAAGGCTTATGAAATTCTCTCTGTTGTAATTGGAAGTTGCTAAAATTTGACTCTCTAACTGTAAGCTAGCAACAATGGTGTCATCTGAGTTGAAATTCTCATCGCTTATATATTGCTATGCAACTATCTACTCCCGTACCAAAACCCCTTTATAAGAAATAGATGTGTGATATAGGTACGCGTGTGTGTCCATGTCTGTGTCTGTGCACATCTGTAGGCTTTGCCAATGAGGGAGTACCACTTCTTTGAATGTATGTACTGCATTTTTTTCAGGATAGAGAAAGGCACAACAAAAGTTCAAGCACAACAGAACTGCAAATACAAACACAAACAGGAAAGTACTCCATTAAGGGTGCAAATAACTTGTTAAAAACTCAAGAACAAATCAGAGACCCAATTTAGTCAACCATTTGGAAACCCTTCCTAGCAAAACATTGTTAATTCCAGCCCCAACAAGTACAAATGAGGAGGGAAGATCCAAAAGAGCCCTACATCAAATGCAACCAACCTCTGCTAACATCCTGCTAACAGACTAAAATGGCAGGTAAGAGAGTGCAATGAAATTGGTTTCTCTTTCCTTCTTCAAATGTAGTCTTCCCCAAGCTGTCTCTAATCAATTCTGGTTTCCTATTATTCATATATTCTGGCACATAATCCTTCAACACCAGCTGCATTTCTTCATCCTATACAACAGAAAACTTGTCTTCGTCGGAAATCCCCACGATTTTGCCCTCAAGTTTGATGTTCTTGTACCACTTGGCGCACACGATGTATAAGATCAGATCTACACTCGTGAGAGCCGCTAGGAGGAAGTAAAACCGGTCGAGATGACCCCTGTTCAGGTTTCCAGGGATCCACCCGGGCATGTGATCTTCGGTCGAAATCTTCATAACCATGGTCACAAGCAAGCTACTTGCGTAGTTCCCGAGGGAAATCGACGTCATGCAAAGCGCGCTCCCAAAGCTCTTCAGCCCATCCGGCGCTTGAGCGTTGAAGAACTCAAGTTGCCCGACGTACATGAAAACTTCTGATGCCCCGATGAAAGCGTACTGGGGGACTTGCCAGAAAACGCTCAACGAGCTCGATCCATCACAGTGAATGCAGTCTTTCCGCGCGTACTTTAGCCTATAACACTCCACGATCCCAGCTGAGACCATTGCCATTATAGCAATGACGAGACCGATTCCCATCCTTTGGAGCTCGGTCAGCCCTTTCGCTTCCTTTTTGTTGAATCGGCTCACGAGGGGATCGAGTACGCGGCGGTAGACGAAAATGAAGAGCGCTACACTTAGGATGTCGAAGCTAGACATGCTAGCCGGTGGGATTTGGAAGTTTGAAACCGTGCAGTTCATCGCCGCACCTTGCTCGACAAAGAGGGAAGCCATTTGGTTGAACACCACCGAGTACAGTATGGTGCATAGCCAAATGGGAAGCAACCTCAGTATGCACTTCACTTCTTCGACTTGCGAAATGGGGCAGAGGCGCCACGGGTTGTGGCAACCCTGCTTTCGGTTGTTTAAATCCCTTGATGTAATGTATGCTGCTTTATCCAAGAATCTGCACCAAACAGAAATACGCAATTTCTTAGTATATTATGGGATGTTGTTGTGATCTTGACAAAATCCAAACCGCAAAACACTAAATCATGTTTGATTCGCGAATAGGACTAGGCGAAATAGTAACATCAAACGAAGTTTAACATTTTGGTCATTTAGCTACAAATTTATACACAAGTTGTCTTGCGACCTTCCTGGGACAAAATGACCCAGGCCCGGGCCAAATGTGCGTAACAATACCCGATATTAGTTAGTCTGATCTCCCGCTTGTCCAAATCGAACAAATTAGGTTTCATATGTAAATGAACTGGGGCTTTTTGAACTTACTTGAATCCATCAGTGTGAAGTATCTTTCTGGCACCACCCACAGAACTCTCCTTTTCATTTGCTTCATATAAGTTCTCTTCACCTGGTGCAATCTCAACCCTCCATTTCTTTGCTGCAGCCCCTATCACTTGGCAAAACCTAGCCAGAGGGTTCCCAGT